>CAJQUW010011415.1:0-460000 GCA_907163375.1 Prostheceraeus crozeri | reverse complement strand
TCCTCCCCCCCCCCCCCCCCCCCCCCCGCCCCTTCCGCCCCCCCCCCCCCGGGGGTCCCGTCCCCCCCCCCCCCACCCGCAAACCCCCCCCCCCCTCACCCCACCCCACCCCCCCCCCCCCCCCCCACCACCCCCCCCCCACACCACCCCCCCCCCCTACTCCCACCCCCACCCCCCCTCCCCCCCCCCCCCGGGCCCCCCCCGCCCCCCCCCCCCCCCCCCCCCCCCCCCCCCACCCCCCCCCCCCCCCCCCCCCCCCACCCTCATCCCCCCCCCCCTCCCTCCCCCCCCCCTCACCCCCCCCCCGCCCCCTCCCTTCCTCACCCCCCCCCCCCCCCCACCCCCCCCCCCCCCCCCCCCCCAGTCCCGCCCCCCTCCCCACCCCCCCCCACCTCCCCCCGCCACCCCCCCCCGCCCCCCCCCCCCCCCCCCACCCCCCCCCACCCCCCTCCCCACCCCCCGACCCCTCTCCCCCCCCCCCCACCCCCCCCCGCCCCCCCCCCCCCCCCCCCCCCCCCCCACCCCCCCCCCCCCCCCCCCCCCACCATCCCCCCCCCCCCCCACCCCCGCCCCCCCTCCCCCCCCCCCCCCCCCCACCCCCCCCCCCCCCCACCCCCCCCCCCCCCCCCCCCCCCCTCCCCCCCCACCACCCCCCCCCCCCCCCCCCCCCCCCCCCCCCCCCCCCCCCCTTTCCCTCCCCCCCCCCCCTACCCCCCCCCCCCCCCCCGGCCCCCACCCCGCCCCCCCCCCCCCCACCCCCCCCGCGCGAGCGTCGGGGGGGGGGGGGTTGGGGGACACGGGCCTCCTCGGCGCTCGCGCAGGGGCGACACAAGGCCCACCCGGCCGGGGGGCACTGCAACAAGATCACGCCCGCCAGGGACCCCCCCCCGCCCCCCCCCCCCCCCCCCCCCCTTCCTCCCCCAACCCCCCCCACCCCCCCACCCCGCCCCCCCCCCCCACCCCCCCTCCGCCCGCCACCCCCCCGCACCCCCCCCCCCAGCCCTCCCCCTCCCACCCCCCCCCCCACCCCTAAAACCCCCCCCCCCCCGCCCCCCAACCCCGCCCCACCCCCCCCCCCCCCCCGCCCCCCCCTCCCCACCCCCCTTCCCCCCCCCCACCCCCCCCCCCCCCCCCCCCCACCCCCCCCCCCCCGACCCCCGCCGCCACCCGAAGCCCGACCTCGTCGGCCGACAGGTGGGGGCGCCCCCCCACAACCCCCCCACCCCCTCCCCCCCTCCACGCCCCGCCCACCCCCCCACCCACCCCCCCCCCCCTCCCCCCCCCCCCCCCAGACCCCCCCCCCCCCCCCCGGCCACCCCCGCCAACCCCCTCCCCCGCCGCGGGTGGGATTCTCGATCCCTTGGGGGGGGGGGGGGGGGTGGCATCCCTCCACCACGCTTTGGAGTAGCACCCCCACCACCCACCCAACCCCCCCCCTCCCCCCCCACCCCATCCCACCCCCCCCCCCCCCCCCCACCCCCACCCCCCCCCCCCCCACCCCCACCACAACCCCCCCCACAACCCCTCCAACAACCCCCTCCCACCCCCACCCCCACCCCCTCCCCCCCCACCCCCCCCACCCCCCCCCCCCCCCCCCCCACCCCCCCAACTCCCCCCCCCCCCCCCCCCCCCCCCCCCCCCCCCCCCCCCCCCCCCCCCCCCCCCCCCCCCCCAACCCACCCAAAGCTAACTCCTAAATACCCACCCGCTCCCACCCCCCCCCACTGCCCCCCTCAAACACACCCTCGTCCCACCCCCAACCACCCCCACTCTACGACCAAAACCCATATCACCCAACCCCCCAGCCACTATCTGATAATTTCCGACGGCGCGCTCCGCCCTCCAAACACCCGCGCTACCAATATCAAACCACCACAATAGGGCCCCACCCATAGTTTTCACAATACTCCTCACTCTTAGCTTTCAAACGAGCTATGGCACGACAAAATCCGTCCACTAGAAGCCAAGATCGAAGCTAGCTGTCCAGAGGGGGGGGGTTAGTGAAATTTGATGAAAAATGTTTTGGTGACGGTCCCAGGTCGAAATTCCACACTTTTGAAAATTTTCAAAATTTTACCCATACAAAGCCACTCTGACACTTAGGATTTTTTCAGGTGAGCGAGCTCCGACCTAAAATCTTGTAACCGCTCTAACTTTTGAACGAAGACAGATATGAACAAGCCGTTTCTTTCACAGAATTTGTCTCACTCTTAGCTTTCAAACGAGCTATGGCACGACAAAATCCGTCCACTAGAAGCCAAGATCGAAGCTAGCTGTCCAGAGGGGGGGGGAGGTCAGTGAAATTTGATGAAAAATGTTTTGGTGACGGTCCCAGGTCGAAATTCCACACTTTGGAAAATTTTCAAAATTTTACCCATACAAAGCCACTCTGACACTTAGGATTTTTTCAGGTGAGCGAGCTCCGACCTAAAATCTTGTAACCGCTCTAACTTTTGAACGACTGGTCCGATTGACTCGCAACAAAAAATGTTGTCGAGCAGTTTTTTCTCCTCTTTCCAATGAAACTCGAACGAACAAAATCCGTTCACTAGAACCAAAGTTAGAAGAGGGGGGGGGAGGTCAGTGAAATTTGATGAAAATGTTTTGGTGACGGTCCCAGGTCGAAATTCCACACTTTGGAAAATTTTCAAAATTTTACCCATACAAAGCCACTCTAACACTTAGGATTTTTTCAGGTGAGCTACGACAGTCCACCCCTCCCAACCTGGCCGGCACACCACGCCAACCTAGACACCACATCACCGCGCGCTACACGACGGTCGACCAGAGGGGGGGGGACGTCAGACCCGAAACACCACGGCGGCCGACCACGACACGCTGCCGGTCCAGAGGGGGGGGGGGACGTCAGCGATGGCGGCCAACTTGCGCTATCTAGAAGTGGAGTTTTACTTACTACAATCAGATGTTTTGAATTTTGAACTCTGGCGACAATGCTGCAAATTCTTACAATCTTCGTTGCATCGCCAGTATAAGGCAGAATATTACCTATTGTCAAGGTAAGTTGAACATGATTATTTTCAACATTTTTGATATTATCTTATAATATACTCAATCTACAGTTTTGCAGTAAAGAAATAGATTTTCTGCCAATTTTTAAAGTTAGCATGTCGTATTGGGGTGGGTTGGACATCCCTGTCCAACCCACCCCAGAATTAAGCAGGATGACGTTTATTTATAGATTCTATCAAAATATTGGTTACATATGTAATAATTAGGGCTATTCATACGAATAATACAGTTATGCCCATGTAATGTGAGAGTAAATGTATATTATTTCTATTTCAGAAATCAAAGTGATTGGCATGGTACGCAAGCACAAACGGCTCACTTCACGCGGGTCTAACTATTCAAAAGAACAACTGGAGAATGCGGTCAAAGCTGTACGGGAAGGCATGCCATACCCAACAGCTGAACAGAGCTTTGGTGTGCCACGGAACACCACTCGGCGCCACTGCAAAGGCCGTGTGAAAGGCTATGGAGGTGAGACATTCTTCACTGCTGACCAGGAGAAAGCACTTGTTGACAGAACTTTGTATTTAAGTCAGAGAGGCTTTCCTTTATCTATTGATGATTTTTGTAGAGCAGCGTATGCATTTGCTCAGAAATTGAGACGTAGAAAAGAAGTAGGTCAGATTTCTCAGGCATGGTTATTGAATAGGAAGGCTTCCTATGACTGGCTCGAAGGATTTCGTAAAAGAAATCCTTCCATATCACTTCGTGTGTCTGAGAACTTGTCTGTATCTCGAGCTGAGGCTTTTAATGAGGCTAGGATAAGGAACTTCTTCAATGAGGTAGCCGAGAAGTCTGAAATGCTTGAAATATTTGATGATTATCCAAACATGGTATGCAATTGTGACGAGACATGTTTAAGTACTGTACCGAATTCTTCCAACAAAGTCTTAGCTGTCCGAGGAGCTAGAACAGTCCAAAAAGTCAGTGTTGGAGAGAGAGGTACTCTAACTACGCGTATACCATGTGGAAATGCCTCAGGACAATTGATCCCTCCTTTTTAATATTCAAGGGACATGCTCCAGTAGATGTTTCACTGTATCCACAAGGTACAAAGATATTTTGCACGCAATCAGGATATGTTGACCAAACTATATTTCTTCTGTTCTTGAAACATTTCGAAGAACATAGAGTACATGTTCCAGGCAAAAGATGTATTCTTTTCTTGGATGGTCACACATCGCACATAACAGTTGAGAGTATTCAATTTGCTAACGAATCCGGCATCGAATTGTTCTGCTTGCCTCCACACTCCTCGCATAGACACTCATTTCAACAAACCACTCACGGCAAAGTGGTCAGAGGTACTTTCAAAATACTTGAAGCAGTCTGATAAGGTCTTCCTAAGCAAAACTGTCTTTGTCGAAGTATTTAGTGAGGTGTGGAATTACATGATATCAAGACCTGATCTTCTGATTAATGGTTTCACTCATTGTGGTTTGTGTCCACTGAAGAACCCTACAACTTCAGCCGACTTTGAAAAGTCAAAATCTTTCATAAGCTTCGAAGCATCATCTCGTGAAGATACAACCCCTTTGGATGTTCCTTGCGCCAGTGGAACGGCTACAGTTTCTTCCGACCATAACAGCTCTTCGTCAGCTATTGGTTCTGTCCTCTCTTCCCCGAGGAAGCACTCAAACCCAAATCATAGAAAAGAGCATGTTGCTTATGTTTCTTCACCGACAGTGCTAGGACAGAAAATGATTCTTAAAAGAAAGAAAGAAACTGTTAGGCCAAACACTGTTAAGAAATCAAAATCGATTCATGTGTGCTGTGTATGTGGTGAAATCTGGACTAAAGAAACAATTATGGATTGGTTAAGGTGCATTGAATGTAGCTTGTGGGCATGTGAAACTTGCTTTGCTACAACAAAGTGTGCAACCTGTGAATCACGAAACTACAGACTATGATTTTCTTCCTTCTTCTTACATGATTTTCTGATGAATAAATCAACTATTGATAGTTATGTTTTATCAATATATAGTGTCGTTTTGTTTCCATGAGTTTTGATTTATATTTTGTGGTACAATTAATACCATAACTGGGCATAAAATGAAGTCGAATATGTTAAGTGTCCAACCCACCCCGAATAGTGTCCAACCCATCCCAGGTCGTTTTTCAAAAGTTATGAGACTTATTGCGTATGGATTTAATGGGAAGTGATAAATTAACGCGAGAATATGTAGAAAATAGGTTACTTTTTGAAAATAATTACATTTTATTTGATAAAAATGTAAAAAATGCGCCACACACTGATTTCTCAGAAAATGTGTCCAACCCGCCCCAGTTTACCCTATATGTATTGGAAATGCAGATCTCGAGTGCAAACCATGATGACATTGCAAATTTTCATTTTTAATTGTCAATGCCAATTAAATGCACTGTTAGTGCTCGAATAACGATTTCAAGTAATGCCAAAAATTCCTACACGATCCCGTCAGTTTAAAAGTTCAAAACTATTAAATGTCATCAATTTAAATTCAAGTCGCAATTGATTTCGTGCATGATAACGAAAATAGACAGTAAAACAGGAAATTTCCCGATCGAGAGTTACTCAAACAATTTGCGGCTTTTATTTTCTCGATGTTTAATGATCAGTGGGAGGGAACAATTGCGTATGCGATGACAAGCTGCCAAATAATGTCAGACACAGATAAGAATCATGAAAAACACATTAATAAATATCACAGAACAAATTACTTTCCTTAAATTATGAATACAGAGAACACTAAACATTCATTACATGAGTGCCTTCTACCAGGGTTGGACCAGACTGATGCTAGCTGATGGCCGGTACCTTTGGAAAGTGTGTTCTGTGCAACAAGATTTTTCGTAATTAACTTTATGGAATGCAAGGCCAAACAATAAAAGCAGTAAAGTCATTCAGCATATATCATCACTTCAATAATATTGGATTTTCTGTGTGAGCTTGCTTTTAATCCTTTCGTGATGTGAGAAAGTATAGGTACTAAAGGTATTACATGAGATATACAGATTTTTGATTTCTTCACAGTATGCACCAATTTACGTAAGAAGAGTATGTTAAAAACTCCCAAGTTTTAGGTCGTCGTCGATATAAATGAAGGTTAAAATTCACATGAGATATTCGGAGTCCAGCGCCTTCGGCGGTCGGGCTTACAATAAATGGTCATTTTTTAATCAGTCTATTTACTGCAAGATCGACTACAAAGGCGCTGGACGCCGAAGATCTCGTCTGAATTTTAACTTTCAATACTATCGACGACTTAAAACTGGGGAGTCTTTAACGCCAGCTTCTTTCGAAAATCATTATGATCTCCCGTCCTCTGGTCAATTACATGCATTTAATTAGATCAAACGGAGGTCACTACGCACATACAAGAGTTGCTAGACATCATTTCAACGAGACAAATAGGACATTTCTTATTGTTTTTATATTCTATTTTTGACAAGGAATATAACTTCCTTGTAAAAAAAGAAGTATATAATGGCTTTACCAATTTTACCAGGTTAGACTTCAAAACTGCAGTTGCGCTCGTAATTTATTCATCCACGAAGTATACATAAGCTTAGCAACGTCTTATTCAAACAAAAACAAGGAATTCCTATGGGAGGTAACTGTAGTCCATTACTTGCAGACCTCTTCGTACTTCATTTTGAATTTACTTATCTGCAAAATCTGATGAAAGAGAAAAATATTGGATTAAGAAGATTTCTGTCTGAGACCACTAGATGCATCGATGACTTGCGCATTTTCAATTACAAGCATTTTGACAAATTTTTCTCAAACATCTTTCCAGATAGCCTAGAACAAAGTGCTTAGAAGCAGAAGCGGGCTTGATAATAAAGAGGCAGATTATCTTGATGTTAAGTTGCAATTTACCAGCACCAGCCTTAAAACTTCTGTAGGCCTATATCTCAGAGTGGATGACTTCAACTTCCCAGTAACACTTTAAGTCCAAGCTGCGATTTTGAGTGATGATAAGTCGGAAGCTGTCCAAGATCTGCTTCTCCTTGACGTTGCTCCATTTTCCCTCGCCGGTGGTGTGATGACGGCATTGATCAAGCGAAACAGACCCGGACATTTACCACTCACTCGGATAATCAGCCCGGTGTCCTCATTCAGGTGTACAAGGGAGAGCGAGCCATGACTCGTTACAACAACTTGCTTAATAAATTCGAATTGTGTGGAATTCCTCCGGCACCTCGAGGTGTGCCACAGATCGAGGTGACCTTCGATGTCGATGACAACGGTATTCTGAACGTGTCTGCAAAGGAAACCGCCACCGGAAAGAACAACAAGATCACAATTATCAATGGCAAAGGACGTTTGTCAAAGGAAGAAATCGAGAGAATGGTGGCAGAAGCCGAGAAGTACAAGGAAGATGATGACAAACAACGTGATCGTCTCTCATCCAAGAATTATTTCCAGAAAATAATATGCCTCACAAAGTGGGCGTTTATGTTTTCAGAAGTCAGTTTAATAGATATGGTCCTATTTGTTCCTCCTTGGAAGAGTTTGTCAAGAAACTTAAGCAAAGTTTCAGATTGTTAAGATCAAAGTGTTAAGATTAAAGGGATGCAGCGGCATAGAATTAAAACCATCTGTAGAAAGAGTACTGAATAGACATGACAAGATTTTGAGAAAATTCGGAACTTGTAAAGCCAGACAAAGTACAGCATCCTTTAATGACGATCAAAACTTACATGTATAAGGTGTAGACATGTGGCGAGATGCCATCATTCCAAAACATTCGACACAACAAATTGATCAATTTTGAGATTAACCATACCAAAATATGACTATAAATATGAAGGATTGCGGATGCCTTGATTCCTGTCTTCCGTAGACCTTCCATTTGCCAATTATAACACACCGTTCGTATTTGTAATGCCACAAAAATTTCTGTTGTATATTTTTTAGATTTGCTTATTTTGTATTTTTTTACTTACTTATTATCATTTTTTCATTTCGTTTTTTATTGCTATCATCATATTTTAAATCATCAGTACGTTCTTCATAATTACTATCTTTTACGGTATATGTATCTGTCTATCTATCTAATTCTTATCGCATATTTTATCTTCTGCTTTACTTTCAGCAATAATTTAATAACGTCTCATTGAGGGCCCACTCGAACAGGTTTGGGTCGAGCGTTTTGGAATCAGGGTGCGAAACTAAATTCTGGTCGTGCTCCAGCTGATGAACTCATTATTATTGAGTTTTCAATTATCATCATTTATGCATTACAATTTTTCACTAAAATATGTTTCGCTTAAATGTTATAGGCCTAGGTTTTCTAAAATATGTTTTCCATTGAAATTGTAGGCCCTAGGTTGACCCAAAGGAGTAGCATTTTTAAGTTTTGCCAAACCGTGATTATTGCTGCTATTTTAAACATTGTTCAACCTCATTAGAAATTTTCATCAAGAATATTCATCACAAATTCGCCGCGTAGTACATGTGCCACATAGTAAAATTCACATCAAGAATATTTCATTGATATTCATAACGCATGCCTGACCTTGAACTCCGACTACTTAATATTTCAGTGATGTAAATGAATTCATCCACTTTGCAAGAGAAAACAAGACAGGGAACTGTTATCCAACGTACATGGCGATATCATAAGATGAAAGATTAATATATCTCAGAAACCGTTCATGCCAATTGTCGTCCAGTTCCGATATCATGAACCTCCGGTGCAAAGCTTTGCAATTCTCGATTATGTTGTTTCCTGCACTTTGCTTAGCTGATTTCGAAGATCAATCGTCAATCAACTGTTACTTCCATTATCGACATTGCAATTAGATCCGTCAACTCGCTATGGAAATTCAGAATGTTACTCAAGAAATAAGATAAATAGCTCACAAAAAGCGATCAAAACCAGTCAACATATTTCCTGAAGTATGATTTCACTTGGAATCGGCAGAATTCTGTAAAAGTACAATATTTTTTGTATATATGAAAAGCAACCTTACCCGAAATGGCAGCGAATTATCTGAATAGAGCTGCATTCGAATTGCTGCTCTCAACTTTTATTTAAAATGTCGAGCTACATCTGTAAATGGCATAACGTTCACTTAGCCTTAATTTCACAACGAGAATTTTATAGTCTTATATGATAAGGCTGGTTATTATAAATGTGGATGTGTCACATTGTGCATTGTAAACCGCAGAAGATGAAAATCACAACTAAATTTCATAGAATAGATCTGTAAATATGAAATAAATCTTATAATGTCAGAGTTTTAATCAGTTCAGAACAGATGAATAGCAATTCCTTTTTCGGAGTCTCTCTGTCGAGACTGTGAGAGTTAGAATGTCAAAACCTAGTTTTTGCTGCTTTCAGTGGTCACTGTGTGCATTGAAAGTGCACTCTGATAATACTCCGACCAGGCATGGAAGCGGTTAAATGATGAACTGTCATGACATAATGTGCCCAGTTTTGGTAACGATAGAAAAGTTCTTTCATTGCGACTCATTTAATTTAACCTTGCAATCACTTTTCTGAATTTCCTTAATAATCAAAGTGATGACATCAAATTTACTGTCGAGTTGAAACACAATGGATCAATTTCTTTTCTTGATACTAAAATCATGCACGATGATGTTTCTGTTTTCGAAATTTCTTGGAATTACAAACTATCTAATCCTGGCATTTATATTCCTTCCTGTGAGTATGCACCGAAGAAATATAAACAGGCAGCAATGAATAGTCTCTTCTACAGGGCAAAACGGATCTGTAGCAATGACAGTTTGTTGAAGACCTGCAATGATTTCATTGTCAATCTGTTTCTCTAATGGTTACAACATCCACTACATCCTCGATGTTAAGTTTAACGTTGACAGCAGAAACATTATTCGCAATACTGTTAATGATATATGTGATCAGTCTGGCACAAACGTTGCTAATGAGCATGAAGAAAAGTCAATTTACTGGAAATAGCTTTACATTCAAGAATCGGAAATGGAACTTGGTAGGCGTATTCATTGTTTCAATAAAACTCTGATTAATGGCAAAATCATTCCTGCTTTCAAGACCATGAAAACGGCTCATTTTATTCATCGCAAAGATAGAGCTCCTAGTTGTTTCGCCTCGAACAAGTCTACAAATCTACAAGTCTACAAATTTGCTTGTGAACATTGTGACAAGTGTTACATCGGCGAGACAACTAGACATCTAAACGCGTATTCGAGAGCACCTGTCAGGTCGCCCTTTACCATCTGAAATAAACGCTACACAATCATATGAACTTTGAACAATCATTCTCCGTCATCGCCCGTACGAACAAAACTCGCATTGCAGAATCAGTCTTCATGGTTGCTTATGACACAGATATCTTATCAAACAATAATACCAGCTCTTTCCATTTGTTTTTGAAGTTGTAAATTATAGACCTAAACTCTTTTATTGTCCTGATTTGTTCCGTTTTACTATATAAGCCACTGAAGATGAAGACGAGAGTCTTTGAAATTGTTCAGTTTGGTCAAATTAAAAGAGTCGCAATGAAAGAACTTTTCTATGATGAATTTTCTAAATTGACTGTTGACAGCACACTTGCCTAATGCATTAGATGATTTTATGATGCACCAGTTTCAGAATATTTTCTCGAGAATCGGGCGCCTTTTCAGACGCATTGTTGATCAAACGTTCAGGAAATTTCATCCAGAAGTGTCTTATATCCTCTTCTCTGTACTTCAGTTTTCACATGCATCAAGAGCATGTTGATGATAAACATTATTATGCTCATAAATATTGGGAGTTTTAAAGTTAGCTACGTGCTATCGTGCTTTAAGGGTATATTAGAAATAAGAAAGACAAGCAGGCCTATTTAGTATCTTATCTTAGTATCTTACCATATAAAATTGTGTGCGAGCTTTCTTGCGTGAATTGTAGCATCCAAATATTAGGACTGTGAGCTATAGCCGCACCTGCTGTCACCGTCGCACCAGTTTCCATTATCTGTAGCGCTGCTTCCTGTGTGGTCTGGTTGAAGCGCGTACCTTGGGAATTGATCGTCAATGCAAATCGATCTCCAAACTTTCCTTTAACTTCCTTTTCAACAAAGCAGTCACATTCTTATTTTCTTAAGTCGTCTTTTATTTGACTATTTATTTTGATCATTGACTCAGCTTCAATTAAAGTACCATAAGCTCCAAATATCTGCACTAGGAAAAGTTCTTGTCAGTGCTTTGGTAATGCTAGATTTGTAGCTCTTTGGTGTGTAGGAAGTTTATTTGATTGTGAGTTCTATGTCGATCTTCTAAATAGTAAGTGAGGGAATCGTGTATTGGTAATGGCGAGATTGTGGCCGTTGGCGAATTTCTTTGTTATCCCTTTTGTATGAATTTTGAAGTAAAGATATGTTTCTCTGTAAATCCTTTCTCCGGACAATGACTAAAGATCTGGTCGAAACATGTTAAGGTATAAAACAAGGAAAGCATTTTAGATTTTTTTAATTTTCATAAAGTCTACATTTTAGAAAATACCGAATACTTAATTTCCAAAATTCGATTATATAAATAAAATATCATAGCATGTTTATGAACCCGCTTGTTTGTGTGTGATAATGTAATAAAGTATGAAATTATGAACAACATTTTCCCTGAAAAGCATTTATTGTATATGACTGAAACGTCTTGATGCTTCCGCTTGAAGTCGAGATCCGATTGCCAAGCTTTCAATACAAAAAATATTTGGGCACTACTGCAGTTTAGTGCACCCTCTTTTACCCCTACTGCAGTTTAGTGCACCCTAAAATGCATGTGAGAACAACATGATTTAATCAACAGAATGAATGCCGTTCGTTCTTCCCTATAGTTATAAATGAGTGTCTTTGTGTCTTCGTGTGTCTTCGTCTTCGTCTTCGCACATTACACCGAGCGCGCGCTTCGGTGTAATGTGCGTAGTCATCGTTTGCGGGAGAATGCGCCGTTGTTTTAGGGTGCACTAAACTGCAGTAGGCGCGTTTCCGTCTCTTTCATAGAGGGTGGACTAAACTGCAGTAGTGCCAAATATTTGTGGTTTTGGCACACGAAGCAAAGTACAGATATCTGCTTGTAATAATTGAAGCATATGTACCATAGTCATAAGGAAAAGCTGAATATACTGTCATAAAAGTCACGTAAGTTATTTGACAATGTGCTGTAGCATGAAATGAAAGTAAATGGAAGTGAACATCTGCCTTATATTAGGCCTAGTGTATAACTTATCTAAGCAAAGCGAGTCTATATGCGCCTGCAGTATATCTATCCATGCATTTGATATACAAAGAAGAAAGATGCTTTTTACTTAATACATCTTGACTATCCTGAATCCTGAAATCACTCACCTTCCCAACGACAAAGTTGATCGACATCATAGCAGCCACGCTTGATAAAACCCGATGATGAAATGATCGACATGATTCAATTTTCACATATATTGCAAAGTAATTAAACTCATTATTTACATGCATATAACATAGTTTCATCATAATGAATCCGTCAAACCTCACATAGTATCAATAACAGATGGGATCATCACCTCAGCGATGTCGATAGACAATTTCAGCGAACAGCGTGATGATTTCTTTTGAGGATACATCAACCACACACAAGTGAATAGTATGAAACTGTTCTGTCTCTCATCTCTGACTCTTTCATTTCAGATGAACGAAAAAAGAAAGCATCCTAACGAGCGTGTTATAGGGACATCATACATTTTGACATCCATAAATTCATAGTTTATTGAAGAGTTGAGTTCGCTTCTTCCATGACCTTCAAAGAATATAAACGTTTTTACATGAATATATTTACTTATCTCTATGCACGCTCGAACTTCTATGCTTTTGGATCAAGTCACACAACGAACGAAGGATCATGATAAAATAAAGTAAGTTAGCCTACATTTTATGGAAAATTAAAGACAAAACGCGATTACCACCACCCGAATTTTTTTTTGATTTTAAAGCAAGCAGTAGATCTGTTTCTCAATGAAATCGCGCTGAACAATAAGCGATATCTATGCTTTAGGCTGTTTGTTGCTCGTCTCAGTTTTACTCTGAATACGAAATCATTAATTTCTTGTTAGTGCTGAAAGTAAAAAATACCTGCTAGTTGTACAACATAAAAGGGATCTTCTGTTTTTTTCTATAAATGTTTCTTCAGTACATGTAGATTACAGAAGTAAGAAGTCAGTTTTCTCTCTATGGCCTCCCATGCTCTCTTTGTGGCAATACTTCAGGGAATGACAAAATGATGACAAAATGATGACAAAGTGATGACAAAGTTATATCAATTAAAATCATGTTGTATATTGAATGCCATCAGCAGCGTGTCTGATTCACTATCTATTATACAAAATGGACGTATAGTAAAAATATCTATAGTATGCAGTACAAATTTTTATACAGATAATCTTTGTAAAATGCTCTTTGACTTGCATTGACGTGCTCTTTGCGATCTAACTTTATTCTCCAATCCTTTTTGCGAAACATATCATGTTTTTCATGTAAGTAATTTGATAGTTTATGTTTAAAATAAAATTTGTACTTTACCTACTCCATTTTGCATAGATTGCAAATAAGATAAGCTGCCGATGGCATTCAATATGCAGATTGTTTTTCAATTGATATCACTTTGTCATTCCTTAATGCATTGACACCAAGACAACAAGCGAGGACATGGAGAAAAAATTGACTTCTTACTTTTGACATTTATTTGAAAGATTGCACCAATAACAAATTTATTTACATCTAGATTACTTGCCGGTATGTGATTGTAATCAAAATCACAATTGTAATAAAAATTACCAAACTATCAAACCAAGCTACATGCATTCCGTATGACAAAGTCAAGAATAACTTGAATCCTGATATCTATTGCCAAAAACAGGAAGTTATGAAGTTTTGTCATCCAAACGAAAATATAGCACTTGACAGTAGGCAATGACCACGGCATGATTATCGACTTAATGCTCATGATCCTTTTGGAATTTACGTGACATTACCATCAAAAAGCTTTGTGCTATATTTCTATATGTATTAATCAGTAGTAGTGACTATCGATGTTAAATCATGGACAGCTGTCCATGCATCTATATAATCAAGAATTACGAGCCATGAGTCAAGTAGATCTCTACAAATGCATTTTGACATCTTAATTAGGAGTCCGTGTCTTTAAACTGGATGCACCATAAGAGTCAACCTTTCTGTCACAAGTTGTCCCAAGATACAGGCAACATAGTTCTACACTAGACACGTCGTCTGAGTCCAGACGGGTGCCATCACTCTAGAATACGTACATGCGAGTTTTAAATGCGAACGAGGAAGAGAAATTCAAATGTGAATATTATTTGGAAGATTTCTGCCTATTTGTGGAATCTAATTGCAACTTATTTCATTATTTCGATATGCAGGATCAAGCTCAAATATTTATAAATGACTTTAATTAAACATGCCTGACATCGCATAATTAGTCTCAGCATTCTGAAGTAACTAGGAGATGCTTCAAATCGTCAAACTGATTTATCTGCTTACATAGCTCCTTTAAACTTTTTTTACATTTTGAGAGGAAATGGCTTCTTAAGATATCAATGGGCTCTACATTGTGACAGGAAATTACCCCTTCAGATATCAATGGGCTCCGAACTTTTTAGATTCGCTATTCAACAAATAGTTAGATGAAATAGTGATTTGTTGATATCTCAAGTTCACTGAAACATCTTCATCATTGCTAGCACAAGCTATTACGGATTGAATTTTATTGTAGTGAGCCCGTAAGTAAGAAGCTCGAAACTTGAGGACAGACTGATCTTGCACCGTTTTGAATAATATTTCTCGTGTACTAGCAATGTCAGACAGATGATGGTATGTAATGCTGTATTTTAACTTACTTGAAGACCTGTGTTGAATTATCGTGTTTTAATTCAAATAAGCCCATGATTCTCTCAAAAATATATTTCGAATTTATTGCATTATCGGTATAAGTTATAAATATGATTTCAGGCTTACAATTTATCATTAATTATGAATGTTCTGCATAGTTGAATCACTATACATTTCATTTTGAATCAAGAACAATCAATGAGCAATATCGATATCACTGTCAGTAATAATGAATGTAAGATGCATGCGGAATTCTCGTACCAATAATTTTGCGTTTCGAAAAGAAACATTCAACAATGCTTAATTATGAATAAATACTGTACAAGCTTGAGATCAATTCAAAAAAGTTCGCATTTGAACTTCTCTTGTTCGAAATTGAATTTGAGAGTCATGGTGCGCAGATGCGCCATTAGAGTCCAGACTGGTGCTATCATAATTATCTTATGTCCTCTCTAGGCTTCAATAGCCTTGATATCCGACCTCTATGGGAGGGACCACTATGGCGTTGATGTCGTTGATATCCATGATTAATTAATACAATACACCTTATAACAATCACAGATGTCCGTGCTACTTTTGCCATAGAAGTTCATGGATAGGTTTAAATTATGGTTGGCCAACTGTGGTAGACTAGACCATAGACTCTAGACTAGATCTAGGAGTCCATGGCTAGACATAGAGATTAACAATGCCATAAAGGACGCTCAACTACTATACCATGTACTGGACTGGAGGCCAGTGACTGGTAAACTTGATTAATGACGTTAGTGTGTATCTGGATAAAACCATGGAACAAGTGGTAAACAATTCACTTCCTTGTTGTGAAATACATCAGATTTCCAGCTGAATTGATTGCTATGCATGCTAATTAATGCGCCCGGCCCATTTGCAGAGAAGTTGTCGGAAGAATATGTGCAGTGTACATGTATACATACAAGCATGTCATCGATGGTCAATTTCAAATAAATTGTGACTTTCTATATTCATTGATTTTCCCACTGTCTTATCTAAAACTTCCTCCTGCATAATAATTTGGACCACTGTTGGACTTAATTAGAGAATTCAACATGTGTGATTTATTTCCGGCCTTGAATTACTCAACTTTCACTAAACGAAAATTGATGGCTATTTTTATCACAGTGATGCGTAAATGTTTTCATATTCACTGACGACATTTATACGGATTTCGTAAGTAACTTAAATCCTTACCAATGCTGTTCCTGAATTGTCCAATATGGTAGGACCTTAAAATCGTGGAAAGTCACATATCACCACCGTTTGGTTTGCTTTTTTTATTCAATACGATCATTTTATGAGTCACTGATATTATAATCACACTTTATCTGTTCGTCAGAGTTTTGATTTTATAATTTGAAGGTCTCACAGTTGATGCTCTATAGTCACGAGATATCTAACAAGAGATAAAAATATATTCACTTCGGTAACCATTCATTACGAGTAGGCGTATATGGAAAGACAACACTAGTTGCACCTTTCCACCGAAATCTTGATGAAGGATCTTCCGAAGGAATAGATGTTCAAACGATTCTTGCTTAACTTTTGGCATTTTCATTTGTTATATCAATTGTTATCAATTTTTGACGTTTTAATTTGTTCTTTTGCTTTTAATCATGTCTTTTACTTGTATAACAATGAATAAGGTATGGACCTATTGTGCAATGATTGCAGTAGCAAGTAAAATCATCACTGATCAGTTATCATTTAGTCCATGACTCCTTTGAGCAAAGGAAATAGATTGTCAAAAATTTTCCAGAAAGAGTCTACAATTCTCCAAAAAAACACTCTTGCATCGATTTTCGCAAGCAAATCTTTGTGCAATAAGCCTGTAATTTTGCAAAAAATGGACATGTATAAAATGTTCAGAATCCCCAACAATAGCCATTGATTCTACGCGCCGTAGGTGAACAATTTCAATCACTAGCAGTTAATATTGCAGCTGTTATTAGAGGTTTGTAATTCTTTAGTCTCTTCTTGACTGGGTCCAGAATCTTCTTTCAGCAGATTCCCTGTATGAATGCGCGTATTAGAGTATTGGATAACTGCTTACAACTGGTTTCACGGTTTCATACAGATGTGCACAAACTACCGTCATTAATCAAGTCTACCAAAGTCACTGGCCTCCAGTCCAGTACATGGTTAGGGGGTTGAGCGTCCCTTAGATATCTTATATTAATCATAAATGTCCCTGATTATCTAGACAGGAAAGTTCCCCTTCAGCCTTACATCTGAGGGGCTGCATACATAGAAATTAACAATACCATAAAGTTAACACATTCTAACACACTTGCATCAACAATCAGTGCATGTACTATTATCTACTTCCATTGTTACATATAAACAATGACTTGCATGTATTATTTATCTAAAAGACGCCTAAATCCTGCAGCAAGCACTGAATTGAAGAACGGGGACATTTGTAAGCTTGATGGAAGACGGCAGTGTGCACCTGAATAAAACCATAGAACAGGTTTTGAAAAAATTCACTTCATTCTTGTGAAATACTTCATAATACAACAGAATTAATTATTGCAATTCACATATTCACGCAGAGAATATGCTGAGAGATGATTGCCCATTCAAGAAGATAGTTTTACTTGCAATAATGCATAACAAGTGTGAAGTTCCTTTATTAAATTTTTTATTCACCTAATTTATTTAAATTGATTACATAGCAAAAATTTATACCATCGTTTAAGGCACGTTCTAAAAAGTATGATAGTATGACAAAAAAATAACACAAGTGAAAGTCAAAAAAGCTCAAGAATGTGGTCTTGCCTCGGCGTTGACCACCATGGCTTCCTTTATTCATTCTAGTATCTCTTTAGTGTTATTGGTAATCAGTTTAGTGTAATTAGTAATCTAAAAAGAAGATCTGCTTACTAGGATTGATTCAGTAAATCCTTCGGTGAATTTTGGATGCAGTCTTTTTCAAAAACTTTTATACCAAAAGTGAATCGCAAAGCACCGTCATGATTGCAACAGGATCATGACTTTTTATTGCCGTAAATGCCATCACTTAAATCTGAAAAAATCAAAATGCCGTGCGCTTTAACAAAAGATAATTCAGAAACGATTGCTTCTGTTCTTATGAATATGTTGATGATAGTTTACATAGCAATTGGAGCTATTTTATAAATGGTCTGGAAAAGCGAAATAGATGGCTTCTCTGATGTCTTTTGTGAAATCCAACCAGCTTAATTTTTAAATTTTGGGATCACCAATCAGACGTCCAGTAAGCACTCTCACTGAAATAAACCAACGAATCAATTTTTCTTTTTTGAACACCAAAGCTTAGGCCTTTCTATGAATTGTTCGCAGCGCATCGCCTTACTATTCCCGATTGGTTCTTAAGAGATAAACGTCTTCACATTGCAATTATATTTCCAAAGTTTTCATCAATCAGATCATGCTTCTTCTAACACTGACGTCTTCAACATATATGCCTATCCGTATTCATTCGTGATGTTTAAGTTGGCAGAGTCACGTAGGGTTATTGGTGACATTGATGAAATAATAAGAAATGAAATAAAATAATAATTCATGATTAGATCACTGGGCTCATAGTGCACCACAATGTCTATCTGCACTTCCATTCAGGTAGTCACTAGTGAAAATTATGCAAAATACATGGTAAGGATACAAGATTCAGTCCTGACCTCCGGATGTAATTACGGAATTCATGTCCAGGGAAATCTAGTTAAAAGGCAATGGCTGCATGACGGATGACTGTAACTCACGTGTACACCTCAACAAGTTTCCTGTCCAATTACTAACATACAGGGGCGGAAATTAAGGGGGGTTTGGGGTGCAGGGGTGTGGTGGGTGTGGTGGGTGAGAATCGAGATCATCAAAAGCAGATTATCGTGCTTCAATTACTCTTACAATCAGACAAAAATCGGATGAAGTTGCATGTGCTTTTCAGTACCAGAAGTTTCCTGCATTTATTACTTTATACGTTTGCTTTCTGCGTTATATTGTGTGCGTAAACGCATTTTATGCATGAAAACAAGAGGGTCTATGTCAGTCAGGGTTATGCCTTTGGGTATCCATAGATGAAAATTAATTAATTATAGTATACACTTGTTATGTCTTCACTTAGCCTAACAATACTATATTTTTATGATGCAGCCTATCTAATATGATTGATATTTCCTATCAAGAACCTGATCGTGCCACTGGTATTGTGTGTGAATGAGAGTGTACACAGTCTCGTTAAAATCGGTCTTTTTTCATACTAATTATTTTTCTTATCATTTAAAAAAAAATGAAAATTAGTCTATTTTATTGTCCATCCCCCCATCCCCCTAAAATATCGAGCATGTACGCCTCTTAGAGATGGAACCGGTAGCATTTTTGGCTACCGGTACCGGTCTACCGGTAACCTTTACCGGCATTGATCTACCGGTAACCTTTACCGGTACCGATACCGGTATCTACCGGTAAACTTTTTCAAGTGCATGGATTTAGACAACATGTCCCTCATTGCTTATTTTTGTGTAACTCCTTGAATGAACTGAAAACTAGTACATGTACCGGCATTAGTTCGAGAATGTTACTGCATTAAAAAATTGTCACCATTTTGACTCAGCTCAATCATAGCAATTAACAGCAAGCATATAGGCCCTGCATGTAATTGCAAAAATTACTACATTGACCAACAATCATGTACATGCATCAATAGTATACATGGAAAATGGAATATCCGACTGTATCAAATTTATTCAAAAACACAAAACTCAAAGTGTAAATGTCAACATGTGAATTGTGAAATTACCATAGTCCTGCTTTTAGAGCACTTAAGGGTGACCAACTCCTCGAGATGCTTAGACTTTAAGCGGTTTCGAGGCGGTCAGGGTCAACCCTGCATCACTGAAAACGCGCTCACTTTGCGAGCTTGATGCTTGGATTACCAGCACTTTGCGAGCGACTTTGCACAAAGTTGGGTACAGTTTTTCATTTGCTTTCCAAAATAATAGAGGATTTTCATCCCTTACAAACAAATCCTCGCTTTCGCTCCCCTGGAGTCGATTTCGTAAACAATACTGAATTGCTTCCAAACATTCAGCAATTATACGTAATAATAGACCATTTTGGGACCACTGTTGTTTTCTCTTTTCATGGATGATTTGCCCGACTTTGCGAATACAAAACCTATTGTTTATGCCGATGACATTACCTTGTTGCATTTTGATTGTCCTAGTATTAACTCTGACTTCTACTCTGATATAGATGTTTTCTGTGCATGGACAAAAAAGAAACAACTGATTATAAATGTTGAAAAATCTAAATGCATGACCCTTTCCAGGTATATTTCTAATTGTAAGACCATGGATATTGTAATTAATAATTCCACGATTGAACAGATTGATTGTATAAAAATTTTGGGAGTGTATTTTACCTCAGACCTTCGCTGGGACGTTCAATTCGCAAAACTGTATGCTAAATGTTGTCGTTCCATGTCATTTGTACGCCGTTTACGTAATAATAACAACCGTGGTGAAGTCGTTTGGCAGGCTTTTGTAAGTCTTGTGCTGTGTCATATAACATTTTGTTGGCCCATCATTTGTGATGTAAGTGCAAAGAACTTTCAAAAACTTGACCGTCTTGCAATTCGATGGTCAAATGTTCAAGGCAAACCCCATCTGCGTGACTTTCTGGACAAAATGTGTATTAAACTAATCAAAAAGATCAGTGGTAATCCCCATATTCATCCACTTGTCGAATTTTTTACTGTAAGAGACCCTGCTCGTGTTGTTCGTCGTTCCCGGAAATTGCTACCTCAACGACGATCCTCCTCACTCTACAATGGAGGTTTCGTGGAATACTCGAGATTCACATGATGTAATTGCTGTAACCAGTCATACCGCTCGTTGTATTGATTGAAAATAAAGCATTCTATTATTATTATTATTATCACACGGCGATTCTTTGCGCTTTCTCAGAAAATCACCCGACTTAACTTTTGAGCGAATAATATCAGCATCAGTTAGTTCCATTGCGGTGCGAATTGATCGAGAAAGTGACGAAATTCAGTCTCACACGAGGACACGACACTCGAGTTACACGACGACAATAAAGGCAAGTAATGAATGCGTAGTCACAGACAAACTCAGACAGGCAGACAATAGCCACAAAACATCAGTTGTTTTACGCTGTTGTTGTCTGATCCACAGAATTAGATTCATCTGCGCGCGCTTCGGTTTTCTCGAAAGGAAGAATTGTATGTAACCTTAATATCGAAATGGCACATCACATCACACAACTTGCTCCTTCTCGAATGGATAATTCATGTATCGCTTGCTATTGGAAATGGCAAACAATAAGCTGTCAGCAAAGGACACCAGAGCCAGTGAGAGATGCGTGCGTGCTGTGATATCACTTTCACCAAAACACACATCGATGTGTGGCTTCGATTCAGTCTATGCACTATGCAGTGAGAAATGCAGAAGAGAGGATGTGAAAACATCAAGTGAACTAATTTTCGTGCGCCTGCTACTTTCTTTAATAATGATCGGAAGGGTCAACATTATGGAGAAAACTTGTGGGCAATGATCTGAATTCTTCGAATCTGAAGGAATTTTGGCAATCGAAGCACTTCGCTGGAACTCACATTAATCCGCAAGCGACGCACGACTTTTTTTCCTATCTCTGTAAGGTATTAGGAATTCCATTTTGCCCATTTAATAAGTTCCTCGATGTGTCGGCGATTTCGAATTAATCACACTTCTAGCAAACCGAAGCAGATAAACAAAATATTTAATTCTGTGGTCTGATCGCTATTCGCAGCCAATCACACTTGATCTAAGTGTTCCTGTACTCCCATAAGGCAGGCATTGGATATGGTTGACGTTGGCGTGAAGCAAGCTTTTAGATCGCTGTGGAATCGTGTTAGGTGCACCACAACACCTGCATCGTCTCGTCATATGTTTATTGCAATGCTTGGTAGAGTTTACCGGTACAGGTGACCTGTACCGGTATTACCGGTGGACCGGTACTGGTTCCATCTCTGACGCCTCTGCTAACATAAAGACGTCTATGGTCTAAATCACTGACTTCTATGCGTCTATAGGTTCAAAAAACATAGACATGTTCGTTCAATTATGGTGGATCATGGACTTCTATAATATAGCATCTGGACAGAAATCTGATCAGATATCCTTTACCCTTCTGTACGAGATGAGGCCAACTATTTGAATCCACATTCAGAAATCAAGTTTATACATTGGTCACATTTTTGTTATTCTCACTCTGCGTGCATTGTAAATTACTATTTAAACCTTCATCGATGTGTTTGTGAAGACAGCACAAAAATGCTTAACAAGTGCTCTGCTTTCGAGTGTAAGAATGGCTATGACAGTAAATCCAAAGACTCATCGATTACATTTCATGATATTCTTGCGTGTGTTTGAAAATGACTTTTTGCAATTAGGCTTTAATATTTTCACTTATTTGAAATGAAATCCTCTACGGTAGACCTATACAAAAAATATGGATTGATAATTTTAACTTACATGCAAGGGTTCAAAATACGAAGTAGTCTCAAGTCAGAATTGGACAGAATCTGAAATCATTATTATGCTTTGAAATTGATGTAAATCAGCATAATTTTTAATATGTACTTGTACATGATTACAATAATGCGTGTATAACGACAAATTTATACTTAAAACCTCGAGCATAAAACCAGCCTCTAATCGTATCCGAGATATGTCAGATTTCTGTTCAGATGCTATGTTATAGAAGTCCATGGGTGGATGCACTGCAAGCTATCAGAGACATCTATGATTAGCAGTATATCTAAGGGACGCTCAACTCGCATAGTATGTACTGGACTAGAGGCCAGTGACTTTAGCAGTCTTGCTGGTTGACGATACTGTACATCGGGATAAAGCCATGGATATCAAGCTGTAAACAACTCACTACATTATCGTGAAATGCATTATAATCCAACAGAATTAATTGCTGCACATAATAATACACCCAGCCCTGCGAAGATGTTGTCAGAAATAATCTGTTCAGTGTTCACCTTTCATCGATGTTTCATTTCAAGTAAATAGTGACTCATCGATTTTCCCATTGCATGATCTAAAACCTTTCCCAATACAGGTCATTTGGACAACAGGACTTTATTCAAGAACTCAAGAGCAATGAAGAGAAAGAACATGTATGGTTTATTTCAGGCTTTAAAGTATTCTTATTTTCATGGAAGGAAAGTATAAGACCATTTTTGTCACAGTGATGCACGAATGTTTTCATATTCACCGAAAAAAATTATGCGGATTTCGTGATCAGCTTTATCTTTGTCAATGCTATTTCTGAGTAGACCAGCATGCAAGGACTTAAGAATCGTAAAAGTCATCAATTCATCAATCATTGTACTGTACAATGAGGTGCGCAATGTGTAAAGAAAACATTGGCTGCACTTCTCCAACAAGATCTCCAGACGAAATGGATCTTCAAACAACGGCTCTTGCTTAGCTTTCAACGTTTCCACTGATCATGCTTTCAATTTTTGATGCTTCATCGGTTTATCTTTTGTTTTTTATGCATACATCTGTGGATTTTTCTGCAAATTTTTACCATGGTTTTTGCCTACATAATAATAAAGTAGACGTGGACATTGCTGCACTGATTGCAGTAGTAAGTGGTGAATCATTTATTATCACTGATTTCTTGATCTCTTATTCCATGACTGACCTTGAGCAAGAGAAATAGATAATCTACAATTTTCCAGAAGGATTTCACAATTCTACAAAAAGCACTGCTGAATCGATTTTAGCAAGAAAATCTTTTTGAAATTAGCCTTCGTAATTGCACAGAAATGGGCATGTATAAAAATACGGATCTCCATGCCAATGGTCATTGATGCTACGTGCCGTAGGTGTCCAACTTCAATCACTGACACTATTGCAACTATTTTTGGCAGTTAACTATTCTGGTAAGAGTCTTTTTATTCTTTAGTCTATTCTTGATTGGCTCCAGAATCTAAATCAAACAGATTCTCTGTTTGAAGAATGTGCGTATTAGAATATTAGTGTGTTTCAAAATAACAAAGTGAACTGTCTACAACTTGTTCCATGGCTTTATCCAGATGCGCACGAACTATCGTCAACTAGCAAGACTGCCAAAGTCACTGGCCTCCAGTACATGCTATGGGAGTTGAGCGTCCCTTATAGATATATTATTAATCATAGATGTCTCTGAAGCTATGCGGTAATAAACATTTCTTAAGAACATGCTACTGCTTCAGAAGTCTATGGATAAATTTATAACCGGCTGGATGTCTTAGACAATATTTCCAGTTCTGATCAGTTCAGCCAGATATCCATAATGCTTATAGACATAGATGGATGGATGTGATTTTGCAGTTTCATTTTCACGCACTTCAGCTGATCATTCCTTTTCTCGACATCTATTCTATTATTTTATTATATTGTGTATATTTCTAGGGGAAAAAGCGTAAGATATAAATTGATGGAAGATATGTGACATAATTTTTAGTTGCCTTGCTTAAAATTCAAACATTTCCATGGAAAATTTTTTATAAGTGATGCCAAAGCTTTTTCACTTTGAACGGCTCAGTCATCATCACAGTACGCGTAAGTGCCTCGGAGTCTCTAGATCGTCAACATGAGAGAAATTCTGTGCGTACAAATTGGACAATGTGGAAACCAAATGGGACATAAGGTAAGAGTGAACAATAATCAAGTGCAATCATTAAGAATCCCAACTGTAATTTTTCGTTCCAGTTTTGGGAAGTGATATCGGATGAACACGGTGTAGAGCCAGATGGTGTATATAAAGGAGACAACGATTTACAACTGGAAAGGATTAATGTTTACTTTAATGAAGCATCAAGTGAGAAAATTTTTGTTTGATAGTTTGGCGATCTATAGCATTGATGTAATAAGTGAAAAGTGACGTAGATCTCAAAATGGATCATTAATACTGCAAAACATTAAAATTAATTCAAACATGAGCATAAAAAACCTATGTACTAAGACAGCATCTTTTTATGTTGACTGATAATTTGAAATATAGTAGGGCTGATTTATGAAATGCATAAATAAAGCTATAAAGAATACTACTTATTTGTGCATTGTTATATATATAGTATAATCTTCACTTCAATAATTTCTACTACCTTTTTTAGTTTTAAGATAAGCATTTTCCTTCTTCACCTCTAAGTGCTTGTAAGGAATTGCTTCCGAGTCTGTTTACTTCAGTTGAATTGCTCTCGAAGTACAATTTCAATATAAATATGACAAGTCAATACAATACTTTCATCATTCAATTGTCAAAACTGTTCAGCATGAAAATACTTTGATGAATTTATATTCCGCTGTTTTATTGTGCACTTTATTGTGTAATATACCGACTTATTGTTCTTATGTCACTGGATATATTTTCTTTCTTTTTCATCAATAAGGAGATACATGCATAAGAGTTTAGCAAAATCCGAACTTGCTAGAGAATAGGCCTATTTTCATCACGTTCCATGTCTACAATCACAATTACTCCACATGTAGACAATAGTAAGAA
The DNA here is from genome assembly GCA_907163375.1 of Prostheceraeus crozeri. Lineage (NCBI taxonomy): Eukaryota > Metazoa > Platyhelminthes > Polycladida > Euryleptidae > Prostheceraeus > Prostheceraeus crozeri. Next base: position 434,557 of record CAJQUW010011415.1, on the reverse strand, counting down.
TGTCACAATGTTCTCTATTGTAAAAGCCAGATATTTATGTACATGCTACAAGCCTAACGAATCCACTGTCAGGAAAACTGTATCACCTTAAAATCCATGTAGTAAATATTATAGCATTTAAAGTATCATTTAGAGAATTGTCTAACTGATATCAACTAATAAAGATTAATATGAGAATTTTTTACCAACTCTATTTCATGTACGGGCAGTTTTGTTTAATTTATCAAATTAGACTAATATTTCATTACTTTTCGGTAATTTCTTTTACATGATAGGCATATGAATTATTCAATTTATGGCACTTTCTGCTGATTTGAAAAAATTATAGTTGTGCGCGAACATATGCTCTGCAACCATGCAAGAAACCTGACATTAGTTTACCTTAGTCAGTTTTCAATGTTTTCTGAATTTGGATCATTCTGAAATAATAGCTACAATTTCGAATGCAGTTAAACTTTTGAATGCTTTTACATACCATGCTGCATTTTCTATCCGATTAATGTTTATGGCTCTAAACTTATGATATTTGATATTCAATGTTATGATATTTGTATATTTGGTGTAATTCATCAATTAATCACACTTCATAGATCAAAGTGATTTTTGAAATCATAATAAATGAAAGATGTAGAGCTGTATAATTCAAACCTTAATGTTCACAGTAATTCTATATGGATCTACATTAAAAATCCATGATAATTTTTAGATTTTTCTTCAGCTCCAATGTTAAAAATTCATGCATTTATATATTCTTTGTATTATAATCTTAGCATGCTTTAGGCTTGGAATGCTAAACATCCAAGACTTTTGTTGTTAGCACATAACTGCATAAAATGAAACCCGTCAATGTAGACCTATTGTGCAAAAAGTATTTATTGATCAATTGTTTGATTCACTTTTCCTTATCATGTTGATTGGAATATATCTAGCCATGTATTGCTAAGGCATAATTTATTGATGACTTACTTGGTTGTGTAAAACAATTCATGAACAATTTGTACACTTTGCAAATCTACAAATTACATTTATCCAATAAAATGTTCAGATTTGTATATTTAATCAATTTAATTGTTCAATCTATGCTATGTCCGCGAATTAAAGAAATTTTATGAGAAAAGCGATGTATTACATTCTTATGAAGAAATACTATATTACAAACCTTGAAGCCAAAATAAAATTGTGCAAAGGTGTGTTGTAGTCAACTGCATCCGATAATGTAACTTATATATAATACTAAAGATATGTATATATATATATATATATATATAATGCAAAGAGAGAATTATTTCTTGTGAAATCAATTTCCGTATAAAAATTAATAAAAGCTCACAATTAATCCACGTATTTCTGATAACCAATACAAATTTTATCAGATTTAGCTCATGGGAACTTAAAAAAGTGGACCTCTATAAAAGTGCCTTTTAAAGATCAATAATTTTTTGTCATAATTTTTGTCAATTTCTTGCAAAATTCAGTATTTCAATCAATCGCATCTATTACAATATTATATAAATAATGGCAATATTCTTTAACCGCTTGAGTACGGGTTAGCAATTTTAATCGTCTCAAGTGCTTGTCCTAATTTTAAATAGCGTAGCTGCCGATTTGCTGCACATTTAATGTAAATAGCTCGTGCAGTTTAATGTAAATAACAACTTGGCAGATGAATGGAAATGAGCGGTCCTCAACCTCCATCCTCAACAGGTTTTCAGCTAACAAAAAGTGGATCCGAAGTCAAGACATGAACAGTTCATCATGCCCAACAATAAATTTGGTGCATTCATACATTTAGATGAGCAGTTGCAATTTTTCTGCACGATGTGTAGCTCAGAAGGTAGAAGACTATGCGCCATTTGCATGTAGTTTCAAAAATTTCAATTTGAGTTGTAGTCAGTACAGTTAAACTTTTCCAATGTAATTAGACATTCTCCAAGCATTGTGTTAAGACGTTTTCAACGATAATTGATCAAAACATCGTTTATCAAAGCAATCTGACATCAATTTTAAAAAGGCACTCAAAACATCAATTTTTGAATAGCTCTATATGCTTGCAAGATGACCGAGTTAGTAAAATCATGCCACAATTAAAACGAACGTGTGTCAATTGTGTTGCGCAGTGATTTTGGGAGCCAATTTCATAGCTCAAAATACCCGGTCAAAATGGGTTTAAGTGATTTGAAGCATTAAGATGAGCTTTATGAAATGACACCTCTATGTTTTAATTTGTTTTCTAGGTGGAAAATTTGTGCCACGTAATGTATTGGTTGATCTTGAACCTGGCACCATGGATTCGGTGCGGAGTGGAAAATATGGTCAGCTTTTCAGACCAGACAACTTCGTTTTCGGAGCTACTGGCGCAGGAAACAATTGGGCGAAAGGTCATTACACAGATGGTGCTGAACTAGTAGACAACGTAATGGAGGTACTGCGAAAAGACGCAGAAGCATGTGAATGTCTGCAAGGTTTTCAAATATCCCACTCTATTGGTGGAGGTACTGGCTCTGGAATGGGCACTCTTCTGGCTAACAAGATCAAAGAAGAATATCCTGACCGTATGATAAATTCATTTTCCATTATTCCATCACCAAAGGTAAGCAATTGCATATTTTGATGATATAATCTGCATATAATAATATAGTGGCTTTTTATCGATAGGTATGTGAATTATCATCCTCTAAAGGATAGTGTTACATAGTTTGAAATAATGATCAATAATTCTGTTTGGCAGCATTGTTAAATATTTCCATAATTTGATGCGTAGATGCAACTTCTGACACTTATTATCTGATTATGAATCAAGTAAACAATGAATTCAGAATCAAGTTTAAGAATTTATGAACTTCAGAATCAAATCTTAGAAGTATTTTTATTCTTTGCGTTAGAAATCTACTATGATGTAGGGTGCCCACTTTCGCAAAATGATGGCGATCCTTCATTCCGGCTAAATTTTCCAAACTATACAGCTTTTTGTCTTTAAAACGAAGCCTCCGATCATTTTCAGACATCAAAAAAGACTTCATCTATAAAGGAGAGGCATGTAAACGGAGCAACTAAGGACCAAAACAATCTAGGTCAGCAATTAACATTCAGAAATTTAAAGCAACAAATCAAACTTTTTCGTTGGTATGAGTAAAGAAAAACAGATTGAAATTATAGAATTAGGAATCGATCGAAATTATGATGAGAAATGAAATGAGATCTATATCTTTTCTAAAATCTATGAAACTGACTAGTATTGATTCCAGTGGCAAGCATTCTGTTAGCTAGGTAATTTGGCATCATGCTGTGTAATGAATATGATATATGAAATATGAAATGATGCATATAATTATAGTAATTTATTGATTAAATGCTGACTGAATAATATAGACTTGTGTAATCCAATGAAATGCCATAAAATTGAAGTTCTCTCTCCCTCTCTGTACACTAAATAAACTTTAAACTTAATTTAAGGTACTGGCTAAACTGAATCGTCTAAAATAGATAAAAGGGTTGGTTGCATCGCAGGATTCAGACATTTGAGCTGCAATTTGAATTAAAAATTAACATCAGAAATCTTGAAACAGAACTAAACCATATTTCGTGGATGATGGAATATAACTCCAAGCACAGTTTGAAAGTTCACAATTTTCTTATGAATTTGTTCTGTTGCTCCCCCAATCAATTAAAATATAACTTTTACATAAAGTTCAGATGTCTGAGTTAAACTGCCTAAACGGTAGACGATTTTTTATTAATAGGCCAGCCATGAAATTTTGTTAACAATGTGGCAATGTATTTGGTTAACAAAGCTACAAACATAAGAACCAAGCCTATTTCTGGCGAATGATTTATTATATTTAAATAGATAGTTCTGTCAATTTACAACTCGCCTTTTTCAAAAAGCAGAATTGCCTTTTTCGAGCAGAGAAAGCAGAAATATATAAATGATAAAAAAAGGCAGAATTGCTATTATTATGAGAAATTAGCGGTGTATAACTCTTCTTTGGCAATTCTAACACGTGTCATCATGAGGTACGTCATTTCTCCTAAGTTTTCTATATACGTGTGTACTGTGTATTCATTTTTTCAGTAAAACAGCAATCAACCTCATTATTATACATGCCAATATGTGCAGTTTTAAACTTGAACAATGGGCCATGTATAGGAATGGGTTTTGCAGCTTCTAAGAGAATTCGAATTATTTATAATCATACTAACAAATTTTTTATCAAACATGTCAACCAAACCTAATTCATTACTTATTCTATATGATTTCACTAACAGGCTTGCATATCATTTATGAATAATTCATATCAAGAATTATTTCAGGAATTTGACTTTAAAACCGCCTCTGCAAGTACGGTCTATGGTGCGCTCACAAGACATTGTAGATCTAGCGTCAACAAACAATCGTCAGACACAGCATCATAACATTAGCGACAATCAAATCAGTATGCTATACTTAAAATTGTCACTCCATAACAGCATCCATGTAGTACAAATGGTAGGGTTACATATCGGACATGCAGGGTTTTAGGCTTCCAATAAATACATTTTTTCTGAGCCTTAAGTAGGTAGAATTCTCGAACAGCAGAAAATCAATTTCTCTGAATACAAGTAATCAGTATCTGCATTTGTCCAATTCTTACTAAGCATATACAACATTTGCATTAATATGAACGATAAGGACACGAGCATTGAAAACGCGAGAATATCGAGTTGCGAATGAAAAATAGTCAAATATTACCATTCTTGCATAACCTACGGCTCCGCGGAGCAAGTTCATGATTTGTAGATATTTCGATGTCACGAACTTGGGGTTCTCACCGATTACAATGATGAATACAGCTCTATCTTGATACTAATTAATCGTACTCATTTAAATTTAATTATGAAATAGTTTTCAACTTTATTCTTCTATCCATTAAAATAAGCAATGACACAAGCAACCTCATAACCTACATGTGAATTTGACTGATTTTTACACTGAATTTGACAAATGAATCACATGTTATTCACATATTGGCTCTATAAATGCAGCCCAAAATTCATCACGTTAATCTGATGCGATTAGCTTTCACTTCCTAAGCGCTCTAGTGTTATATTTATCAAATTTGTGCAAAACTAGGGTATTATTGTTTCCACTGATACATGCAGGATAGAGACCATCATTCGAACAAAATAGAAAAGTTTTTAATTCAATTCCTATTGAATATATTCAATTACAAATATAAGAAGTAAAATTGTATTCGATGCGTTTTCTAATTAATCACCGTCAGTAATAAGGCATTCCCGGGATTTCAAACCATATCGCTTCATAGTGTGTTAAAGGAAGAAAATTGCTTTATAGCAGTTCGTGGCACATTACTTTTTAACTAGGGGAAGGGATTTTGCACCCCATCACATCTTCCTAGAATGCTTGTATATAAGTCATGAATATACATCTGTCTGTTTTACCTGAGGTATTTTCCAAACAATAGCTGTAGTATTCATCTGATGCTTTTCCGATAGTATAGGTAATACAATAAATGTACTATAATTTGATGCTTGCTTGTATACTATGCCTACATTATGGATAATACTTAAAATTCACATTCTCTATTATCGGATAATTATGAATCGCAATCTTCCCTGTAGTAAAGACTTCCAAGAATGACACATGAATCTTAATAGAAGAATTGCATATATCAAAATGTTCAACAGAGTACAAATAGATGACATTTATGTTCAAACATTATCTATACGATATGCAAATCAAAAAAGCAAAATCCAAGCTAAGACTAGGCTTGCAAGAAATTGTACATGTAGAGTTATTTAATTATCTATATTTGCGATTACCGATATACTTTTTTATTATCTGTATTTGTGATCCATTTCGAAACATATCAGCGCTGAGGAGCAAAACTTTTCAAATCATTGGCTCATGGAGTAGAGTTAAAGGCTCGATAGAGTCTTAGCAATCAGAATCACGGATGTGTCACCACACGCTAGCGATTTGAGACTCGATGACAGTGTTCTTTGTTCCCGACTACTAAGTGATCTTCATGCTATCAAGAATCGAAGAAAGAGGCCTTTTTGGAAAAAATTATGCAAACTTAATTCTTGTACAATTGTTTCCGCAGTTATTTCTTATATCAATTGCAATAAGTTTACATGCAGGGCACAAATATATAAACAATCGAATGTACACCGACATTACTGTAATATGCAGTATTTGACATACGAGCTTAGAAATTCAAAGGCGAAATTTATGAATTCGTACATTATTTATTCGATTATGCATTCAATTTTCGCACAAGAAATAGTTTAAAACTTAATTTCAACTACTAAAATAACTGCTAAATCACTAATGGCTTAATCCCGGAATTGCAACCCGTATTCCTTTTTGATGTTTCTTTTGATCGAAATGCACGTACTATGCAAATGGATTTCATTGTTTCCATGTCTTCTGAACGAGTGACGCACATTTTGTGATTGGGATGATTTGGGGACCCGGTGCCAACAAAAGAGACAGAATCAAATTTCTATCGGTCAAAACATTTTCATCAGCCCTTTCTAGCAATTATCACCACTGATAACAATACCATAGTTTGCTTTTTTCTCAGTGTTGTACTAAAACTTTTCTTAGCGCATCTAAAGCTAAGTGTTGACAAAGTTAATGGTGAGTTCATCCTGTAGTCCATATTGTGTGGACATGTATACTGCATAGAACATTCTGTATTAAGCGGCAACAATGCCTTCTAGGCCTACTATGTGCCGGTACAACAGATGCATTTATGAACCATCATCAACCTTTCGTGCCACTGCTGGAAGATAGCCTCCACTCCCTCCTCCAGCTTCTTCGATCTTCGATCTTGCGCTTTCTGAATCCAGTTGACTCCGCTCTTCTCCTCAATATCGTCTCTCCATCTTCTCCTTGGCCTTCTTGTTCACCTTGGTCTTTCTAGCAGCGTCCATTCCGTTACTTTATTGGCACATTTGTTGCTGTTCAGTCTGGCTAGTGCCCTACCCAGCGTCCCTTCATCGTTCTGATTTTACTCTTTATGTCAATGGTTCTCGTCCTTTCTCTGATTTTCTGATTTTCTCTATTTTGTCTTTCTTCCTGATGCTTAGTATTGCTCTTTACATACTTCTTTGTGCCATAGCCAGTTTCCATTTATGAATATGCATTTTTTGTTTACTTTTATGAATATTTGATGCTAATATGTAAAGTTATTTTCAAATTTTTTCAAGCTAGGTATTACTTTATCATTTCTTAGCGAGTTGAGTTGATTAATGATGCAGGATGATTGCAATAATGCGTGACAATCTAATCATAATGTATGGTAAGTATATTTGTCATAACAAAGAATGCTTAATTCATTCTAGAAGGGATATCAGCCTACAGATTTTAGAATTCTTGGAGTTATTCTGCGATGCAGGTTTTCTACCGCTCTTTTTCCTTGCAGTTCATTATCTTTGTTTGTGCATGAGGTTGATTTAAAAAATGCGACTCGAAATGGATGTAGCAAGGATGTGACTAACAATTTAAATAACTTATGCTGTAAAAACAATGTAATATGCATGGATACTAGTAAAATAGCCGAATCATGCAAAAAACTGCTTGTCAGATAAAAGTATTAGATGTAATTTAAGATGTGTTCCAGAAACTCTAGTAGTATATCTGCAGAAGTTCTTTTCGATCTATACTTAATTGAGGCCATGTTTCGCTCTGGAGGACAGAAGGATGCACTTAACTGATGCTGCTGCTTCTAGACATCGCCTTGTCAAACTGCGATGCAACTGAAAATTCGGAAATTCGTGACCTCTAATTGCATGTTGAAGCTCGTGCACGCGACAAGAGCAAGAAGTCTTAAACATTGGATGCAAGTCGAGGTCTAGCATATACTTGACTCTATTTCTTAATTCAAAAAGTTTAGAAGTGCAAGAGTTTGTTTTTCTATATCAGATCAAAGCTCCAAAGCAAAAAAGGAATGAACTTCTCCGATAGGTATCTCCGGATTGCTATGTATATAAATCGGGATTTGGTTAATTTTTTTCAAAAAAAATTTCTTTGCAATAAATGCAGTTGCGATGTCAATTGTCCAATTAACTTTTTATTTTCAATGCAAATATTAAAAAAATCGCTGCCTCGCTTTTAATATTTAACGTAAGATCTTTGAATATTCGAAATAAAGATGAAAGGATAGTCTTGTAGGTATGACTGTGAGATGTGTGCACTTGTAGTAATAATTGCATTCTAATTTAGGTATGAATCTGAAGTAGCATAATACGATCTTCAATTATATTGAATTTGGAATGAGCGTATTATTACAAAGTTGGATGTATTGAAAATGCAACGGCAGAATCAATTGAAAATTTAATATTAATACAACTTGATAATCTAGCAGAGAAACTGTGAAAGTCATAAAACATAGATTTGTAAAAGACAGACTAGGTAAGTTTCTTGCATCACGGCCATGACTTGTTATATTGACATCTGAGATGTAGCACCTCTGTAGCTTTCTAACAAAACCTAAGTATTGAAAACCAAAAGTTGATCAGTGCATGCAGCTTAATTAGCGAGAACTTCACATCTACAATTTCTAAAATGGTTTGCTGTCTACTTCATAAAAGAGCGCATTACCAGGTTTTCCGAAAGCTTGCCGCTGGCCTTTAGGAAGATCACTCGTGCACAGAAATAGTAAGACAAAAGTTCACACAGGGGCATTTCGAAAATATCAAATTGGCCCAGTTGCATACTTTAAAAATTAGAAAATGGTTTGACGCTTTTTAATTGACAAAAGTTAATAGTAGCACCCAAACATCTATTTTCTATCGACATTTGGTCGCTGGTTTATCGAGGCAACTTTCCTGATATTCTGAATAAAAGTATCAGTATCTCGAAAATGAAATCAACCGAATAGAATGCTGGAGCGATAGTGAAAAAATTGCAATTTTTCCTTTTGAAACTACTGCACTTTCAGCATAATGTTTAAAATTGCTTTGTAGGCTCTTTCAATTGTATTTTTATTCCAGCATCTTACATACTTTTTTCACTTGAGCAAGCTATTGATGTCGTCAGCATAAAAGCCGTTTTGACGAGTGAAATAAAACACCTGTGAAGTCGATAACATGCTATTCGTAAGCTTGCGAAGTTGCATGTTTATCTCATGCTACAACCAACCACTCAAGTTCTTTCAAGTTCGCATTCGCCTTTCTATTGTACAACAACGTGGGTGACATAATACATATAAGTAATACAGATAATATGTAGCCTACTAATGACAGATGTAATATTACAATATATGGTAGTACTACGGTATAATTGTAACCTATATCTATTATGAACTATTTATTATGAATCTTTGCCTATTCGCAAGCAGTGGATAAACAGGATAACCGATTTATTTGACTCTTTATCTTGTCTGTTTACTATCGATTTGCATTAAACAACACAGCGCCTATCTCCTATGCTCATATCGTACACTGTAATTTCAATTCTAAGCTTAGTTTAAAAACAGCGCACCTCCTTGCTTAAAACCATGGTTATAAAAACATGTTTGAAATCATGGTTTAATAATATGTTTTAAGCGTCTTACAAACCTTAAGTGACAATGATGGTTTAACGCCCCTACTCTCCCTTGCTGGGGGTTTGGGCGGTACTGACACAGTCAGACTTTAATCTGGAGTGTTGCGATTTTTCATTGCGGATGCCCCTCCTGACGACTTCCAATGATACCTTTGGAGCTCGACCTCTGAACCGAAAGATCGCTAGGCCAAGCACTTAACCACTGTTCCACGGAGACCACCGTGAACACACCGTTACAAACGTGAAGAGTGAATTGAGTTATTCTCGAAAGCATGGTTTTAATGTTTCAAACAAGACGTTGCGTTGAAACTGCTACTTTCTCCATTCAACACTGCAGCGCAATTCAATTAATATAAGAAGCCTAATCTTGTTGAGTAAAATACTAACATGCGGTAACTGCATGCTCTATGTGCTTTACACTTGCGTGTGTATTTGGCGCTGAGCATTGTTGTATCAATGTTTATATAATTAGTGACTATCAAATCCATCTAAACACCGAGAAAGCACTTTCATGTAGTAATGCCGGGAATATGTCGTCAAAGTCAATATTTGTTAGTTTGATTCAAAAATTTTATCGAAAAAAGCTAAAAAATACTACCCTTGGTTTGAAGCCGAATGCTAACCTACAGCAAAAAATGACTTTGCTCCTGCATTAGACCATTGTCAATGGAAGGTCAAATATATAAGTAGGCTGCGGTGTCGACATGAACCCGCTCCGGTTTTCTGTTGGTTAATTTACGTCTAGTCTAGAGTTACATAATGAAAATGGCAATTGCATGATGATCCACTTGCAAATCTACTCGATATAATGCATCAAAACAAGAAAATTCTTTGATCTCTATGGATACCATTAAAAACAAACGCGACACCATTTCACTCTAATCGCCTATGTTTTTTGCAGGTTTCCGATGTCGTTGTCGAGCCATACAACGCTACCTTATCTCTACATCAACTGATAGATAACACAGATGAAACCTTCTGTATCGACAACGAAGCTCTGTATGACATTTGTTTTCGAACATTGAAGCTGAAAACACCTACTTACGGCGACTTGAATCATCTGATCAGTACAACTATGTCCGGAGTAACAACATGTTTACGATTCCCTGGTCAACTTAATGCAGATTTACGAAAACTAGCAACAAACATGATTCCATTCCCTCGTCTCCATTTCTTTATGCCTGGATTCGCTCCTCTAACCAGCCGGCAATCCCAGGCATACCGAACATACAGTGTACACGATCTTGTTCAACAGATGTTCGACTGTAAAAACATGATGACTGCTAGCGACCCAAGGCATGGGAAGTATCTAACAGTTGCCACAGTATTCCGAGGCCATATTTCAATGAAAGAATTGGATGAAGAGGTCGTAAACGTGCAGAATAAAAATAGCGCATTTTTCGTTGAATGGATTCCCAACAATACGAAAACAGCAGTGTGTGACATTCCACCAAGAGGTCATAAAATCAGTGCTACATTCATTGGAAATAACACATCTATCCAAGAAGTGATGAAGCGAGTTGCTGAGCAGTACTCAGCTATGTACAGAAGAAAAGCTTTCTTGCATTGGTACACGGGTGAAGGAATGGAAGAGTCAGAATTTTCTGAAGCAGAGTCTAATCTCCATGACTTGATTGGGGAATATCAGCAGTATCAAGACGCCTCAGCAGATGACGATGCCCTGGGAGATGAGAATGAAGGAATAGAAGAAGGTGAAGAAGAGTAAGACGATACTATCATTACTCAAATGGTAATTATTGGTGAACGAGTATTATAAATTCAGTTGTATTTATTTCGAATGGATGCGACCCACATTATTCCATTATTAAAAAATTCATTTGAATTTCTTCTATTCTGTTGTCGCAATTTATTTCAATTACATCACAGAATCTGTACAATTGTTGGGTTTTAAAATCGAGATCGTCAAAAAATAATTTTAAAAATGTCATCGCTTCGTTTTTCGAGCTGTCGAGCGGCCAGTATCTTTCTGTTTGTGACGATTCTTGCCATCTTTTCGTTTCGCTTTGGCATCGTCACCCGCTTGAAATTGTTGCCACAGGGATTCTGAAATAGATAATTCACCATTAAAGATCACACCATACATTTAGGCCAATTTCTAAATTATAAACATATCGTGGCAAAAAGCACAGCTGACGTACATCTAGGTTTTAAGATTACAAGTTTTCAAGAAGCATTGCTTAAATCTTCAACACCACCCTTTTCATCGAAAAAAATATCGCTGGAAATGTAGGCTCTGCTGCATTGAATGTAGTTGATTTGGATACAGAATACATCTGAACTCACGCGTTGAAAGGGATCATGTGGATAATTATAATTTGACCTAATGAAAAAAAATTATAACAAGAGCTGAATTGGAGTAGGGCAGAATAGACTTGGTGACAAGGAAGCCAAATATGCGGGCAGAGCGAGATCTCGAAATCGGCGAACACCAAGACCATCGAATCGGTTAGATAAAGAAGCTTAGGAGTTAGAGATATACCTTTTATTTCGTCAGAAGAGAAAGAACTGATATATCAAGAAAAATGGAAATTGAAAAGTAAAAATATAGAGCAGAAGGTTAATAAAAAGTGATGAATTCAACTCTATTTCAAGAAAAATAAAAAATGAATAGACTTTAATAGTTGTCGATATTTTTGACTGTGTTTCGAGATTCTTTAGCGCAACGAGCAAAAAATCTTGCATTTCATCATTACGAAAGCCAGTGGCATTTTTTAAACAAAATTCAAATCTTCCATGAATGGCCAATAAGAACCTTAACCGTCCCTATTAAAATTCTGTCAAAATTCTGTAAGTATTTGCAAATGTTTCTGTAAGCAAGCTTCCATCATTAGTAACAATATTACTAATTATGTACAATAATAAAAACAATATTCATCGCAACAGGCAACACAAGTTTTCATCGAAATATACGTGTAATCACAATGTTAAAAATCAATTTGCCATAGATTTAGAAGATAAGCTGTTCTATGAATCCAGACGGGCAAGAAAACCGCATAAAAATCTACATTTTCTTGCCTTTCTGGCTTTATAGGATATCTACTATGTGCAAGACTGAATAATCGAAGACTAAATGAAATAAATAATGCATAATGATAACTGGCTTTATTTGCTTTATCCATGAGTATTCGAAACCAATCATAACCTCTGGTTCCATGGATTTTACGCCTTATTTACAATGCACTATTGTTGCACTAATGTGTTTTGCACTAATGCACTAATGGAATTTTAATAACAAAATCTATTTGCTTGCCACTCAACAATGTCACTACAAGGACAAATCACAAATCAACTTCATCATAAGACCATCTTATTAAAAAATTAGTCAAAATAGTTCAGATTAGTCGGATGAATACACAAAATCAATACAACGTATCACAGTGTATTAGGATTTTGTTATCTAGAGTATTTCGGTCATTCGCATATTTATTCATGCAATATAAAGCGCATACTAGTAGATACTCGCAATTTAAAAAGTGGCATCTTCCAACCACTAGAGATTGAGGGGAAAATTTACTTGGTTTAATTCAATTACATTCCATATTCATTGTGGGAGTTTTATTAAATTTCTGTTCCGTTCTATCATTCCAATGTTGATAACTGTTTAAACTTTTGTAAGACATTTATTTTATTACGTCATCTGCGTATATGTAGTTATCAATATTATCAAATCAAAGACAAATCAACTTTAGAACATTCATGACATTTGAGATTGTAAATTATGAATTACATCATTTTGACCTTTGTTTGAATTTCCATTTAATTGTGCAGCGGCGTTAATTAATTGTTGTGACATGCTAAAAGCTATAAGCAAATTATTAGGTTATGATACTACTAAAAGTTAAGCAAAAGTAATTTATTACGAGTGCGCATGAAGATGTACAGAAAAAGACTATAGAAATGAATTTATTGTTTTAAAATAGTAGCAAGAAATTTCTTAATGTGCAGGTGTTGAGCACTTCATAATTCATAGTTATCTGGAGAGTGCCCATTTCATCTGAGCAATTATAAAAGGTTGCTTTTTATGTGAAAGCTGCCTACGCGCACACTTTTACGGAATTGAGAATGTTTTCTTTGTATCGGTTCTAAAATTAGTAATCTTCTAGTCAAAGATACATGTCAGCATACTTGAACAATTAAACCACGAAATGTTTTGACAGCCGCAGACGCAGCGTTTTCATTAACACGACGGCTCGGGAAGGCCTGTGTGGGATTGCACAAAACAGGTTGATCTGCATTTGTTCATCTAAACTTTGCCAAGCAGTTCGTAATTATTACATACAGACAATCACTTTCAGAGTGTCTGTTCTCCTGAAATTCCGGCTCAAGATAGGAATTAACCCTCAAAGGTACATGTGACTCCATTTTGTGGTCAGCGAAGCATTTTCTTGTTATTTTGCAACTTTAAGAAAATAATTGTCCGTCAAGCATTTCTGCGACAGAATAAAATATTCAAAAGATGATAATCATCGTGTATTTTCTTATCTATGGTTAATCATCTGAAAGCTTTGAGCTATAAAGATTAAATTTGTGATTTCGGACATGTGACTCCAAATTGTGGTTATTGGTAAAAACTTAAAATGACAAATTGATTTAGCATCAAGCAGCAAGCTTTCTATGGAATCTCTGATACCTCTACCTTTGCAGATGAAATCACAGATATCTCTGTAAAATTGGCGGTTCTGCTATAGCATAACACAATTATAACTCATCAAACAAAGCACTGATAATCAACCTTTTGTATACGTCATCAAGATTGATGTGAAAGGCAGCAGACAAAATTTAAAGTTTTAGACGAATCAATATTATAGCTATCTTAGTGTTGTGAGCCTCACGTTCAACTCAATGCGTGAGCTGTGCATTCAATTGGCAAGTCCGAACGTGCATGCAAGATTCTCTGCGCAAAGAACACCGAAGGATTCAAAGGTTTGCGCTGTTGTGATTGGTATATGCGCATCTCCTGTGCTTACTGATTCAGTACGGCGGTCCTCAAATTATTCAGCTCGCTGCAATCAGTGTGGGTCTCGTTGTGATGAATGTGGAGAAAGTTGCTGCGCTGAACACGGACAAGTAGAAAAAATTGCATGTTGTGCTAATTGCGTGTTGTAAGCTGTTCAGAGCTTATGATTAAATTTTGAGATATTTTTTGGTAAAAATATGTTTTCGTTATTACGTGACGCTGCTTTGATGTGAAACTAAAAGATAGCCATAGTCCTATAGATAATTGAAAATCAACATGTTCTACTCTCTAGGCAGAATTTGCCTATCATACATAAAGCTAAATGCATCTTATAATAATTAATTTCCAATGACCACAAAATGGAGTCACATGTCCCTTTGAAGATAAAAATTCACATGTCCTGATAAGGGTTAAGCTATTGAATTGTCCACGCCAGAAGACATTTTCTTATGTATGCCCGCAGGCGAAGTGGCATTCTGCAATGTCTTACAAAATAACTTAGTGTGACAATTCTTGCTAGGGAATATCCCATTAAAGTTTGAGAAGTTGCATTTAATAGCGACTTGATCCAAATGTTTATCAAATCAAAATAATTTCATGATGTTATCAACGCCACTTTGTCTCAATCACAGAATTAAATTCGTCTGCGCGCGCTTCGGTTTCCTAGAAAGGGTTATATCTGGCCTTAATATCGAAATGGCACATCACAGAATTAGACAGCTTGCTCCTTCTCAAATGGATAATTCGTGTATCACTTGCTATTGGAAATGGCAAACAATAAGCTGTCAGGAGAGGACACCAGAGCCAGTGAGAGATGCGTGCGTGCTGTGATATCACTTCGCACACACCAAAACACACATCGTTTAGCTAACATTCGATTCAGTGTGTGCACTATGCATTGAGGAATGCTGAGAAAACGATGGTGAAATCATCAAGTGAACTAATTTTCGTACGTCTGCTACTTTTTTTAATAATGATCACAAGAGCCAACATTATGGAGAAACCTTGTGCGCCATGATCTGAATTATTCGAATCTGAAGGAATTGTGGCGATCGAAGCATTTTGCTTGAACTCAAATTAATCCGGAAGCGACACACGACGTTTTTCCTATCTCTGTAAGGTATTAGGAATTCCATTTTGCCCATTTAATAAGTTCCTCGATGTGTCGGCGATTTCGAATTAATCACACTTCTAGCAAACCGAAGCAGATAAACAAAATGTTTAATTCTGTGGTCTCAATAGGTAAGTTACACTAATACTTGTTAAAATTGCTTAATTTATCATGCTGCATCCACCATTGTCTTCGTTTATTAAATGTGATAACCGTTTTACATGGATAGTACAAGCAGTGTAGCATAGAATGGTGTGAAGGCATGAGTAAACAGTTAAATGAAGCTTTAATCTCTTTTCTTTGAGTGGATGGATCGTTTGACTTTGATAAACTCGTAATTGGTACTTAAAAAGAATTTCTGATCGTCAATCAACCTTGAAGTTGGAATGAATATAATTTCATTCGTGTCATCTTCAACCAAGCAGAGAAGTTTCATAACGGCTGGTCCTTGCAATTATCCATCGGATGAGTGGCAAGATAATTGTATCAGTCAATCAGTGCTGACAATAAAAGGAAATAACGTGGTTGTGGTTGCTTTAACGGTAAAGAACGCATATGGATACTGATGTACATCTATTTCTTGAGACAGTGACTTCACAGTATCATCGTCTGTACATTGAAGAATTTAGGGCTATCGTTTGCAATAGTCTACAGAAATGCAACCTGAAAAAAATTGATGGCAGCCATGATTCCCAAAAATCTATTTTCACTGTTCTCTCAGAAAATTCACACGGACTATACTCGCATGTTGTACACTGCGTCAGACGACTTAGATAAAGACAGTAAATTAAATAATAGTCACAGTATAATGTTCAGAAGGCTCTTAATTAAAATGCTCCAAGCGCATTTCATCAAATTACTGGAGGCCGAGTATTGTTTTGAATTTTACTTCTGTGTGTGTTGCACAAACTTAAACTTAATTTGATCCATCAACAGAAAGAAGCCACGAAGCCACAATGAAAAATAAAAAACGGTACCTACCTCTACTGAAAAGCACTCGCTTTTAAGCAGTTCAGAAGATAGGCATTTTCTCGATGAGACGCTCCCTTCGAATAAATCCCTGCATGTATAAATTTGCGGCCTGGCTTTTGCGTTTTAGTAAATACAACATAATGAGCTTAACATCCTTTCCCACACTCTGATTCAAAAGGGTTCCCAAAAGTAGATATTTTTATGTTGCAGTTGCTTATTATATTATTAATGCTGTTTATCCAGAACTTGGAATCTAAGGAATCATAATCTAATAACGCTACCCTACAGTGCATAGGAACTGTGTCTGGGAAGTAGATTGTTTCTGTCTTCTGCGACATGAATAAACTTTTTGCAAACAAAATTGTTAACATAGAGTAGGTACTATATGAACAACCATCTGCAAATCATATAACCAACTCAATCGATTCTCCGGAGCTTCACAATTCAATCCCTCTGGCTTTCACGAGGTCGAAATGATATTTCAATGCGCCTTGCTCCTGACACCACCATGAAAAATGGCTTGCCGGCTGGGAATCGAATCCAGTCTTCGAACTGCTAGCGGGGCGGGAAGATCACCAAGAACAGCGAAGCACACTCTCCACGATTGTATCAGGAGCAAGCAAAGCTTTCCGCGCGCATTACGACGTTATACTCCTGGTTTGCTTTTATAACAATAGCAAATACTTCCAGACCTACAGAAATTCCCTCTGATTGAAGGTGTATGACACTCGTGAGGGCAACATGTAGCGCACAGAAAATAAGATTCCTGTGCAGTATAATCAAGTGCTTATTACACGTCGGGGTTCGTGGAGGCCACATTCTGAAAACCACCCTGATGCTAGGTGTTCGAAACTCTTGCGGTAACGTGTAGCGCACCTGCCGAATACCGCGAAGACATCCGGCCATCAAGGGTCAACAAACGATGTAAAGCCAGCGTCGCACACCCTAGCTTGTGTTTTCTGAGTAGTCATCAAGAACCCTTTGATATTCCAACAACCTTTAATTAGAATTCTAAGAACCCTTTCTCCAGCAAAGAACCTGAAGACCTTTTACATAAAACCTTTCTAAAATTCAGAGGCCCTCCAATACAAAGTCAAGAACCCATGTTGATGCTTAAACTCTTGAAAGAACCCTTATTTGTAACAGAACACAACCTGCTTCGGTACTTATGGGTTATCTCCCCCCACGTTTTCAAATTTGTCTGCAATCCGTAGAAATGAATCAATCATCACAAAACTTAAGAGACACGTATTTGAGTATATTTTCTACCTACATACAGAATTTTATGCAAATCGAAAAGTACTTTTGAATTAAAGACGATGACGTGAAGTGTAGTGATGTCAGCAGCTTCATTTGACTTAGCCTGACCTTATCGTCTGAGCAGATAGCATTAGGTTAACAAAGTCATGTCGCGACAACTCTAGAAGTGATAATGACCCAGACCACATCCTTTCCATTAATTTGCTTAACTTAAGAAAGGTGTGGTGGGGTAGTGGTCGTGGGAAGATTTCAAAGAGCAATGGATGAGACGGAGACGGAAAGAGAACAACGCACAAACGAGTAACAATAATGCATCGAACAGACGAAGTCAGATCAAGCTGCTGACATCGGTACACTTCACGTCATCGTCTCTAATTCAAAAAGTACTTGTCGGATTTGCATAATGTTTTGAATGCAGGTAGAAAATATACTCAAATACGTGTATCTGAAGTTTTTTGATGATTGATTCATTTCTACGGATTGCAGACAAATTTGAAAACATGGGGGAAATAACCCATAAGTACCCCTGCTTCAATATGGCAAAATAATTCATAAAGCCCGCTGTTTACATTTGAATGCAACTAGATAACTACAATGAATAAAGCTCCGACCGGATTTGAAATCCACATCACACCAGACCTGTCAGTGGGCCATGCCTCTGCGTGCCAGAACCACGAAATTATGGTTTGAATATAAGAAAATATATAATGACTTTAAGGAAGATAATATACAAAGTACGTGATCATAATGAGGCGAATAAGAAATAAACATGCTTATGCACACAACTTCAAGTTTGGTTCGAGCACGAATCAAGCGAATCAAAGGCAGCCGCTGTCGTGATCTAAAATGATTTAAAACACTATCATTGAAACATAGCCTGAATGAAAGAAATTCATTTTTTCTCATACTAGAATGAGCAGGCAGTAATAATTCAAAACAATGCTATTATCGATAACATAGCTTAGAAAAATACGTCGATGGTGTTGACTGGGTGCGTTTTAAGTGTTGCGTCTGCTTCTACAATTGGAAATATGGTCGAGCCGATTATTCTTGAAAGTTCACAATGCTCATCTGTTGTCGGCCATTCTCATTTTATGGCTAAACTCAAACTCAAATTCATAAATTTGGACATTGTATAAAAGGCCTATCCAGAAAAAGTGAACCATAAAGGTACAGATATGAATTTGCAGTATGTGATTTATCGCGACAGAATCCACAAGAGACCGAAGGTCCTGAAGTAAGTGAACCGTGTCAGGGCCTGAAAATTCCTGATGAAGCGGTCTCGGGACACAAACCTTGGGTCACACCTCTCGAAAAGATAAGACAACTCGAATGCCGCAACTGAGAGAGAATTCAAGTATGTAAACCCTACGTCAACGAAATCTTTCAAAGTATTCGTTTATTCCAACATATCCAAATCGCAACCACAGTATTTCAATATTCCACACAGAGCTGCATCTCCATCACAAACATTTTACAAACTGCATTTTCATGGTTTGAAAAGACGACATTTTTACCTGAGACAGAAGTTAATGTGCACGATCCTATTAAACCTTTCTGAATATAATTGGTTTCAAACTTCATCCTCAATGAGCAGCATCGTGAAGTCGCATGACACTATATCAGATCAAGATTGCTACAGTATGCTGATAATTTATACAGACTTCAGTGTCGCAGTGCCGTCACATCAACTTACTATGGAAATGAAGCGTCAAAAAACTGCCGAACCTCAACAAACTGTGAATAAGTGAAAGAAGCACTACACAAAGTCATGAAGTCAATCATTATGGATGTCCTGTGTTAACGTTCAAGAAGACTCATTTAACGAAGCCTGCGAATAACAAGTAAATGACTTTATTAATCATGATTTCATAGGGTTGCTGTTTTTATATCCTTCTTTTTATTTGTTCAACTGTATTTAAATGTGAGCTTAGTTCTAAATCAGCTATCAGCTATTAGGCAGCACGAGTTTCTAAAGGGAACTAGTTCGAAAATGAGACTTTCACAGAATGATGTACGAGTACATCCTATATCCATTCTACGAATCTGCGCATCTGATGAGTTCTACTTGTCAGACAGCATCTTAAAAGACTCAGGTAGGTAGACACAGGTTGATGCTGTGGTTAGCAGCATCAAGCTTCCAGCTAGAATTTAATCAACATGTTGTTTGCCGATATCATGATGCTTATTGCTAAATCTAAATGTGTTTAGCTTCATAGACAAAAGCAATGTGCGTGACTTGAAGGCACTACAAGCCAAAAATTATGGCTCTAAACTGAGTACTTCTCACTGAGAAAACACAGACAGATATCAAAAGATACACCCGAAAGTGCGAAGTGGCACCCAGAGTATCAACAATCTAGCCCAATCCAAAAAGCATCAAACCAACAGCAGCCTGCACCACCCTTTAAGGCCTTGATATGTTACAGCGGATGCAGGCATGCATGGACACTCCACTAAGCCGACAAGGGACATAGCTGATCTGATGGGAAGGTCCCTATCAAGCTATGCAATTTCAACACGAAGCCTCAGTATGATTCTCTTTGGATTTACATATGTTTTCTTTGATACGGCCTGACAAGAAGAAGAACCGGGGTATATCTCGCCAAAAGAGCAGATTCGTAGTAGTTATATGATGTAGGCATTTTTGGCCTCGTTCCTTACAGAAATTGGTGTTTGCGACCCGGCTATTGCACAACAAAATCATAGAAAGCTTTAAAGTCAATAGTTTTAGGAAAACGGACTGATACCGAAGAATGTGCCCATGTCCATCATTCGTATTGCACAGCGTTGCTATCTAAGTTACCACTGTCGTAGGACTACTTCATTAAAAAAAACAACATGAGAACGTTGCTCTATCAATTATCTCTATGTGAAAGTGCATGTATTCAGCTAATCATTTTGATAAGGAGGCAACAGCAAAAATCAAGGTAGAATTCTCTGCATTTTTTCAAGAACATGAAATGAATCAAAACATTATCAATTATCTATGCATGTGCAATTGCATTGTAAATGAGCTTTTTTTCAGAATTCAACATTTCAACTTTCTGAATTTCCAAACAATCAAAATTATGTAATATGGTTATTTTAGCTGAGCTAGATGTAAAACAAAACTTGCCTTCTTATGATTTATGACCTGAAATAATGAGGTAGGACTATGTAGGTTACAGTCCAACGCTTTCACGCCTCTTCAGGAGTAAATTATTGCTAGAATGTTATCAGACGTCAGGTGAATGTATGGTTCCTTTCGGTTTCAGTGATTGGAGACAAGAAACAACTTTAAAAATTATGTCAGTGGAATTATAAAATTTCGTAATTTCATCATTAGAAAACATCATGCGTAAAATGGATAAAATGGATCAAATGTTTCAAAATACATGTACAAATGCTCCACTATGAAGCATAAAGGCATTTTCCTTCCACGCCCAGTGTTTAAAGACTTGGGGCTGCTAATCGATTCACGGCATGCTAGCGGCAGAAGGAAGTTTCTAAATCCCTTCGTGTATTTATCTGTTGTAACTCATTGAATCCATGATTATGATTGCTCGCACATAAAATAGATTAAAATGTCATCTTCGGGTTAGTGGCAGCAGCCGCCAAAAAGCCGCCTTTTCAATCAACAGTGTTTGTTGAACGTTTTGGGCATAATTAATAAAATTAAGTCAAGGAAGCTATTTTCATGCGATGTGTATTCATCTTACTCCAACATGTGTCCAAAATTTGAACGCTTGATTTATTACCTACTTTGTTTGTGTGCTTTGGTAAGTTTAATGGAAAGTTCATACATGTTCTTCAATCAATAATTTCGCTACAGCATTAGGAAAATGGCAAGCAAGAGGACGAATCTGAGAAGAAAGAAAATGAAGAAAAGGGAATTGTAGCTATTTTTTTGACGCCCGAGAATGTAAATATCCTGGATGAAACCGCGAAGAATGCTTCTGAAAATTCAAGTGTTGATTTATAAGGAACGTAAATTTGGTTGGACATTTTAGCTGCGTGAAAATGTTGCTTCTGTGGAAACCGCATTGTCCGATTTTTAAAAATGTTGCTCATATATGTGAAGGGCGGAAACAAAGACTTCAACGGTCTGCATCTACTACCAGTCGATCAAGTAATGAGTACTCATCAACGAGTTCTCGAAATCAACCAAAGAGAAAGTGTTTTTCCGTGTCAGCATATGAGCCCGACTCGTCACATGAATAGACGTCATGAAATTGTGGGTAAAATATTGGAATTGTTTATGTATTGAAATCATTAAAGTTTCATCAGTATGGGCCCTAATCATTGCTGACAATCAATCAGTTGTTGTAATTCTTCTTCGAAACTTGATTTGGAAAAAGCTTTGCATTTAGCATCTCATGGTGGCGATTTTGATGTTCAGTTTTTTGTTAAAATATGCTTCTCTTTCATGAATTGTTTTTGTTTTGATTCAGATATATTTTGACATGTTTGGCAAGCAGTTGCAAGTTACTTAGCAAGCATTTGAAGCTACTACCAAAATACTGCAGTAAAAAGTGTTCATAAATGTACATTGTAATGAAAAATTGAAGTGGTGCCTAATCTTTTGATCTATTTTTTTATGTAAAACATAATTTGTACCGACAAATGCGATAATAATCTTAAATCACAATACACCGCATCTACATATGGTATATCATAGTTTCCCATATTTGTGACTGCAGTAACCACGAGAATTACGTGAAAATTGAAAAACGAAAAATTAGAGGTTTCATTGGAGGCTTTGGCGGCATGGCAGCCGCGAGAGGTCTGCTGACACTTTGAGCGCTGGGCGGTGGCTTGCATTCCTAAATAGTCTGCTCTCTTTTGAGGAATTTTGACTGGCGTAGGCATTTATTATTAATGGGACACATCCATGTTATTCGTGTTCTTCAGGTAATATCTATCAGCGCTAGGGGGATGAAAAAATTTAAGAATTGGTTGAAAGTCAGAAATGGATTCCATATTTTTCTATTTTTCTCAAAGTATTTTCATCATATCGAACGTCATGTGACAGAAATATTTCTGTTTATGGATTGCGCATCGATATTTATGAGGAATTATGTAGACAGTTTTGCATCCTTGTCAGACAATAGAATTATCAAAGTGTGAGCACGTATCGTATGTTTTGCCTATACTGTTTTGTCCAGTTCTCGTCTGACAAACATATTGGAATAGCACTTGGAAGCCCGATGAACATAAACATGATATTGCCGCATGCATTAGGGGAGTTCTGACAGAATTCGAATTCATGGATTTTGACTGCTCTCCTAATGATAGAAACAAAAAAAATGTTAACTGATAAGTGCTAAAGAAATAGTATTCTGAACGAATTCGTTCATGCATAAATCAGGGTTACTATCCTCGCAGCTCAATTCTTGCTTCTGTCGAACATGATGGCTCCAATGATGTTCTGAGAGCTTTAACCCGGATTTATGATTGAAAGAATCTATTCTGAATCATGGTTGTATTTCAAATTTTCGGTAAAACAAGATGTCCTTAAGTCGATAGTATAACTCCGTCCAAGCATTGACTTCCACTGAAAGGTGAATTCCGCTAATTCCATCCGCGGAGTATGGAAAACTTGTCTCATATCAATGCTCGCACTCTAAAAAGAAGTATTTACTGGATGTGTAGTCATTATTGAATTATTGAGAATTATTGAAGATTTTCTTCAGATACAAAATGTTTCTAATTTATCAAAGGCATTCGTGCAATCACATATCACTTTATAATAAATGTTGTGTCAATTTGGACAGAGTTGTTATTTTTTCATGTCCATAAATATGATAATATCGATACAGATGGGAAATAGATAGAGTACCAATCAATAAAAGGTAAAGACATAGTGAGGCGCTACGGTTTACATGACATATCAAACCTGGTGACTTGTGATCCTCAACTTGAAGTCCCAGACCAACTGTTGAGAGACAAATTGAGGACAAAACAAGATAAATTTTTATGCCAATGACCAAAATCAAACATATAACTCATGAAATTTTAGGGAAAAATGTGAACACGGTAAAAAGACTATCTTGTTGAATGTCTAATGTGATAATTGATAAATCAAAATCCTTTTTTTGATATTTCGACGAATGCGATGATGCATCTACAAAATCAAAATTCCATGGTATGTAGATGAGGGAATTGTCAGCTAATTTGCTTTCTGAAAAATGCCGCAGGCCATTTCAGTGTTAAAACGCTTCAAAAAGATCCCACAGAATATCGACTATATTGATGCCTAAAACTGGGATCTAAAATTGGGAATACAGATCGCAACGCAGCGTTTGAAACGTTGCTATACAAGAGTGATTGATAAATGCAGCAGGAATGGGACCAGCAGTCAGACGGTCTCGTGCTAACATATATATGGCTGCATGGACGGTGCTTGAAATGTTTTGTATCCATGGAAACATTTCCTCTGTTCTGTGTGCAGCATGCAAATAGATTTCATGAGCAGCTGTCTCATAAAGTTCATAGAATCTTATAGATTTTACAGAAGCATTCTACTTTTCTATAAAACAGTTCTTCTCATCCCTCGCACCATTAGGCATGTCATCTGCGTCAAGGAAACACTTCCCTCCTTGTATGAAGCAGATATAACCCCTTGTCAATCAATGAACTTTGTTTTCTATCGAAGCGCGCTTCGTACAGACCTCCTTCAGCCATTCGCTTGCTTACGATATCTAGTCCGCGCAACTAGCACGAAGTTGCATGAGGGGGGGGGACAATCTCAACCCATGGAGTGGTCGCACCTAAAACTTTCACACAACATTGTACACTTCTTGAATACTACAGAACTGCGCGTTTTCCGAATGAAATCACCCATCTGTCATAAATAGACTACATGTAGAACGAGCAATTCCATGTAATTCCAATGGAGAAATTGCGACATACGAGGTGTTATGAACAGCATGACTTGAGTTATTGAGTTATTATTTTAGTTGAGGAGGTAATTCTTCTATTTGATTAGTAAAGAAAGCATTTGCCGGCGAGATTAAAACATGATCAGTAGAGATAACCATGATCAACATTAATCTACGGTCGTTAACTCAATAAATCGTCTTAATAACCAATATGTCACGATTTCCACATTGTAAATACTTAAGGATTCTCAAAATCCAAGCTATTTTCTGAATATTATGTGAAAGTACAAAAATCGTGACGTTTATATAGCACTACATCCACGGAGCTGCAATGCGTAAAATTCTAATTCCTCCAAACTCGTATTGATAATTCCAGCATGCAGTTTTAGGAACACTTACTAATCACAGCTGCTCTCGCTCGATTGATTAACTTTTGAAAACATAGAATAATATTGCGACTGTATAAATTCTGAATGTGAAATAATTTATATTCTGTTGAACACAGATGTCATTTTTGTACATTTTCATGACCCTCAGTTTCAAGAAAATTGGCTTTGGAAAATTGACAGAGAACGATCACTTCACGAATGTCGTTCGAATGTTAATCCCTATCACTGCATGCAATGAAAAAGAATGCAAGCATTAGCTGCGATGCGGTGATGTAATTAGAGCCGCGATCGTAATACAATCACCTAATGACATGCCAACCACATTCGACCGACTTTCAAGATGTCTTAGAACGATTGTCGCGATTGTCTTAGAACAAACTAATGTTGTAAATGGTTTTCTAGAACTACACGAGAGTATTTTCTAATAGACCTTAGGCTACTATCAATGAAATTTGTCCCACTTCAGGTATTTATGAGTTATGCAAAGGAAACCCACCATTTAGCACAGGTAATATTTATTAATTTCTATCCATAGAGTTATCAAAGCTAATGATCGACCGCACGGTAAAAGCGCATGATGAATTGCATGATAAAAACAGTCGAATATAACGGATTAAGTTTGAAAGCTCGGTTCGACGACATCTAGTAAACGGTGGACGTTTTATAACCCAAACCTGACAAAAACAGACTTATCATAATGGCCGTCAATATCACGGTTGTCTTGCACATCCCAGGAATGCGAGAGAACAAAGTACAATTTAGACTCGATTCATTTCAGAACTTCTATGGCCTACTTAAGCCAACTTGCTAATCGTTATGGTCGGTCATCAGAGGGATAATCAGTCTCTTTACATTTTTTGCAAGCTAAGAGAGTTTGAAATCACAAAGTCTCCTGAAATGATTTTATATTAAAATGAAATGTGTTACAACTGTTTAAAACAAAGTAATTACCGATAATTAAGGTCGAAACACTTTATTAAAGTCCAGGCCTGATTTCTGGCTTCTTATAATCGTACATACGGTGCTACTCAACTCCAGACGCAAAGGCTATTTAAGATACATATGACTGTCGCTAGCTGAAAAGTGTAGAAACTGTAAAGTATTATTCAGAAAGCAGTGGTTATTAGTATATCAATTATTTTCAGACCAAAATAAATAACTACGAAACTTTCGTAGTTTTCAAACTTCGTAGTAAAGCGCATGCTCTACCTTCGTTTATAAATTATGCTTTAACTGCGAAAGCATAACGTGAACTTTTTTGGTTAGATTGGCTTGACTAAGGGTGAATACTCAAATCGTCGGCAAAGATAAATTTGGTCTTTTAAAAGAATTTGCTCTTGCCCATACATTTAAGGCTGGCCCTGAGTAGCCATTAGATACCACAATTAAAATGAACAAAAATCCTTCCTGCTTCCTTTCTAAGTTATGAGCGTGCTACAGTGTGACGATACAAAGGTTGTTTTGATAAATGTCTAAGTTGAAATTGGTGGTTGGTTTTAATAAACGTTTCATGTATGTTATCGTTCTGACCATTAAGATGGAGCATTTGCTTAACTTTCTAGATGACCTATGTTCGAATTCTGATGATATTTAGGCTGTTGGCGATCGCTTGGACTCTATTTACAGGCTGTCAGATCCAGGTGAGTCTATTATACAACAACAGTCTTTAATATCACACATGAGTTAACAAATGCTGCGATGATTACTAAATTACTTTAATATAATGTGACAATCCATATCAAGTTCCCTTCAGACCAACGACTATCTTCTGGGTAATCCGTTTGAAATCGCTTTGTCACTCGCTAGTGCAAGTAGTTCTGTAAATCAAATTACATTGTACTCTGATGAATTATACCGCCAAAAGACATCACGCCATCATAAGAACTACAGTAATTGATGCGTTTTATCTGCTTTGTTATGAAATATAGCAGCATTTGATTTACATACAATGAGAATGGGGATTGGTCTGCTGTCTGCAGGTCTATACATGACTCTGTTGACATATTGCGGGAAAGGTGTGGAAATTTATTGAAAGTTTTTCTTTCAGTCCTAAGACTGTTTCCTCATTTAGTCATAATTCCCCTCACACCGGCTAAAATGTTATTCAAGTTAATCATCTGCGCCGTTCAGTGATCACATTTAATCAGATTTTTTAAGCTAAATTGATTGACATTTGACAGTAAAACGTAAATCTCTGATATTGATCAGATATACATATATTCACATTTGAGATTAAATGAATTGCACTTAAGCCTGAAGTAGAAAACAAATAGCCCAGTTTATGATAGATGCATGTGTTGAAACAACTTTCTGGTGATTATGAACATTAAACCTGATTGCGATATTTCATTTGTACTGCAAATGGCACTGACTTCATGCAGTAGACAATAAGGCGACTGTTTACTGTACTCTCGTGTTGGCAGTGTGCCTTGATATCATTAATAATGCACCGGTATGTAAAATAATCTTGGGATGATGAAATTGAATGGGGATAAGTATCCTGTATTATTGACACGGATACTGGATGATGTCTATGTTGTTACCTATGCTCTGCGTTTATTTTGAACTACTCAATCAATTAAGTGCTAGTACGATTAGAAATTCTCTCGAAGAAAATGGGATTAAGCTTCGTGTAATTACCTAATCTAATTAATTTTGATTGTATATTTCAACAATGAAAAGCTCTGATGAAGCAAGCAGATCTTTATTTTATAAAAATATAGAGACCGGAATATTTGAGTTATCAAAGCAACATGACAATTTCAAGATGTCAGCACAAGACCTTACCGAGAAGTTCGGGATAATGACTATTCACGTTCTCCAGATGAGGTTTCACGTTCTTTATTTGTTCGGTGTCATCTTCTGTAAGAAAATGATGTACAGACTTATAAACATATTTAAAAGCAGTGATCGATATGAACTGAAACTGATATGATTAATGTTAAAGTTTTAACAAACGTACAACCAGTCCATGGCTTTCACTTATGCTCATGTGAAGGAATAGTTGATAATATTTTGGCATCTCATATACGCGTTCATCAAAGAGATGGAACTGTCTGACCTCAACAATGGACAGAAAAATAGACGGTCACAAATGAGATGTACAGGATGGTCGCCAACAGGAGGTTCTTCATACTTGAGTTGATGCTTTAAGCATCAACTCAACAAATGAGATGATCTGATTAGAACCAGAGCAGATTGCTGGAGCTGAATTAGTCAGCCATAATTAGGCAATAAAGCGGGTTATGTGAGACAATTACAGCTATAATATTGTCGGCATTCTCAGAAGAAAGATATTGATATATGAAGTTCAGTGTCTCTTCATCTAACTTTCAGGCACGAAGAATAGTTCTCCAGTCTTTTATAGACTCATCAAACATTTTGCAACCTCGCCAGGTTACAAGTAGGGACAGTGCACGCTTTCTTTGCTTACCATTTTCAGGAAAGTTGATGTTTCAGTAAATATTAACTCTACACCTTTTCAATGTCCATTTCAGATATTTCCAAATATATTTAAGATCTCTCCAAATGAATTTCATACATTTCCAGATGGATTTCAGATTTCTCCAATTGAATTTCAGATATTTTTCAGAAGCTCAACTTTGAAGATATCTTAAATCAATTTGGAAATGTCTGAAATCCATCTGAAAATGTCTGAAATTGATTTAGAAATATCTGAAATAGAAATGGAAAAGGTGTAGAAAGAATTGTCAGATTCAAACTATATCTTTGAGCTCATTAATCCATTCAGTAAAGTGTACTGGTCTTTTCCGCCTCTTGCGTTTGAAGACAGCCAATCCGATTCAAACGACAAAGGAACTGTGGAATGGGCGATGCAATGTGTGGTTGTTGTTATTCAAATGCGTTTGTTGTAAGTGCGACCCCATAGGCTCCTCTGTTAAATATGGTGTGAAGAGGCATTGGGAAGCAAGGGGACAACGTTGAAAATTTAGCTTCAGTTGTGGCTGGATGAGAGTATTAGCCGTTATGCAGAACTTATGAAATTGGAAAATGTAGATGCTTATTACAATATTTGTCAAATGTTTATTTTTTGTGTGTGCATCAATTTCTTTTTAGTTTATTCATCATCGTTTTGATAATTCTACAATTGAATTGAGATAAATCTTCAAAGTAACCTTACACCTCAGTTCGTTAATGAATAATCTGAAAGCAAATCACATTTTTATCTTTGATTTGAAAAAATAAATGATTGATATGAATTAGAAAAGTTGTACAAGCTGAAATGGAAGAAGTCAACTCATCTTTTAGAGCAAATTCTCTTTCGGTGGAAACGTAGCAAGTGAAGCTTAGCCGCGATACTACAAAAAAGGGAGTAAAACAATATGCGGGTAACAGTACTATATGACATACCAGTATTCGTTTTAAGAGGATGTCCCCAATAACTGAAATCGCAAAACTTTTTAAAAAATCGACAGGTATTCAACTTACTGTGCATCGGCGAAGAGATTGGTTAGGGAAATGTCCATCTCTTCGGCAGTGTGTCGCACTGAGGACTGAGAGCTCACCACAATATTAAAGCGTGTTCGTGAGACTTTAAAGTTATCGAAAAGTTATCATTATTCAACAGAAGAGGATAGGGTTTCCAAGAAATCTCAAGGAATTTCACTTATTACTAATTCAGCTGCGTGTGCGAGAATCTATACTTTGGTCTGTTCTAAATCACTTTCACGAACCAATACATGTACACGACACATTCTATCAGACATTATGTAATAGATGATGAATAGATTTGAGGTAATTATTTTGCTATAATCACCGAGAGCCGAAGGCTCGAGGTTATTATGACAAATAATGACCGAAGAAATCTATGCATTATCTGTTACAATGCATCATTTTTTCCATAGAAGTCTGCACCAGGTTAATAATTTCCAATCTGAAAAATAATTATCTGCTTCGTGGAACTTATTAACCTGTGGACATAGAAAGCCTTATAATATCATGCATTATGAATCATGACATTTTGATTAGATCTGAGATTAGATACATTCAAGATTGATTAAGTTAAATTTCTATTCAAAAACTCTTGATAATTATGAACATATCAGTCACAATCTGTCCTTGATCATCATAGCACCTCGCCAAATAAAATTGTCTACGCAACTCGTGCACAAAATTTTTTCATCATAGCATACAAAGTCGTTAGATTTAAATGGCCCTCACCATGGATTTCTATAAGTAGTAAATATTGCATAGATTTCTGGGAGGTATGATTTTACATCCCGAGAGCCGAAGGCTCGAGGGATTTAAGTTGATACCTCCCAGAAATCTATGCAATATTTCTATTAAACCATGATATTTCCGGGATGTATTGCAGATATATCCCGGAAAAGTTGTGTCTTGAGCATCGTGTGTTTTAATTTCAAACTATAGACATCATTTCTACTAAGTGGAAAACATGGCATATGTGAGTGATGATATGAATGACTGGCCATATCCAATTAATTTTAGTCTATTTCCAGGAGAAATGATCAGTGGCCTGGAAATTCATGAAATAAATGAAGTTCTTCACGAAAATGCAAGTATAAGATCCTCTTCTGGCCCTGCAAATAATGAGACAAAAACTGTTTCTCCTGGATCTGAAGAACTTCCTTGTGGATCAGTATCTCGCTTTGGAAACTGTATAAGTACAGAAGAGATCAACATCTCGAATCACGAAGGGAAGTCAAAAAACACCTTGAAGCAAAATAGATGGGCCTACAAGATTTTGACTGATTGGCTAAAGGAACGAAAGATAGAAATAGACTTTTACAACAGAAATGAACTTTGTAGTGTGATGGCACGCTTTGTTCACGAAGCAAGAAGAAGCGACGGACAACGATATCAAGGCGCTACATTAGTTTCAATTGTAGCCGGAATTCAGAATACATTATCTACAAATTAAAACCGAGTCGATTTCTTTAATGACAACAGTTTCTTGCATGTGAAAGAATGTTTGGATACTGCAATGAAAATGTCTGCTAAATTGGGTTGCAACTTACCACGAAAATCCGCAGATGTTATTAGTTTTGAAGAGGAAAAGAAATTATGGGAGAAATCTTTGGGGAATGAGACACCAGAAAAACTGCTGTACACTCTTTTCTACTTGAATGGTATTCACTTCGCATTACGAGGTGGAGATGAGCACAGCATGTTAACAATGGACCAATTCAAAGTGGAAATACGAAATGAAAGAAATGTCTCGTGTATACTGAAAAGTGCTCCAAAAACAATTCTGGTGGCCTACGTAACATGCGGCATAAGGCAAAAGAAGTTGTACAATTTGAAAATGACAATAAAACGCGATGTCATGTTGCATTCTGAGAAATTCAACCAAGTCCGACCAGCTGATACTAATCGATTTTATATAATGCCGAAAAAGAACTGTAATTTGTCAAACACAAGGGGTATACAAACCGACCAATCGGTAGAAATAAGTTGGATGGATATATGAAGAGGATTAGTGAAAAGGCAGGAATTTCTCATCACATAACAAATCACAGTTTACGAGCAACCTGTGCTACACGACTCTATGAAGCCAATGTCGATGAGCAGTTAATAATGGATAGGACAGGACACAGGAGTGTTAATGGAGTGAGAGCATATAAAAGGACATCAGACATTCATTTAGAACAGTGCTCAGCAGTATTGGACGGCAAACTTCTGCGTCAAGTGCAACCCAACAATCCAAGCCCTGCTTCTGGAGAAGATGCCGTATCAAGATGAACGTGTTTATCAGCCATTCAAAAGTTTCGATCTACAAAACTGGAACTCAATGAGTGAAAGTTTGCTATTTAACATTTAGGGTTAATAAATAGTAAAAATATATCGCGCAAACAAAGAAAATATATCATAGTTCTTTCCGTTATTAAAAATATATCTACGGAGCTATGGTACTATCATGGTTTAAAATAAAATAATGCATGATTTTGTAAGGCTTTCTATGTCCACAGGTTAATAAGTTCCACGAAGCAGGTAATTATTTTCCATAACCTCGAGCCTTCGGCTCTCCATAATTATAGCAATAATGACCTCAAATCTATGCATTATCTATTACTGATTGGGATGAAAAGTTATACCAAAGAGGTGCAATCGTTTGCAAAATTAATTTCTATCGCCTGAGTTAAAAGTAAATAATTCTAAATTGCAATTTTTCATCGTCTCCGGATTTTCAAGCCATGTTGACAACACATGTTCATGACTTGGCCATTATTCAATGTAATTGGATGTATAACTTGGCCATTCCTGTATTTTACGTATCACTTGATACTGCTTGTACTTGCAAATAGAACTTCTTTGGTATACTCATATCCATAAGAGGAAATTTTCGTGTCCAATCACATAGGTATTATACAGGAATCGATGCCCTCACCGGAAGGGTTCGGCCATTTAAGATATCTAACTCGTGGAATCATATAAAGAAGCAATCACACACTATTTGAGTAAATAACTATCTCAGTTTTCTAAGTTCACTAAAGACGAAATTCACTTGGTGTAACGTTTCAGCTGACTCTAATCTTACATAACAACACATTAAAAAATCTGCGCATTTAACTATCAGTAAGATGACGCTTTCCACACCACAATATTTTGATAGGCAGAATTCCGTGCTTGCAAGTTTGTCAGCAATATGTGAGTGACCGCAATAAATTATATTATCTAAAGCAGAATAGACTTCTTCTGTACAGCTGATGTGATTCAATTAATTTTCACTTCATCAGCTGAACTGGACATTAGAACTGTTTCATAGCTTGAAGTTTTCTAAGCACACACAAATGCGGCGTGGGATCATTACTGAACGTTATAGAACTACTACACTGACAACATAGGGTAAAATGGGGTGATATGGACACTTTTTGCTTAGGGTCTAAATTCTAAGTAATAAGCGGACGAATGTATACATTTAATAAGCTAAATTGTAGCTTAGGGCACTGCCTTTCTATAACATTATGTCTCAAGGGAATGAAAATCCATTATGATATTTATATATAGCATCGCGTAAGGGATACAAATTTCAAGAGAAAAAATGAGTCGGGGTGATATGGACACCAACGAGTAATTCTTTATTCAACATAACAATCTAAAAAAACAAAGTAGTCTATTAAAGGTGAGACAAAACCAGTCTACCTAGAAGGCTCACATAAACTTTACAGCGCATTTATAGCAGGAAAGTGCCGAAACACCACTGTTGCAAGATTCGTTCATCCAATCTTCTGTCGTTTCTTCCCAAGCTGCGTCGCAGCAGCAACATCGGGTCCTTGTTATCAAGTTTTCTTTTCGTTTGCTTTGTAGAATCCTTTTTTGGAGATTTTGACGTTGAGGGCTGCAAAATACTGTCTTCGATATCTCTGGATGTGCATGGCGATTGTTGTCCATCGCTTATCAAACGGCACGATGGTTTCTTCTTTTGATCAAATCGCATTCGATTTTCGTGATGTGAATCTTATGTGACTTAGTATGTGTAGGATTCAAAGTTTTCTTAGGGCTACAAATTATAGATCTGATTAAGATAGCTTCAGAATTATTATCTTGAACATCACAAGGCTTGACTGAATCAATTTCCATCTTACTTTCAACTTCTGAAAGGAATGACTTTGAAACGGAGAGCTCATGATCACTGATTGTATTTTGCAATGGATATATTCCGCAATGTGCAAATGCGTCAACAACAAGACCTCTTCTTCTCAATTTCTTTGAAAACAGCACAAAAAAACGAAGCGAAGTTTTTCGTAATCGCGGAGACTCCTCGTTTAGAAAATTTTCAAGGGCCTTGCACGAGGACTGCATTAAATGCGTGTCAAGCGGTTGTAATCTATGGCTTGAGTATGCAAACTAAATCATGATTAATACAGAAATCAATAGCTTCGATGGAAACATGTGAAGCATGTCCGTCCTAAAACACTTCTTGCCTGGAATTTTCGTCCTGTGTCTATCAAAATGATTCAGATATCGAACAAAAGTTTCTGAATCATTATAACCAGACTTCGTGGAGGCGACGCCGATATTATGAGTTTCGTAGATGTTTCGTGCAGTCATCTTCACATTGCCCGCTGACGAAAGGTGGCAGAATGTCTCCCGATGCAGAAACAGTCGGTATGATTGTTGTTAATGTTCCTCGCTCACCTGTGCGAACAGCCTGCACACTTCGAGCTCCTTTCTGTGCAATCACTTTGCTGGGATTATTAGGCACTGTGGATATCCCTGTCTCATCTGTGTTGTCAAAGCTGAGGAAAGTCTCTCAAATTGAGAAGATCAAACAGTTCTCTTAATTCATTGAAACTATCAACTCTTCCTTGTTAAAGGCCTGCGCACGCGCAGCAGAGAGTCCTTCAGGTTTTCGTAACGAAAGGTCTGGATTTCGTTTGCGGAACGACTCCCACCAGTCAAGTGATGCCCGCTTGTTCTTTGCCAATTATTTGGAACACTGGAATTCAATTTTCTGCGAAGTATCGCGAATCGAATGTTAGAAATAGTCATAGGAAATCCACGCGCTATAGAAAAAATCTTTTCTTGTTGATAAGTGAAAATAGTTTTCCACCTGGGCGTATAGTTTCGTTTTTCCGACGGAGAGTATTTCGAGGAACGCTGAAACGATGAGCAGCCGTTGAAAGAGGTGTACCCTGTTTTACGAGACAGATCTCATTTAACCTGCTATCGTTGCTGTCGTTAAGACGAGCGTTTTTTGATTTATAGGTTCTAGGCATTGCAAATTAGATGCAGCAATTAGTCACAGTAACTATGAATGAACTAAAATGAATTTGAGTAGAAGCGATGACAATGATAGAATCATAGAATTCAATTTTATTATCGCATAGGCAGCAAAAGTTTCATCACGTCATCAGCCAATCGTATCGGGGTGATATGGACACGCGCCTTGCAGTCTATGATATCAGTAAGCTATGCAGTCAACTTCGGTGATCTCGACTTGCATAGATATTCCTCTATTATGATTTGAGTTTTAAATTTCAGATTGTATACTGCATAGATAGCGTCGATCATATTTCACCAAATCAATATTTACAGCGCTAAATCAAGTTATTATTACATTGAAATATAATTCCTTGTACGGCTGTCTAAAGTGTTCGATTATCTTTATGAACTCATTGTCAATGGTTACTAACTCTGCTTCAACTATCCACTTTAGGTATTCAAAATATGGATATCGAAGATGTCCATATCACCCTGCTTCAAAAACAGTTTCGATTCTCTTCTTATTTACTGTAACTTCATACAGGTTCAGCTTTGCGGTGGAATATTTAGAAGCATTGTGAATCATAAAAAAACATGTGGCATTATGCAAGGATACTTTTATTCCCCAAAATTTGAGTCTGAAGATTAAAGCGATTATATGCAAAAAAATTCCTTTGTGTAAATAGCCCACTGGATGCCAGAACACCAATATATTGGTTACAAATCACTGATATTAAGAAGCACCAGATCATTTCTTAACAATATAAACCAAATCGAATAGAATTTCATGAATGTGTTAGCATGGAATTATCAACGAAAATTAGATCAAAAAGTGTCCATATCCCCCCGTGTCCATACCACCCCATTTTACCCTACATCAAGAAGCACAAAATACCAGGATTTCGCATCTAACATTTAGTCACTGCTACACAAAAATGACTAAAACAATGAAACCATTGATGAACGTGACATTCTGACACATTCCTATAAATTCTGGTTTCTAATCAATCGGTGATATTACACTTAATTTGCATTTATTGCAGCACTAAACGGTTAGTTAGCCATGCGGCAGTAATCAGGAGGCAGATTTTGTAGGTACCTTAGTTGGAACCGGCCACCTTCCTGGCGTTATCATTCACAAAATGACACCGATCGGTCAACAGTGATGTCGACAGTCATCCTGCTAGCAAATTGCACAAATTTACATGTATACTGGTATATATTTTCGGTTTTGAATAACGACCACCTGTCTGTAAAGAATTTCCTTCGTGACTGAAGTAATGTCGTTACAGAAAGGTACGTTGAAAAATCGTAAATCGATAGAAGCACTTCTTGGGGGTACTTATGGGTTATCTCCCCCAGGTTTCAAATTTGTCTAAAATCTTCAAGAATGAATCAATCGTCACCAAACTTCAGGTAGACGTACTTAAGCATATTTTCTAAAATTTTATGCAGATCGGACAAGTACTTTTTGCATAAGAGACGATAACGTGAAGTGTAGCGACGTCTGCAGCTTGATCTGACTTCTTCTTTTCGACGCATTATTGTTATTCGTGTGTTCTCTCTCCCTCTTCGTCTCATCCACTGTTATTTGAAATCTTCCCACGACCACTACTTTGACACATCTTTTTAAGAAGCATATTAATGTAAGGGATGTAGCCAATCACTTCACGAGTTGTCGGGAAATTATTTTGTTGACCTTAAGTGATTTCTGCTCAGACGATGAGGTCAGAGGAAGTCAGATCAAGCTGCAGACATCGCTACACTTCAAGTGATTGTCCCTAATTCCCTAATTGTCCGATTTGCACAAATTTTGGCATGTGGGTAGAAAATATCTTCACTTACGAGTTTCTGAAGTTTTGTGACGATTGATTAAATTTCTACGGATTTTAAACAAACTTGAAAACGTGGGGGGAGATAACCCATCAGTACCCTTCTTGGCTGTTTTGTGTGATTCTGTTGACGCATCATACTCCTTCCGCCTCTGTTTCAAAATCACATCATAGTTTTCATTTTCTTAATGCAAAACAGCCTATTTCACTTGTGTCGAAATGAGTCGAACATATTGCATAAAGAGGACAATAATCAAACTGCACTTTCTAGAGGTCAGTATGCCTCACTTTAATCATTTTCAAAGTATAAGAATCCTGTCATCCGCTCAGATTTGCAGTGTCAAATTGCTTCTGCTAAATCCAAAGCGTAGGGTGATCCGAAGTTTAACTGCATGAAGCAATTGATGTACGGGCGTTTTGAGGATCTCATGAACTTATCGATGTTTCGCTGGTTCTTAGGTCTAACTCAGGTTCATCCAACGATTGCCCAATTATCAGCATTCATAAATGTATTTGAGGCTAGTGATCATGAACATCTAATAATAATTACGAGTTACTAAAGTTGCAGTAATGAAAGTGATCATACAGATAAAATATCTCCACTGGATCCTACTGTCTGCCTCGCTACCCCTCCTTCCCGGGAGGTATCTCTTCTCTATACTTGAATATATATCTAAAATCATAAGAAAATCACGGTTTTCTAAGTCACTAAAGTATCTTCCATTGAATTTGAATTTTAGATTTTCAGATTTCTGTTCTCTCTGAACGCTCAAAGAACAACCAACTCGTCAAAAGTGCATTTTCATCATAGTCATGGTATGATACTATTTGAGAGTGACAACTTCGGTTTCGGTTCCGTGCAGAAGCTGATTGTTAGAGTGAACTGTGCGAGATTGTAATGATTGGACTGTACGGGTGAACTTTGATGACCTGACTAATTTACATTCTTAAAGCAAACGTGAGGGACATTGACGAGCTGACTATGTTGCTCAATCAGTGGAATTACGAATAGTCACTAAAAATTTCATTTATGTAAGGGTTTCGTTACATGCAAAATCCTATGTCTATATGATGCTGATTATATTATTGATAATTATAGTCAATTAAAAATGTCAAAGATTTGTCGAACAACATTGGTTGGGCACGAGTGAAGTGAATCTTAATTCTTCATTAGTCAATATCTGTGTGACTCTGAGAATCAGAAAACGTCACACGAACTTGAAAGTGCTCTAATACAACTAAAATTCTGATCTCATTACTCTCGCTCTATAAATGAACTTTTACTAAAGCAAATTAATATGCAATGATATATAAGAGCAGGGGAAATTTGATGAATAGACATGAATAATTTATCACTGGAAGGATTTTGCCCACTAAACAATTCTCATGATGCTGGAAATCATCCAACAGGCACATTATAATGCACATGATTCTCGATTAATTTGTTTGTTTTAATGAGAACTCTAATGTTCACCAATCTGTGGGATCGCAAAAAGTATTCATTGTTTCATTGTATACAGTTGCAGCGTATTTATTAATTCTTGAAAACTTGACGCAGTTTTCTCATGAAAGCAACTTATATTAAGGAGTCTTAACCTAATTGAGCTCGTGAAAATTGGAATCTGTTAAATCTACTATTTCGAGTTCGAGCACTTTATCACATACACACATCACACATATTAGGCTACATAAACATACGCTCCACAAACAAAAACACAATGTTAAAGAAGAATTAAATCTATCAAACATCCTATCATGCATCATTCAAACACAACATATAACCAGACATGACTATAAATTTTTTCAAAAAATAGCAATTATCAGCAAATTTATTTAAAATCTTACGAAATCACAACAACTCCCTAATCAATAAGCGGTCATGCAATGAATCCATTTGAGGTACAATTCGAATCGTTGGGCGTTTGTTCAAGGAATAAATTGCTTAGTGATCAAACTGGACATTAGATAAAATAGTGAATTCGATAAGTCTGGTCACATTTTCAGAAGTAGATGCACTGCTAGGGTGGTAAACTGCGCAACAAGCCCGGGATTGTGAAAAATCGGGACTCAACCCGCGCCCGGGACTGGAACGATGCCCTCACCAGTTCCGGGGTCGGACCTCAAACCCGGGTTCCCGATTTCATAGACGAAAATTAATTATTTTTACCAATGTGTTTAGTTTCTTATAGATAAGAGATATTTTCAAATCAAATACAATCATTTGTTCACATCAGGGATGCTTTTGTTTTTATTGGACGGAATCGAATAAAATCATGCTTTCTATCATGTGTGAGTCATAATCTTAAGGTATACCAAAAGCCTACATTTTCATTTGTAAATATTTTTGTTGAAAGGAAACTGATCAATTGATCGCTAGCATCTAAAGACAATCTTAGATTGCAAAGTTTATCAAAGATGATCGATTTTGATGATTATAAATGAATAGGCTATATCCAAAGGAGGGCACAGTTTGTCTATTCCGCTAGATTAATCTAGAGTCGGAATGAATCGCGCGATTGCTGGATGACTAAGAATCTCACAACAATTTATGCAGACGAGTCTCACAACGAATCTTGCTGCAAGACTGGGTCGGGATGTTGATTACGATGTACAGCAATCAATTCAGCTGGATTCTAATGTATTTTACAATAATTAAGTGAGTTGTTTACAGCTTGTTCCAGATACACACTATCGTCAGTAATTAAGCTCATCAAAGTCATCGGCCTCCAGTCCAGTACATGGTATGGGAGTTCAGCGTGCCTTTGATATTTTATATTAGTCAGAGATGTCCCTCGGAAGATACAAGACAGACAGTGCTACAGCAGCATTTTGAAATTAGAAAAGGAGATATAATGAATAAGAAACTCAAACAAAGACGTCGGTCAAACGTCGTAGCAACAGTTATGTTGCTAACTTAAGAGAAAACGAGACATATCTATCCGCACAATTAGGCGCGAGCAAATTCAACATCACCAGTTTGTGAGCGAATATGAAAACAAACATGAGTTTGTGTTTACTGTATGACGCAAAAATATTCTCCCAAATGACTTTCAACAGAAATTTGAACTGAGTGCAGTGCATTTTGCTTTCTAAATCGTAGGAATTATTATGTTGTCATTTCTAGCAAAGACGACTATTTAGTCGCAAGTTCATTCCGGTATATTCCCAAAATCATACGGATTCCTGTTGTTTCTAGTAGTGCATCTTTGTAAATCCAAAACAAATCAGCGGAAAACGTACAAGTTTCACAAGAAATGATTTTTTATCAAGATAATTACGGCCAGAAAATCCAATATAATCTAGCTGATTCTGTACAGATTATCTTACGTACACATAATTTTCCGTTGTTTTATTAAGGCGAATATGTCTCGCCCTTCTACTTGTATCTCGCATTCCGTGCCTCAAATATCGAGCACATCAATCCATACCTACAATGATAATAATACACTTACGTGATTTATGGACTCTATTATGATTATACGGCACTCTTGTCCACTTTTCGACACTATTTGCTGAAATTGTTATCTCTATAGCTCTTTAGCCCAATTTAGGTGTACAATGTGATTCAACCTTTATTGATTGAACAATCAACTTGCTTAGGACGAAATGGTAGATTGAGCCAGCGCTGTAATGTCAAGCAGCATGGAAAATAGCAAGTTAGTTAAAAACATTTTCTAAAAAATGGAAGTATGCAAGCTATGAGCTACAGTATGTATTATTATATGAACACTTCATATGTCTTGAATCTGAGCAAGAAAATATCTTGAGTGAATCTTGAAATCTGACAAATTATTATTCAAGCACAACTTGCCGCTGTATTCAAATAGTCATTTACTTCACATAAGGCAGTTCACGTTACCGGGCCGGGCTGGGCCCGGACCAAAAATTCCGGCTCGGTTCCCACTCTGCAGCTGGCTTAAAATAGCGTTCTTATGTGCATTTTATAGTGACTGCGTTTCTCTGGAATTTTTTTAATCTATAGAGGACTATATTGATGTTGAAACGACACCTCGGCTGTTGGACTGGAGAAGCAACTTCCCGATTGGACAAACCTCTATAAAAATCGGTATACCAATGAAGGAAGGATACTCTGTTGCGACATCGATTAAGGTACATTTGATTATATCTTTGCCCACCAATGAAACGTAAGAAAGATTTAGAAATCTTCTTTCATTTGAAAGTGAACAATTTCAGTAAATGTTTTTCTTTCACAAAATTTTACATATATTTGTTTTAAAAATCATTTATTCATCATTTCATGCAAAATCATTTTTGCAATGATAATCGAAATGATAATTCAAGCATTCTAAGCTAACCATCTCCCAAGTCAATAAAATTATACGAAATTTATAATTAATGATGAAATGATAACGATTCTTAATTTCCGCCGTCTGCAGACGAAGGTCAATGAATTAGGGACAATACGGCTGCAAACATGGATATGATAGACAACAATTTCAATTAAAATTTGACAGAGAATAATGAAAACTAATTGATTCCATGACGGCATCTTTGAACTGTCGCAGTAAATTTGAATATTCTATTAAATAACATATAGACTTCAATAAGTAGATGACTTAAACTACGATTGATTCAAACTTTGATGTGTGTCCCGTTGTATGAAGTCCGCAATTGATTATGTCAGATTACTTTAATAGCATTATCACGCAACATAATAGGTAGAAATACAAAACTTCCGCAGGTTTCAATGAACACTCATTGTTTCAATTGTCTACTTGTTTTATGACGAACTAAAATCAACGAAAGAGATGAAAACAAAACGGTTACTGACACTGACTAGAGAAACACAATAATTGTCTTCACACATCGTCTTAGAGCTGACCGTGTGAACTGCTTCCATCATAGACGTCATAATCCGATGTGACAGATGTGCATTTTATTCCGCATGCATCGGTGCTCAAGTTAACTTCCGAAGATGGAAATCAAATGAATAAACTAAGACGCACTTACTTTCGACTGAACAAAGGACATATGTGGATCGTGGCTGGATAATTTCTATCACCTTTCCTGATAATATTGAATCTGACAAATTCAGTAACTGACCATGACCATCACATAGGTCAATTAAATCTACAAAATAAGAGAGATATATCATTACATGTTAATTAAAGTTAGACAAAGCGTATGCAGAATTATACATTTACATTTTTTTTACATTTTTTACATCTAAACATTACAATTTTTCTTTTGATCTACTAATATGTAATTTATATGGTATGACACCGTCGGTGTTGGTGCACTGTTTAGAACTTAATTTCCATCAATTGCCAATTTAATCCGATGACGAGCGAACGTTCACTGGACCCTTCTATTGGAGACAACGATTTAAGTTGTGTAGCCAGGGTGAACCAGATGTTCAGTTGTTCAATTGAACGTGACCATGCTTACCGGTGGTAGGCGAAATGCATTGTAATTTGGCACAAATTCCGTTTTTCACAACCAAACATCTGGTTCACCTTGGCTCCACAACTCAAATCATATTCATGGCACAGGATTTATTCAAACATTGGAGACAAGGCAACTGAATTACATTTATGAACATTCCGACACTTAATCAAAAAGTTTTGCATAGGGAAAGTAGGAACGCCTGTGCGAAAATACTGATGAAATAGGCAGTAAATCTACTTCCATTTCTCATCATACTTAAAGTGACTGACTGACGTTTAGTTTATGTGTCAAGAGAGCGGAGGGCAACTGCTGATGGAAAGCGGAAGACGACAGTGTGATGAGAAAGCACTGCAGCATTGATGTCAACTCCTTGTAATCACATAACAGTAAACAACTGTTTGCCATTGTAGCAAGCAGTTAATCTAAAGATGAAATTTAGCTATAATTATTATAGCTAAATTTCGAATGCTTCATTTTATCAAGTAAATAAAGTCAATTTAAATGTCTGTCAAAAGATATATTATCATCTTGTAATAGGCCTTTTTCATTGATGGTTTCATTAATTTTATTCGACCGTAATTTCTTTATCAGAATTCTAACAATATATTAATTGTGATTCCTTCGCGTCTACTAAGGCCGGAGGCACACAGAATAAGCCATCGTTCGCAAGTCGCGTCACGATCCTCCATAAGACTTAAACCATAAGCCATAAGTCATTTTGACAACATTATTTTTCATGACAGGTTATACCAAACACTTTGGGTTATACAAGCAGGCAGAAAAAAAAATTATTTCATTTTTTTTCTTTTTCTATTTTTTTGTAAGAGCATAAAGCACAGTAAAGCTTAAGTATGAAGAATGACGCGTTATATCACAACTTCGGTTCTATTGAAGATCATCACCCAAGGATTCTAAGCCGGGTGACAGCTTAATGCTTGTGACTTATGGATTATCCTGTGTGCCTCCGTAATCAAAGGTGCCGTATGGCTTATGGCTTCTTTTGTATGCCAGCTCTCATTGAAATTTAAGTGTTGGATTTTGTTCACGGCTTGTGGCTTATCGTGTGTACCTCCGGCCTAATTTATCCTCGTTATTCGATTACCCTGCAATATTGTTGTCCAGAGCTGGAAACGGGTGACCGGCCGACCCTATGACCCGTTTTCTAAAATGTACCGAGAGTACCAGTGTCTTACACCGTTACATTACAGGCCTTCATGTAGCGCATATTTTATCCTATAGATGTGCGAGTAATACCGAAAGATAAGCTTCCAACGTTCCAAGTTGCAGCATGCCTATAGTTCACTGAAAAAACAAGATGTACAAATTGTTCTATGAAAATAAATCTAAGATCCATCACTATCTTTTAATATAAATATTCCACACCAAATTGAAAATAATCTAAGTGAGAGAGGGGAGCGAATGAGAGTTTTATAGTACTGCAAAGAGACACACAACGCATCTACTGTTCCTGGTTGCATTATTGCTCGCTGAGGTCGAATAATGTTCGCAGAGTTGAAAGCTGAGAAGTGTCGTTCCGACGTGCTGAAATCACGTGAGTCCGTGATCACAAAACACGATCACTATCAGAAAAGCCTCGAGATAAATGCTACGGAATGAATTTCGAAAGACTTAGTAGCGATAAAAATCAATTTACCATTTTAAGCCTATTTGAGACCGGGTCAGCAGGGTCATGTGCTTGACCCGGGCCGAAATCAGTGAATCGGTGACCGGTTTCCAGCTCTGGTTGTTCACTATCTTTCATACAATGATGTGAAGTCAGAGATGGAACCACCGAGATTTTCAGGACGGTTCGGTCGGGCGGCCGCGGCCAGTCTCAGCCGACGACCGGTTTCCTTCTCTGCTTTAAACCTTTATAACTTTTGAAACAGGCATCCGATTGGCGCAATCTCTGAAATACTGTTGATTCAGAACATGTGGACAATTTCATTTATTCATGTCATCTATTAAATCTCAGAAGGAGTGAAGGTCATCCGAGCGCGAAAATTTGCTCGTATATCATTATTATCAAATGTCCTCGATTTTCACTTTTGAACTCATTTTTGTGCTCTGGTCAGGTTTTTTCCTTTTGAAATTTGAGCGATGACATGAATAGATGAAATGATCGTCATGCACTGAATCAACAATATTTCAAGAATTACTCTAGTAGTTATTACTCACCAAGGAGATACTCTATACATGGTCAATCAAAATCTGGCTAAATCTATGGTTAATGCAGCTTTATCAGCAGAAGTTGAGCACAAAATGAAAAAAACGTGATAATTTTGATATTTTTTTCACGGCTGAAGACTACCAATTTGCGGCATGTGCTCATGTAAGAAGTTACATTGCTCTGTTTTGCGATGGAATTATTCTCAGATATTTTTTAATTCATGGAAGATTGAAAATAGCACAATAAATTCTGCTAATCAATTATTCAGTTGGATTTCACTGTAGATTTTATTTAACCAAAAAACAGCTTGTCAATATCGCAAAATACGAATCGATGCATTTATCGCATTCTTATATGATTTCAATTTCTTTAAGATGATCGACTGAAAAATTAAGTGCAAGGAATGTCAGACATTTGTCCTGTGCATCGCATCAACACATTATATTTGATTTTATTGATAAAATAATAATTTATTATGAGTTTTTATTGATAAATAAATTGTGAGCAAATATGATTGGAACCATTTGAAAACCGACGTATTTTACACTGAAAGTCTCTAAAATATATCATGTTGTTGAAACCATCGACAGTTTCACATTGCAAAATATATTTGGATACAATTAA
Organism: Prostheceraeus crozeri; assembly: GCA_907163375.1. Classification (NCBI taxonomy): domain Eukaryota; kingdom Metazoa; phylum Platyhelminthes; order Polycladida; family Euryleptidae; genus Prostheceraeus; species Prostheceraeus crozeri. Next base: position 389,709 of record CAJQUW010011415.1, on the reverse strand, counting down.
AGCACTGGAAATATGAACCGGAATAGAATAGCTGTTTATGTACTCCACTTCTTTGCAAATACGCAGTTCAGTGTTTATTGTCAAATTCAAACTCTAACTGATCCCATGGGTAAACAAGAGATTGATGCAAATGAAATCAGCTCGCAACAATGCAGACAGAACAGATTCTGTCCACTCTTTTGTTGAGTTTCCTAGGAGTCAGGTTCTTATCTTTAGAAAGCACATAGCTGAGTATCATAACTCGACATCCTTAGAGGATTATCGTTCGTGATTTCATGAGTTAAAGAACATGACTGTCTCACAATACGATCCGGTGTCAAATTATTCATGACCAAACTTGTCCTGACCTCACACTTCTCATAATACGGTTCTGCTAATTTTGTCCGTCTACTTGCATATCGTCTCACAGAAACTCTTTTAACCGTGTACTAAACGAGAGTAGAATTAGGAGAAGAGACTGAATCCTGTGAAGTAGAAATTTGCATAAATATTTCCCATTTTATAAAAGACTATCTATTCGTAATGGATTTGCTTCACAGTTCTGCCATTAAAGACACTTCTCTATAATTCGGAATTTCACGTTTGAAAATAAGTCTGCGAGAGCGACACAGTGTTCAATGAATTATGATTGTCATAAACGATAATAGTGAGTGTTTGAAATATCCTGACGATGGCTGCGGATAGTAGCTGAAATATATCGCTGCTCAAAAATAAATTTATTTAGAACACTATAGAATCGGCTCTTTCTAACTATTAATAAATAATAATACTGTGCGTGCCACTAAAAGTTAGCATTATTTATCCTGTATTATACATGTTCGTCAGACTCTACTTAGTATAATATTCAATCTTATGTAATTCACTTTGTTTATTCAGTAAGAGTATTGAATGTGTATACTAATTTTGACAATGTAGGCTATATAACAAATTCTCATTGCCGTTTAAGAAGCAACGCAGTATGATTGCAAACAATAGAGAATTTGGCATTCTTTAAGTTATCTGAAATTCACAACTGTTGATCTAGAAAGCAAACAGTCTTTCACAGCTTTCCTTTTTGCCAAAACTTTTCATTCCATCGCCACCGCATCTCGGCATTACTAAGACAAATATTTTATTGACAAGAATGTCTGATAGGCTTGTATGTGAAATAAATATCTGAAGTGAAACAACGTTCTCTGGTAGATAAACTCTTTGGTTCATCATTCAGCATTGACAAATTAATGTACAAACATTTTTCTTTTTAGTATTTGCCTAAACATTGTTTAGATAGGGAATTACAGAAAACTATCATAATCTTTAAAAGAAATATAAAACACCCCTCCTATTGTGATAAACCAATTCCAATTTTCAAGGCAATCATTTTTAGTATTCAATCGTATATTCTTATGTTAAGTTGTACGAACTTTCAACTTTCATCAGCTAATATGCTGACGACATGATAAAATAGCATAAAACACAATACATGCAAAAACAAATTATCAAATATTACTATTCATATTTTAGAAATTTGTGAAAATGGATGCAAAGTTATTTTTGACGACTTTCCGTTGTTTCTGTTGCATTGTTGATTGATTATATTTTTCACATAATTGACCAATCATAGAGAAAGTTTTTCCAATCATAATATCATCGCACCATCACAACTCACGGGACTCAACTCAACTCTTTAGGTTATGAAAAGGTTTGTCTAGATACATTGTATAGATGCCATGACGAATGACAATCTTCGGCCTCCGCTGCCACGTGAAACTAACCCCAGACTCTTTTAAAAGTAGAGATGTCGAGTTAGGTGTTAAGTTTGATTCATCCAATATAAACCTATAGTAAACACAAATTTAAAGAGTGACAGCAGAGGAATGATTCACTTAGAAAGTGCGAGCATGTTATTCACGCATTACGGATCTTTAAATTGTTCATTTCCTTTACAAAGAAAACAATCGTATTTCTGAAATATCCACTGAACAATTTGTTTTTCGCATGAAAGTCTGAAGCAAGTTAAGAAATCGAAGTGTGATTGTCTGCTTATATTCAGTAGACAGCATGTTCACTTGCATATTATGTAAAGCTAGTCGAAATATAAGGGATTGTGAAAAAATATGAAAAACAATGGACAATTACTCAACATTAAGGCTTCTAATTTTGTCGATATAATCATTTCTAGTCGACGCAGCCAATGTTTCGCAAATATCAAGCGCAGTTCTATTTTATATATTCATGAATGAATGTATCGCTAGTTCCACGCATCATATCCTCATCAACTATCCATCGTCAATATATATTTTATTAATACAATCCAAAATATTTCCCATACCGAAATCGACAAAGACAGCAGAAGTTGGTATCATAATAAACTGAATTTCTTATACTATTCGGTTTGTTTATACCTAAATACGTGCGCAGATTTCAGAAAGATGGATTGTCTGGATAGTGTTTGAAATCAGTTTATGTTCATCAAATGCTATTGACTTTTTCGCACACTTTTTGGTGTGGAAAAATGCCTCATTCCCGCGAACCACTTCAGAGTATTTGAGGGACATATACACGAGGCATGTTTTCCGATTGTCTCGATTGGTGTTGTTCGCAATGACAAATTAGAGGTTCCCTCAACTTTTCTACAATTTCGAAGGTCTGATCTTCAGATCTGAAGATGGGGTTTGTGATGAGAGTGGAGGACAGGTCTGCGGCTACACTTATAACACGCGACTACGCTCCCTGAGCGACTATTATCTCTGACCGTTGGGCAGCTAGGCAGTCAGTTCCTCTCTCAGTACGGATTCACTCATATGACGATCAAATACTCCGGAAACCTCGTCGATCATTCTACAAATCTACAACAAATCACGTGAAGTAGGATCAAACGACCATTGAAACAAGTTTTCGGCTTACAAGGACCTTCAAAATGGTCTCAGCTGGTCGAGGTCATCTATCGTGAATACTATGAATCAAGCTCCAGGAGCGCATGGGGCAAGCAAGTGAAACACATATTTACAGCACATGATTTAATACCGGTCGGCAAGTTGAAATATAAGGAGTTTTTATGGAATAACAGTGTTGCTTTGAATTTGAGAGATGGGGTGTTTCGTGTGCATGTCCGCCCAGATTCTTTATACTTGTGTCGGTGATGTTACAGGAAGAACTTAAATAATGTGTCTCCCAGTTTCAACGAGAAAAATGCTGATAAACACATGGTCAGGTGAAGGAGTGGCTTGCTGATATGTGTTTTGTCGTAAAGAGATCGATGATAATGGATACAATGCTGTTACAAGCACTTTGCAAACACTGCAAATTAATCCTGAATCTAAAATGAATGAAGAAAAAGTAAATATCATATCAAGTCATTCATGGCGAGGCTGCAGACTGTACAGACTTTGAGGCAACTAAGTTCTCATTGAAATTTGATGTTAGAAATTTGTATTACAAGGATGCGGATGAGGCATTTTAATACTTATGCATTTTTCATTATTTTTCCAATTTGCTGTTGATAGGCAATACACGAATAGTATACACACTTTCAGTGGTAGCACATCGATAGAAGCTTGGAATTGCGACATGGTTAAGTAGAGTATGGCAACATGAGATCAGATTACAACATTGTGTCAGTTAATGGTATGCAGTACAACATAATGTTTTCTATATCAAAGACAGGCAAAAAATGGTTTCGACTCCTTTGGGTAGACCAACTCGGCGTTAACTTTCAAAGATCTAGAAATTCCCCCTCTGGAGACGATTATAAAATGCATCATTTACCTTTTTGCATATTTGAGAAGGTGCTAAAATATTGAAATCGTATGCTCCATAGGACTTACTATTACACACATTTTTCTCCAACTAATGCTTACCTGATATCTCACATTGACAGCGACTTCGAAGGAAATTGATGAAGTTATTAGTGTTGCAATTGGCATTCACCATTAGCTTTTGATTATCTGAAAAAATATTATGAACTTGGTAAAAATTTGGAGAATCTTCATTTAAAAATATGATATTGATTTTATGATGACTTTAATTTTTTATCAACCTAGAACAATGGTCTAGAGGTCCATTTTAAGCACTTTGGCACATTTTTCCATACAGTTCACAAAAGAACACCAGTTTAGTATACATGGTAATTAGGATTTTGTATTGAGAAAGTTCATTTTGTCCAAACTCCCGGGAGAAAGAAAAATTTTGGTCATGAAGTAAGTTTATTGCTTAAAGTAAAAGTAAGTGACTTACTTTTACTTTAAGCAAAACACTTAGATCTCATTGGGGATGAGATCAACGATGACTCAAATTGTCATGTAGATGATGTGCAGGTGGTAGGACTCAAACCTGCGACCACAGGCTCTAATAACTGATCTACGAACGTTTACATGCGACGGATGTCAATTGGCAGGATCATTATCTCCACACATAAGTTGTCACTGCAATTATGATCTGTGGATGGACGGTCAGGATGTGACCGGTAGAAGTCGGTTGCCGCGGCTTTGTCGGACACTCGATGCTGGGGTTTTTGAAGGCTTAGGATTAGGGAGAGAGGTCACGAAAAGTAGAAAAAGAGCTGAGTGGAGCAGTGATAAGAGGATCTGCGTGGATGTGGAGCCGCGGGTGGTCCTCGGCTGACGACGTTATTGGGATGCTTCTGTAGAATGCTCTAGTGCTTTTTGTGAATAAATAGTTCGTCACATTTGACTGCCGACATTAAGACCAGTAGAGGGAATTGATGTCTATCAAAGTGTCTGAACCCATATAGTAAATACAATTAACAATAAGAATGAAATGAGATAACCGATTAGTCCGACAGCCACGAGTTTATGCAGGGAACGAAGCCGAAAATGAGACTTTCACAGAATGATGTAAACCTTTTGCCTACCACAAATCTGCACGTCTGGCGAGTTCTAGTGAGTTCCTCTTGTCAGACAGGATCAAAGAAAAACACATGTATCCAATGGGACGCAGATTGCAGTTTTTAGCTAAAATGAAATATTCTGTGTTTTCTCTGATTAAACGAAAAGTACCAAACTCGGAGTCATAATTTTTGACATGGAATGTCTTCAGACCACTTACTTTCATGTTCATGCACTCCTGTCTATAAAGCTAAATTAGATTTGGCGAGCCTCTTGATATCGGCAAATACAAACATTTTGAGCAACTTTATCCACATTCAACCACATTCTCACATACATTGCCGATCAGATGCAGGATAATAGCACATGCATATCATAGGAATGACCTGAACACGTTCCATGTCAAAAATTATGACGTAAGACTCAATACTTTCAAGTTGAAATGTGAAGCAATGAAAATTTCGTTTTAACCAAAAACTGCAATCTGCGTCCCATTGGATCTACGTGTACGTGATTTTCTTTCGTCGTGTCTGACAAGGGGAGGAACTCACCAGAAATTGGCAGACGTGCCGATTTGTAGTAGGCATAGGATACACATCATTCTGTGAAAGTCTCATTTTTAGCTTCGTTCCCTGCAGAAACTCGTTCTGGCTGCCGGACTAGATAGATCAAATTGCCGATCGAAAGATGAGCGGCTGTTGGTAGTACTCGAGCTTCCGACTCCAGTCTAGACCTATCGCTCCTAGACCCTACACCGCCTATCTCTCCAGCAGCTGAGTTAAGACCGTATAATTAATCTGCGATTTCCAGGGCGTCCAAGGCTTAGACATCATCATGATTTGAGATGCATTAGATACATTGATAAATTGAAGCATGAGGCGATGGCTTCGAAAATTAAGAAGGTAGTTCTCAATTGTGACATTGATTTGGATCTAAATTGCTGTTTGTTGACGACAGCTTCCGAACGAAGCACATGTAAGTGATGACTGAGATGAAAGCGTGTTTTGGAATATTAGCATTTTTTGATTTTAAAAATAGGCTCAATTCTATTGAACCATCAACAAAATTACCTCTGGACTACTAACATTGCTAAAAAATTCCAGACTTTTTGCCATTTCTTACAATTTATGCTTGCTAATTTTTGCCACTATCTCAAATTTGTTTGCTTTTTTAATTTTTTGCCGAGTGAGACCACTGCAAATATACCCGATATATAGAAAAAAATGTATGCCTGAAATGGAGAAAATGTTATCTGGTCGAACTTCAAAATTAAAAAGACTCACATTAGGTTCAGATACTTGTGCATGAAATTGATATTATAAGTGAATCTGGTTAAAATGATATTCGTTTTCTATTACTCGCTGTTATTTGTTTCTAAGATTATTTCCTCAAAGACTCTCATCCGAAAAACATTACATTAGATTAATCATGTGTAGAGGAGAAACGAGAAATGTTGAAATATATGCAATCCAATTTTGATATGCCAGCGTGGTGTGTCAACGCATGGAATCGAGACCATAAATTCACCACAGATACAATTCTCACATTTTCACAACCGCTTCTATAACCCGCTTCTCAAATTTCTCACGGAGACAAAGTGTCACATTTCTCTCTATCAGCTATCCCTGCCACTTCATAAACCAACCATTCATAGTGATAAGATTGATTGCGTATATTACTCATTTGCATTGCTGGTTTAGAGCTGGTTAGCAAAGTTATGGCTAGTTCTGAATTTTGTAAATTTCTCATTTTGTATTTTACCCAGCTTCAGGATATGAAAATTGCAGGTTTTATACATTAATGCGAGAATGCTTACCTCCAAAATGTACCCAAACAAACATTTGACTGTCATTGAAAATATCGGTGGCTATAGTCATCTGTAAAAATAGAAAAAATTGAAAGGTTGTAAAAAAATAGCTTGTTCCTTCCTACTATTCTCGCGCGCTCAGAAATCGCGTGGTTGGCGCTACAGCTGATTTTGTCGTGAAGGTAATTTTGAAAACAGTATTTAAAACAAATATTAAATAAATAATATTATGAAATTTTATTTCGCTTAGAATTAATATTTGGACATTTATGAATTTAAGCAGTTTATTTTGAAAAATTATTTGTAAAGTTGATGTTTTACAGCAAACCTATTTATTTTTTGTTTGTTATTGGAAACGTACACGATGCCCATTCAATCTGGTTAAATTATTTTTACCAAATCCATTCAGATTGTTCATTAAGAGAGAATGAGAAAGCAGACTACAGCATGGAAATCAAGCCATATAAGATTTAAAGTTACGAATTTTTTCTTGCAAATTCCAATGGCGGAATCTATTCGGCTCGATCACAGAATTTCTCTGATAAGATTAAAATCTGCTATAACGATCGATTTAGTTGCCTTGTACCACACTACACCATATTCAACAGGAATTCAGAATTCGAGGACATCAATTTGTAATGGGCAACATAGTTTTCGGATTAGGCAGTGTCTGTTGTCATCACTTGGTAATAATAATAAAACATCCATGGGCTATTCTATAATGTCACTACAATTATATGCAAATATATGTATTGATACTTCTACACTTTACGCACACTTACACAATTGTAATATCAGATGAAAAATTATTGATAAGTAAAGTGCCGTCGGATAGTTCCTCACTTCTGATTGCTTTCAAGAAAAATATGAACATGATTATATGCGGTGTCATTAACTGATAAGTCGGTAATAAGTCTGATAATATCGATAGCATCTTCAACTGATCGCAATATGATTCCCTATTGCTTGGGATGCTTTTCTGCGTTTTCATTGTCTTCTTCCATCATCAGACGCTTGATAAGTGATTTGACGCTACTCCTAACTTCAAAAGATTTCACTTGAGTTGAATACGGAACAACTCGAAGAATCCTGACATCATGGAATTTAGCTGTCACAGATTCCATCTGCAAATGCGCAGAAGCAAATGCCACATGATCAAGGTTAACTACAGTCTCTGTTAAATGTAATTAGGCTATGGAACCAGTCATTGACTTTGACACTTAGAGATCAACCATTTCTCCGCGGTATAAATGTATCCGATACTGTTCAAATCCAGTCTCTGAAAGCGTTTTCTGCAAAACGGCTCGTGATCCAACTTCTTATGTACCGCCATGTGTTTTCAAACAGAACAGATTAAAATTCGTTTCCTACTGGCTTTTCAATGCTTTGAAGTGGAAGTGGTATTCTAATTTTGGAGACAGGATTTTGAGACAAGTGATTTACGACATCAACAACTCATCAGCATTCTCATGATGTACCATGGTTTTAAGCTGTGGTTTCAGACCGGTAGAAAGTACAAAACGTTGCAGTGGTCATGTGTTCTACTGACAATTTTTTTGCCTAAAATCATCTGACACGATTTTTTCATTAATGAGGGTTCAAAGTCAGTAAACGTTATGCCACGCAAAAGGCTATGTTTAGTACTTTAAATTGGCAGACCGCTCCGGTTGTGTCTGGTCAGCTGTGGTCAGCAGACTTAAACAAAAAAATTTGGTCATTTCATTCACCGATGCCTACAGACTAAACTATGCAATGCATACACAAAGAATGTCACCACTGAATCAGGCTTTCAGTTTTACAAGCTTTAAGAACAAACAATTTCTCCCGAAGTTCGTTAACTCGATAATCATATGTCAGTTTTGTTTTTTCCAAATTCATCCTGGGGAATTATAATTTCGTCATCGGTTATTCCAAAATCTACATCGCATGTTCAGAATTCATGTCGGGAGATTGTGAATTTGAACTGGACGTCGTGTAGACTTCACTGACTCGTGGCCTACCGGGAGATTTCTAAAAGTTGAAATATCTTTTTCCATTGGAAATAATAGTGATAAAAGCTATTAGATGCATGTTTTTTGTGACTTTTACAGCATTTTACCGGTAACGTATCACCTAAAATCGTAGAATTTTTGCGGGTCAAGGGTTTTTTTTCTAAGAATTTACAGGAATAAAATGGAATTTTCTTGTTTGAGGGAGAGTCTGGCAGTCCTAGAAATAAGTGGCATAAAATGCTTTGGTCTATGAGACGTGTTCTACCATGAAATATGATGATTTTCATTACTCAAAAGTGTGTGAAGACCATTTTTGCCAGAAGGATCTGATTATCTGATCATGTATTTTTTTAGCCAGGAATGACGAATTATTTGTAACCATTCAACTTAAGAGAGATATTCTGCTTTACGACATATTTGAAGCTGGTCATTTTCCGCGTGGTCAAGTATTAGTAGTGTGGCCTATTATGGAAATCGGTGGTCAACCGAAGTTCGGAGTGCTTCATGTGTGGTTTAGAGAAGTTTTTTGTGAGGAATGACAAGAATGCATTGCAATCGCTCAGTCGGTATGAAAATATGCGGTTAAACCAAACATGAAAGTCTTATTCTGTGTGATCTAGTGTGGTCCAATTATCCTATTGCCCTTAATCCAGAACCCTTTGCGGGACGTACGTGATTTTGAGGCTCTGCGCACACAAAAATATATGTTTTAACAACGCATGTATCGTTGACCATACCTGGTCAATTGATAAACGGTTAGATTATGAGTGCTGTTAGTGTTAGATCTTAAACATTAAATTTCATATGATGCATGTGGTCACTATCAAGGCCATCAGTAGAATATATATTCCATCTTCCATATTCCATAAATGGTTCGGTCTTTCATTATTCTTACGTAATTTGGTTCATTGCTCTATTGTGAAGTGAACTTGCTGGATCTACTTTAGTTGATAAATACATTATTAAGTCTGAAAAAAATAACCGATGTCATTTTACTAGTGATGTCATCTGATCTTCAGAGGTGTTGACAATCTGGTTTGCGCAACTTTCATTACATAAATCATGCACGTATCATGTTTTGTATGAATGAATTTTATATTGTATAGAAAATACAATGAGTGACACAGGTTGCTAGAGCAACACATGAGCGTAACCCGAACCAACAAAAAATACATTATTTAAATACTTTACAATGCGATGAATAATCGTAGTCTCGTAGTCATTTTTAAAAATCGAAACTGATTCCGCCTTAAGCACGGTGTCCGGTAGACTGTTCCAAATCGCCGCTATTCGGTTACTGAAAAAATAACGTCGGATGGAGAAATTTGATAGAGATCATCACTAGAAGCGACGTTTTATAGGATCAGCCACCTCCATTTTCATATTGTATCATTTATACGTGAGTCACATTTTTGCTCATCAGTATCATAGCTACTGAACTAATCGGTCTTTCGGCAGACTTCTATGGCAATAAATTCCTGACATGGAAACGATTAATATTACATCCAAAATCAAGCTGTTCGAAATTGTCATATTTACGTGATGATTTGTCACTTTCATAAACAATGAAGCATCGTGGCATGTAGCTCTATACTAGCTCTAGTTATAGTCTCGAAAAAAAGTGAAATTTCGGTGTTTAAGTTTGCGGGGAAATCGAAATTTTAAGATTTTTCGTGCCAGAGTCTTCAGGATCAGATACTAATGTTTTAAAGAAATTACGGCATTACACGGCAATTACACTGTCTCGTGCTTGTCAACCGTAGGTAATTCGATAAGGAAGGTATTATGTACACGTGTAGCTACAGGGTGCGGAACAAAAATGTGACTACATTCTAATGTGGCATAGCTTCCCAATTATACAACAGAAATTAACAAATATGGTCTTGTGTTGAAGACAATGCACATTTCTATTATCATGATTAACATTGCGACTATTGCAATGGAGAATGAGAGTATAAGATGCATACCAAGTATGAGAAATCGGAAGCTAGATGAAAAAACAGTTAATGAATCAGCAGTTGAATTAAAATATTTTTCTCTATAACGATAGTCATCACAACGAAGTCTCACCATTGTTGCAAATGATCACACAGCATCATTTGGGTGATCTGCATGGGTGAAACTTCAGCCGGAATCTGGAGTAATGGAACTCCAGAAATTCCGCATTTTCCTCAATCAATTCATTAATCTCTTTCAAAGTCTTCAAATCTCTTCCAAGTAAAAGCAAGTAGGTATTCGACATGCCCAAACATTTTCAATCAGAAAAATGTCACATGTTTGACCACTATATTCAGTATGTCAACAATCGGTCATTGAGGTTTTTCGGGGAATCTCTTCATCTCTATGGCAATTTTATGACGTGTCCGGTGCGGATGCAGGTGTAGTAGGCATTCCACGCATCATTCAAAAACATCTTTTCTCTGTACATAGTTTGACATAATTCAGTGGCAAAATTGAAATTGAACACAGATTTTGAGCTATGAAATTAATGCTTCTCATTCTTAATTTGAAGTGGGTTTTAATGGAAGCTATATTGTCCTCTGATTATCGTATTATAATTATCTGATTACTGATTTTCTGGTGGAAAATATTTTCTCTAAAGATATTGATTCCACATATCGATCCCTCTTTGCATTTGCAGTATATTTAGTATTGCATAATTGAAATGAAAGTTGTGTGGTCACAATGGTGGAAGACTTCGCTGTGATGACTATCACTGCAGTCAGTGAAGAAAAAAGTAACTTTTCGATTCAATCGTTGTTCTTGTCATCTAGTTTCTATGGTTTCTTTCGATTTCTAATGCTCAGTATTTGTAGATGTATTGCACTCTCATCCTCAATGCAAACATTGTAATGTTAATCATGATGATACAGATTTGCGTGGCCGTCAAAACAAGACCTTATTTTTTTCTGTTGGGTAATTGGAAAATTATTCTACACTAAAATTTAGTCACATTCTTTTATGCCGAATCCTGTATACGAACATCGGACGTTCTATCCCCGCCTGAAGCCTAAAATCGATTGCGCATCGTCTTGTGCACATTACGATCATTAAAATTATGGTAACGTTTTGTATTGATAGCTATCCAATCATTTAATGACCCGGTTACGTTGGTGGTATCCATCGGATTAATGAGGCATTTCCAACGTTCGCTCAATTAGGTAACTTGATGTGAGTTTACCTATCTGTGTGACATCTACTCGACAGCTACCTTGTCCAAAAGACCCTATCTATCTATCGTCGAAAATTCGGCGATTTGATCTCTGTGAATAGATATCGCGAAATTATTGTTCTCGCATTTGTACACTGTGATGAAGGGTAGTGAATCTGTTTGAAACATATACATAATACATGGTTATTTCCACAAGAGTATTTTTTCTGATAAAACTAGCATCTTTGACCTATACTTAATACAGTGTATTGCTGTAAGAGTGGGACGATGAATTTCATACTTAATCGGAAGGAAGCAAAATGACTCAATGTTGCTGTTATCGACATTGCTTTTCTTAATATGAGAACAATGCATCTTAAATTATATAGCAATGTCATAAATAATAGTACAGCCAGATTTTCGCCGGATTGGAAAAAATGCGGCCAAAATACGACCGCATTGGAGATCCGATGCACCTTGCTGGCAACTCACTTTGAATGAGTTAATTCATTTGTAAATTCTGCTGCACCTACATGTAATTCTCTTATTTCATTGATTACATTTTATCAGCAGATGGATTGCTTAAGCATGCAGTCGGGTTCGTCTCACGAAGGAGTATTTCCTCTACTTAAATCTACTAAACCTTCGTATGCCTTATTGAAATCTGGGTACTTTTTATTGCTGTTGTTGAGCACAAGCTCGAATTTATTTCTGTATTGAAAAATACTTTTCGCTAATTCGTATATTTCTTACAACCAAATCTCTGAAATTGTAGTGATTGCTATTTGTTATTCCATTTGTTATTTGTGATTCTCAGTTGATTCTGTTTGCTCTTCAAACTTTTTAGTCGAGTGAAGTGTCCTTTCTAATTACGTGTAGAGTCGTCAAATCACATACCCACTTACCCGATTCATCATCACAGACTTACAGAATCATGAGGAGATAGTGAAATAAGCTAGATGTCTGTGAAATATTCATCGAAAGTGAGGCTCCGTTCACCTAATCTAAGCTGCTCTATCCGAAACATGTGATCCATGACACATTTTCCTCGAAAAAATTGGATAATGGGCTGTGGAAGCTGTATATTATCACATGCTATTTTATATAAATTTGTAATTTAAAATAATCATTCGACGCTCAAAGCACAAAAATGAAAAATTGTTTGAATCATATATATTCGTCAATCTGTCTTCTTCAAATGATGCGGTACATGATTATGTACCTAGGCCTACTGAAGCATTGAACTGTTTTAAGTAACATGTAGATCCTTAGTATAAGTACGGTGGTCCCCCTTACAACGACCACTGAGGTGAGTAAGGAAAATTTGACGTTGAAGGGGGGGGTTGTCGCTCTAGGGGAGATGTTTTTTCAACATATATGAAGCATTATCAGAAGTCCTTGTTTATTGCGCCTTTTTGTTAATTGTGACTTATTTTGAGTGCATAGGTTTGACTTCACTTGAACCAAGGTTTCCAAGGAGTCACACATGCACAAGAATATGGCACAATGAATCACCTCAGATTTTTTTTACTGAAATATACAAGCTGTATGGTTGTTGATGATAGTCAAGTATATTGTTATAGCGGTATCCCAGAATGAAGTGAATGAATCATCACAATCAATCGAACTGATGAGTGGTTGAATGGTTTCATTCGCTGATAAAAATTTATAATTAATTAAATGATCATCGGTTGATGCTTTGTAGGACGCCCGTTTTACAGAGAAGCGATGCATTTTACTGTAACAGATAGATATTTTGTTGAAGGAAAGTGTTGTATAATCTGCCATCTATTCAAGGTCCATTGAGAAAGAAACCTTTGTTTGCATCCGACGCATATTTATTTTAAGATAGTTTTAAGTTTTCTATCAGCTCCGGAGTATTAAACTCCGATGCGTGAACGTCTTATTCCTTGTTAATGCGCATGTAATGAAAGACTAGACTGACTTTAACGTCGAATCACACTTATCTGCACAGTGCTTATTACCGTCAATGATTCTCGGTTCCATCTGGAGACTACATGCTGTTGTCATTCGAGTCATTCGAAGGTTTGCTAGCCATAATTGAGTTAATATTACTTTGAATGTGTTCCAATTTAAGCAATGATGTGAAAAATGGACACTCTGCCATTCGTTCGATCAGTTGATTTGATTATGGGGTATGTTTTAATGAAATGATTTTATTGGAATTCCAACGACTTGATATTGTTTGAAGACAAGAAATGTTTCACTATATAAGGGATGTCGTACGAGGGCTATCAAACCTTAAGATGGTAGTAATTTTTTATTATGCTTTTTATGCACGCTTACGTAGCGAACAAATATCTATATGATCGAGCAATCCTGAAATCTTCATTTTAAGTTTGCTACTAACTGCTAATATGATTTGATTTTGTATCACTCACTGCTTCTACAAATTGTACTGTATTTAAATATATATCAACTTTCGTTGACTATTACTAACGTGGAGTATATTAAGTGGATGTCGATTTTTCAGTTACTTGTGAAAGCTACTTTAACTATGCTCATTGACATCATCCAAAAGGTTTAAAGTTATTTGTTCACATACGACTTTGCTTCACAGTATGCTGTTCTATTGTGCTAGTTTTCAAGTTATGTATTATAAAGGATGTATGAAGATTTTATTATTATCTGCTAATGAAATCCGCAGCACACAACCTTGGAATACATGAGTTACTATATTTCTGTAGTACTATACTAGTGTTTTCTAAAAAAAAGAAGCAGTCGTTTCAGGAAAAGCAGAGCTGAAGTGAATGTAAGAGTATGTGCGTTATAGTCCCATAGAATTTTATTTCTAATTTTTCAAAATATTTTAATATTCAATATTTGCAATATTTTTCTTATTTAATCACCAACATTATTTTCTAATATTGCAGCGGATATTCGCTGTTTTAATGACATACTCAATATGCTATGCATAGCATAGGCTACCACTAAATTGAAGGTAGAAGGAATGAATCATTTGGACTTGGGTAACCAGATTTTGGTTCGAATAGCATGAAATACTTTCTTCCCACATTGAATTTCTTCTATCGTCCATGCCATGATGATATGCCGTTCATCATGCATTTTAGGATATGATCAAACGAGTATGTCCACCGGATGGACCAAGTTCATTGTGACAAGAAAGTACTTCGCTTTTCTTTATTCGAATCAAGATCAGGTTACCTAAATTGGTTCTCATGACTAGCTATGTCTAATATGGATGGATTTTTTCAAACTTCGGAAATGAATCATGAGCGTCTATCACTACTTCTTTTGACTGTTGGTTGCTGTGGATGACTATCTTTTCTGAATACTGCGAAAGTGTGCGTTGAGAATAAATGTATTTTTGTCTTTGGAACGAAAGAATGAGCGTAATTACCAAAAACCTATATCCAAATCAACGTGGATTGGATAAGCGAAACTTTTGGATGGCATCTCAAGTTAATAATCTCCATTTCTTAAGTAGCTTTCACGGCTCTATCTCTTCACCTATTGTGTTTAATTTCCTACAATTTCATGAGTCGTGCAAAATTTGCTTTTTCACTACGTATTTTCAAGTATGATCTATCAATACATTTTCTGTAAATTAACTTTTCTTTGCAGGTTGCAACTGATGCCATCAGTTCGATCAGCAACCAATTCGGAAGATGAGGACTCCGATACATTTGACGACACGGAGGACGTCAAATCATCGACAGCGAATGCTGCAGATGACTTATCTTTCGATGAGGAGCATCCAAACATCATCCTCAGTGGACCAGGCAAGAAAACTCCAATTTTGCAATTCCGTGCTGAATATTTGGTGAACAAAGATCTGTCTGTACGTCAAGTTGGTGATAAGTATCATCTCTCATTCATTCTCACTCGAGGTGATTGTAAGATAGTGCGAAGCATTCTTCATGCTCATGGACTGCACGAGAGTCATCCTAATAGTCCGGACTTTAACCTGATGTGGACAAGTTCGCAGGTCAAACCGTATGTTCTTCGAAGTCTGACGGAATTCCAAAGGATCAACCATTTCCCTCGTTCATATGAAATAACAAGGAAAGACAGGTTATTTAAGAATGTACAGCGGATGCAACAAATCAAAGGTATTAAGCATTTCGACATCGTGCCTCCCAGCTATGTTATGCCCGGAGAATTTCAGGAGTTCTGCGCTGCTTTCTTGAAGGACAAGGGGCCTTACATCGTGAAACCGATCGCTTTATCTCGAGGCAGAGGAATCTTTCTTTGTAATCATCCTGAACAGATTCAACTCGATGAGCAGCTTATAGTTTGCAAGTATATATCTAATCCCTTCCTAATTGATGGGTTCAAATTCGACATTCGCCTGTACGTCGCAGTGACTTCCTACGACCCACTAATCATATATTTATATGAAGAAGGCCTTACACGTTTCGCTACAATGAAATACGACGCTAATCCGAAAACGCTTCGCCAACAGTGCATGCATCTCACCAACTACAGCATAAATAAACGTCATGAGAATTTCGTGCAGAATGACGATGCAGATGTTGAAGACTACGGAAATAAATGGTCGCTTGGTGCACTGCTTCGCTACCTGAAGTCCACAGGTAAAGATGTGACCGCGCTTATGATGCGGATCGAAGATGTTGTCATCAAAGCAATCCTCTCAGTTGAGATGCCGATTGCAACTGCCTGTCGCATGTTCCAGCCCTTCCGAGGCAACTGCTTTGAATTATACGGTTTCGATATAATCCTCGACGAAAACCTTCGCCCTTGGCTGTTGGAGGTAAATCTATCACCATCTCTGGCATGTGATGCTCCCCTCGATTTTAAAATCAAATCTCACATGGTTTGTGATCTCCTAACTCTTGTTGGTCTGCCATGTCATGATCCAGTTCTTCGAGTGCCGCATCAAAGTCGAAGGAATAATCTTCGTTCACCATTCCAACGTCCTAACAGCGGTCCCCACTCCGTAGGTCCTGTTGGACGACCTCCATCTGGTTCGAAGTCAGCTGGGAAGCGGTCTGGATCCGTTCTGACGGCAGATGAAGTGAAGATGATTAGGAGAGCAAAGGAAGAGTATTCACGACGAGCGGGATGGACCAGGATTTTCCCTACAGCAGACACCTGGGAAGTTTATTCATCATTCTTTCAGTCATCAACCTCTTCCAATCTTCTGCTCCATCAGAAATTGTTTGGTGATGCATCAGCGGTTGCGCCTCCACGTCCGTCCTCCGTTGTCTCTAAAACAAAGGTACCACTGCATTCACTTTCATTGTCTTCGCTGACTGTCTCCCTCTCTTCATCCGCGGAACATCATCGACGCGTTGCTAATGTTTATGATGCTACTGGTGAAAGACTGACATTTTACGAGCGTCGTCTTGGCTCTCCGACACCGCTCTCGCGTAGCAGAAGTCTTCCATCTCGTCGTCGACCTCCACAACTGTCATCGGCTGTTGATCCATCCCCTACAGTCTTTCGTGGCAATCTTCTCCAGGCAGGTAGTGACAGCGAGGCTGATGAAGTTGATGGTAAGACTGCAATTTTAGAAAAACGGTCTATGTCGGTGGAGCAGCTCACGACACGTGAGGAGGAGGATGAACCAAAAATTGAGGAGGTAGAAGATAAAGCAGTGAAAGTTGAAACAGTTGACCTGATTCCCGAGGATCTCGTTCGACGTGGGGGTGAGATGAGTAAGCTACAGGCGCGACTGACTTTCGGGTCATATCTTATAAGAGTTCAGCAGCGGTTGATGATCGAAAGTCGCTCCACTCATCGATGTACACCGGAAGAAATGAGTCAAGCTTGTGAACAGATTGATCTTGTTCTTCGATTTCTTCGACGTGCATCAGACAACCTTCATCAGGAATTTCGCGTACAAATTCCATCTCGAAAGTTACCGCTTGCCCAGAGGAAGAGGATCCTTGCCAAGATGCTAGGAGACTTCATAGGCATCTATGCGAAAGAAACTGAACACATGCGATTGCAATTGCGCCCTTCGGACAAGGAATCCGGACTACCAGACAGGGATTTCGCAGATTTTCTCAGACTAGGAAGTGAATCTGAATTGGAGTCCATATTGACTGCTTATACTCACGCTAACAAGTCCGCTGGAATCTTCATCAATGCCAGCTCCTCACCAGAGCCACGTCTGGCACGTAGTTCTTCTGCAGATAGTGGTGTGTTTATCAAAGATGAATCGATGGGAGAGGGTGAACCCGTGAGCAACTCTCGATCGTCATTGCAGCGCGCTGCAATGGCTTATTCGACTCGTCTTTATCGTCCGAACTCTGCCCTCTCTCTTCGCCCGTCTTCGTCAAAGCTGCGTCATCGACCTGCCTCCGCCTCCATGGCGAGACAAGAAAAAGTGCCTATAGTAGAGACATATGATGAGGCTGCCATCAATGCAGCTCTTCATAAACTTGCTTTGAAGCAGCAGACAAGGCAGTATGCAGCTTCGAAAGTCAGTTCTGTGCTAAGACAGAGACCCATGACATATCAACATCGACAATATCAGAGTTCTGAACCGGAGGACAGACCTCCTCCACCTGTCCCTCCACAGGAGCGCCGGTCTAGGCTAAATTCAGCAGCCGAAGTACAAAGAAGAGCTTCATCTGACTTGGCTGAAAGGATAAAAGCCGAGTATGCAGCCCGTCCGCCGCCCAGATCAAGAGAATTTGCATCCAGTCAGAATCTCCTGCATCAATTTAAGCAGTCAAAGGCACTTTTGGAGCAAAGCCGCGCGAAGCACGACGCAATGTTGGCTCAAGTAGGTGCAAACGGCAGCAACGCTGCCACTCCGGTCGTTTCACAGATGACTCCTAAGCCACCGTCAGGGCCAAAGCCTAGTTCTGCGAACAATAGCCGATCTGCTGTTGTTAAACTGAATACAGGTCTCCAGCAATCTACCCCTCCAGTGCTGAGGTTAAGTTTCGCATCCGCCCAAAAATCACGATTTTGACTCCGTCCATGTATGTAGCTCAGGCAAATTTATGTTTACTTTGACTTTTGACTTCAACTTGTCTTGAATGATTTTTACCTGCTAGTGATTATGATCCAAATTTTTACCTTGAAGTGAAGTGTTGTCAAATGATTTTTCTTCTGCTGAAACCGTCGTCTTTCTTGGGTTGAAATTTGGAACTATTATCATTCATTTAATGTATTGTTGCCTTACTTCTGTAAGTCGTGGTCAGCTTCAGTAACTTGACTTAGATATTGAAGAAAATTTCATGCTGCCAAACAAGAGCTCTGTGATTACTCTATGTGGTGCAATGAAAACTAAACTTAATGCAAATATTTATTGAAATAATTGCTTGAAGTCTTCGATTATGTGTCTTCGAATGAGACATTTTTTAGTCTGTTAACTAGCAGATTCATATCACCACTTTATTTGGTTACCAAATCGAATCTACATTATTGAACTTAAATAATGTTTTACTAATGATGTGTTTTTTGTAAATTTATTCCATATCTTCATGGAGTTTTGAACGATTGCTGACCGCGATTTGTCTGGGTAATTATCTTCTTAGCCATTCAGATGAGAAACTAATGACTGCCAAGTTGAATTTTGCAAAGAAATTGCATTTATGAAAGTTATTGCTGTTAAGATGTAAATGTTTTGCCGCTGCGGGAATCAGTGGAAGAATCCATATCAGTTGTGATTATTATGTAATATCAAAATGTTTATAAAGATTAATCAGGGATACCGATTTTATACTGTTCTCGCATATTCTAATTGCATGCATCACTGTTTCTTTTCTAAATTCTCATTTGAGAAAATTTTTGTTTGTATTTTATGTCTTAATTTCGTTGTTATCACTAGATTTAGGCTAAGTATGATTTTTAGAATCTTGAGGCAACTCATGTTTTGATTCAACTAGATTTTAAGTATGGTAGGAATGACCATTCCAAAGTAATTTTTTATTGATATACTCAAACAGATTCATGAAATTCCCGGTATCGATCAACTTAATTTTGTATTCTAAAAAATTGGTAGCCCTGTTTATGACGAAAAAGTATAACTATGAAGCGATTTAACTTTCAAATTGAATTTGTGACTGATGATGATTGTGTATTTGGAAATTCAGATTTCAGTCTGCTGCAGCAATACGACCATAGATTTTATGACATAAGCCAATTTATTTTAGTATTTTATCGGATAATTGGATTGACTAATAATCCGAATTGTGTATGTTCTGATTTATTGTGTCTTTTGTTCAGTGACAAGAAAAATACGCGATTAAGCACGCTGTGTTGCAAAGTCGATAATCTGATCATTCTTTGTGTACAACATCTCATGACAGTGGGCGACGTTGTGTTATTTATTATGTAATGTTTTCGAAGTGGTTAAAACGATAATTCTACAAAGTGAGATGCACAACAATGTATGGAAAGTTTGTTTGGTTATCGATCACGTCCATAAGACCTGCCTATGCTTCATTTTGTTTTGATAATTTTATACATTCGTCGCTAGTTAAGGTTGGCGTATTTATAAATGAATACAAGATGAAATCTCAATAGTTTATACTGCAGGTGTAAGATGTTGGATTAATTCATGCAAAAAATTAAAAGAATGACTTTCCATATTGTAATAGAAAAATAAAATCGTATGGATTTACCTCCCCCACTTTCAACATAAGAGGGAAGAATATATTCCACTACTTACCAGTGTTAAGTATTATGTAATTGAAATTAACAAAAGCGACAGTGAATTTTTGAACGTTTCGTTCATATTCTATTGACACTGAATCAAGTTTTGGATTAAAAAAATATACCATGAGCGAAACCAATTTTTTCACGATCTATGACCTCTTGGGACAAAATAATCGCAAAAATAAAAATATTTCAATGTACAGATTTTTTACAAATGAGCTTTTTCAAAATGGCCGCCCTTTTTGCTATAAAATCGTCAAGTTGTACATTAGAATGACTTTTCTGCCTTGTTAACTCACTCCAGCTGCTCAAATATCTCAAAAAATATTATCCAGCAAATGGCATAGCGTTTAGCTCGTAACGGAATATATATTTTTCATTCATAAGTAGTATACTATCGACATGATGCTATTTTCATAAAAAGGAAAATATTTTTTTATTTTTTAATGAAACAAAAAGTCATTCATTTATTAGCGTTCCATAAAGGCATTAGATCACATGTTGTCATTGAATTGATGGATTTAAAAGGAAAACCATGTCTTCAGCTAGCAATTATCAACTTAAATTTGACTGCAGGAACATTTATGAAAATAATTATAGTAGTATTTATCTCAACTGTAACTTAACTTCATACTTGACTGTGACGGCGGTTTTTTTGATATTCACCCCTCAAGTCCTATGTATCAATAGTATGTTGGCCTATGTACATGAGGAAAAGTAAAAACACGATCGTTAATCAAGTAACAACTTGTTCGAATCATGAAATCGTAGTGTACTTATTCGTAATCAAAAATGTCTAGCATTAAATACACAGACTGATCGATGTAATCGATTAGGAAATTGAGGATGCTGGTCTTGAATTTTGAAGGTTTTCCATACATCATTGAAACTGTGATGCAATGATTCTATCACTTGTTCACTATAATGTCCCAGCCCTCGTCCAGTCATTTCACAGAAAGTTGGAATGTGGAAAAAAATTGCATGTAGTTTAGGGGTAATATTTAACGATAGCTTGCTACATGCATCCTTGAAAGCCAAGACTTTTATTTTGAAATCGGGGTCTAACACTAGACCATAACACGAACTGACGACTTCGTTGAAACAACGGAACGCATTGACGTATTCCAGAATCACTGATTCTCTTGGGCAGATGCTCTCAAGTCGGTCAACATTCTGCAAGAGTTGTCTTGAACTGTTGCCAGAAAAACTTCCTTCATGTACTGGGCTTCTCTGGACATTGCAAGCACGAAGCCAAAGATGCGCCTGGTCCCACTCTTTTTCCAAAGCCGAATAAAGAGTGGCAGTTGGTCCGGAGAGCAAATGAAGTTCAGGAGGGGGAATCAGCTCAATGATGGGAGTTGAAGGATCTGATGTAAATTTGATGATTGTGGGGTGAATAACATTGTAAAATTGCATGGCTCTACGTTTATCTTTACCGGTCTCAAAATACTTCCAAAATTGGTTATTTAATGATGAAAGTGTCCTCGGCGGACCCTCAGTCTCTAGTTTTCCCTTCTCAGCAATACACCAGCTGCACGGATGCTTGCTGCCATGTGGCATAAGGCCAAGGAGTATATTGCAAAGTTTCAAGTCACATGCAACAACGAAGGATTCTGCCATAGTGTGCAGACCAGTTTTCATCCAAAGAAGCTTCACATTATTATAATTTTCCTGCACGTCGGGTACTAAAGCAAGAATAAAACTGCGCTTAACCCCGGAGTCTTTGAACTGGGATGTCAAACCTGACACGAAATTACGGCGTGAAGAATGTGGAGTAGTGTCTTGTTCATTAACTGAAAAGACAGACAGTCCAATTTTTAAAAATCCGCCTCCTCCGTCAATTCCGATTCGAATAAGCATATTGTCACTGTTTAGCCCCCTTTTTGATTTTATTCTACTTATCAGTTGATCTACATCGTTGCAGAAGACTACATACTTTGAATGCCGGTCGACAACCTCATCTTTGACCATTGAAATGAAATCCAATTTTTCGACGGTGAATAAGTCATCAATTTCGTGTGAAGTATTAACAATTCGCTCTTTAAGACCTGGCTCAATAACAAATCGAGATTGGGAAGCATAACGAATATCTCTGCTCATTTGAAACAGTTGTCGACTACTAAGATTCAAGTCATCTTGAATATGAGATATATCATCAACCGAAAGCTGGAGACTATCGTTAGGGTTTTTCAATGAAATATTTTTATTCTTACCATTCAATGTAGACAGTGAAGTTCCAACATCATCAATAATGCGCGATGCAACCCGCTGTTTAGTGATTTTTGTGGGGGAATCTAATAATTTATCAATATTTTGAATTCTTTGGCGCTTTGATCGACAAGAATCTCTCGAGTGGGAACATCCTGGATATAATTTTGAAAAACAAAGGCTACATACCTTAAAACTAGGTGGAGTCTCGGATGTGGCACTGAAATGTTGTTGAGGACGACCAGCTTTTTTCTTCATCTTATTGGCTTCCTGCAAATCGGCGCGAGCAACCGAACAAATACGACAGGTGCAAATTGTGGTTGATCGAAGTATTATCGGTCGATTAGGGTTGTAGTCAGAAATCAACGGAAAAGTCACATCATATCCACGTCGTTTCTTAGAAAGCAACATATGGCAGCCATTGCACAATGCCTCTGGAAAATTAGCATCTTCCGTCGTATAACCGTCAATAACAAACTCCTGGATGCTTTTCATGTCACTTTCAGAAATACCCCGCTTTCCTTTACGGTAGCATACCGTGCACACTTTCTTGCGATTTTCATTATGATTTTTCTCGGCACAGACAAGATCATCAACAGCGGAAGCCATTCCAAGCATTAATGTGAGACTAATTTCAAATTCGTTACATATCACTGCCACATAGTTCAAATTCAAATCATGCCTGAATGCAAGTATGAGTCAAAGTAAGCGAACTATCACATGATGGCGCTAGTCAGATACTGACCATGATATAGGAAAAACATTGCAAACCTGTGTCTTCCATGCCAGATATTTTTGATTGTGAATGACGTGTAACACACTGATAATGCACAGAAATATTTGATGATTCAAACAAGATATCCTTATTAGTTGATTAACGACTGTTTCAAGGGTGAATATCAAAAAACCGCCGTCACAGTCATGTATGAAGTTAAGTTACAGTTGAGATAAATACTACTATAATTATTTTCATAAATGTTCCTGCAGTCAAATTTAAGTTGATAATTGCTAGCTGAAGACATGGTTTTCCTTTTAAATCCATCAATTCAATGACAACATGTGATCTAATGCCTTTATGGAACGCTAATAAATGAATGACTTTTTGTTTCATTAAAAAATAAAAAAATATTTTCCTTTTTATGAAAATAGCATCATGTCGATAGTATACTACTTATGAATGAAAAATATATATTCCGTTACGAGCTAAACGCTATGCCATTTGCTGGATAATATTTTTTGAGATATTTGAGCAGCTGGAGTGAGTTAACAAGGCAGAAAAGTCATTCTAATGTACAACTTGACGATTTTATAGCAAAAAGGGCGGCCATTTTGAAAAAGCTCATTTGTAAAAAATCTGTACATTGAAATATTTTTATTTTTGCGATTATTTTGTCCCAAGAGGTCATAGATCGTGAAAAAATTGGTTTCGCTCATGGTATATTTTTTTAATCCAAAACTTGATTCAGGCGCACCGTGTGAGTATTATCAAGTTGCATAAGACCTTATAGAATAAGATTATTCAGATATCATATTATGAAATAATGCTCGATCAAAAATCAAATTTCAGCTTGAAATATACCGATGTTTTTTCGTATATTGGGAGACATCCTTGTAATTTCTCGGCAGTGCCGATGTTAAATAATCTCACAACTTGTCGTTTTAACCAGTTAATATAATACATTTTTTGTCATATCTTGCTCCTCCTGCATCTATATTAAGACGACTTTGCCTTTGATTTGTCTTTGAATTTAGATGCCTACGTTTATTTTTCTTATGAATGTAATGTAACTTCAATTTTGTTTTAATTTTTATGAATCGATGTGATCATGTTTCTAAATCCACTTGAATTGTTGACTGTATTACATATTCAATGTTTTTACTATTCGTTGGACTGCTCAAAAGAAGACGGAATAGAGTTTTATATCGTCAACTGGTATTAGTTTTCATATTTAATGGAGGCCGTTGCCTTGTCAATTTTCAGACACTTTAAATTTGATTGCTATTTGTCAGCATTAAAACTATTTGTTCAGCGCTACACTGCAAACGATGTGTTGCCAACATCTCCATTTACTGAGATTACGAAATCAATCTGTCATAAATACCGCTGGCATTTTAAGATGACATTTAGTATTGTACAAAAGTATCCTGACAATGACAATTGTTAGTTGGGACAAAAGCGAAAGCATTCAATCGAAAATGAGCCACATTGTCATTCAACTTTCCAGTTGAAATTACAAGGATGAAAAAGTATGAATGATAGGCTAGCATTACATTTGATGTATTGAGAGGTCATGATGATATGTTTTGAAGGAAGGCTTAACAGTTAACTGTTGACAGTTTATTCGCTGGACGCAATGGCCTTTAATATATATTGCTTTGACATATTATTCATGAGTCATCGTGTTTTTGAGCATGAAAATGGCAAGCAGTTTTCTAGAATAAGGCGTTAGCTTTTGTAATGTACAATAATGACGCAAACTCCACACATGGTTACCTACATAAACTCTTGTCAATCGATATCTTAATTCAACTGAAATTATATGCAATTCACATGTTCTAATTTCTATAGGCCTAATTGAGATTTCCATCTACGTTCATGGGTAATTTTATGGGCCTATGGTGTTCTTCAACAGCAATCTTTCATGCTTAGACCTGTCGGAATAATTAAGTGGTTCGTGAAAGGTTCTACATTCCCCTATTTTTAGAAGAGTGCTTCAGTGGCATGTAGTGACCAGCACAGGCGTACATGTAGACTACTTTGTTGCCTGTCGGATTGGCATTAATGCATGGCCAATCCGACAGGCAACAAAGTAGTCGACATGTACAGTATTTGTGACCCATGTTACGGTATGATAACTGGGTAATAAGCCTGTATTATTCTATATTTTCTGGCGAGCTGCAATGCTAGGTCGGGAAATCTATTTAAATAAGAATATTCAAATACAATTGCAATCTAGGTAGCCTAATAATGCGGTCACGGAATTGATGAATCATGATAGCAAAACAGATCATGAAAATTAGTGCTCGTCTGAGTTCGAGACCAACACTCTCACGTACTCTTTTTGAATTGAAAGAATGCTACTTGGATGCATCCGTGATGATGCTACCATTCATATATTATTTATTTAGTGACTATTATATATGATAACATACAATTATTATAACATGGATATGACTGAGTTGTCTCAATGCTGCAGGGGCATGCTTTCATTCAGCATTTGTCGCTGGCATTTTAATGGCATTGAGGCGACAGTTTGATGGCGTTATGTCGATGCAGCGTCATTGGCCCGACATCGAAGAATCAGGAACCATTGTATTGGCCCAATGTCAACGCAACCTTTTTTTCAGAAGGTCGAGGGATACAATTTACAAATACTCCAAGTCATGACAACCTTGGAGAGGTAGGCCTAATATTTGTTAAATCAGCAATTCAATGGGTGACTATTACTTAAATTCTCAGCTGTATTAACCCTTTACAGGCCATACTTAGACTAAGGTCGATCATTTTGACCGAACTTCAATATTTCCTATTTTAATCGCTTGAATGATGGAGGCATATTGTTCCATGTTGGTCTTTTCCACATCCTTGCACAAAAGCACTCCAGTCTACCAATTTCAGAAGCTTGCAATGGCTTAAATGAAGTGGTTAATATTTGTTTAATCAGCAATTCGATGGGTGACTATTACTTAAATCCTCAGCCGCATTAATAAGAGTAGGCCTGTAAGCGTGCTCACAAGCTAAAGAGCTGGAAGAACAAATATCATAATGACAGACATCGCAATTAAACTTATGTAGGCTAAATGGGTCCACATTACTATTCCGATAAATGTAAAAGTTCAATTTGAAAATGTGAATAGTGAATCAATGATGTGAAAAAAATCAGTTTTCTCTCCCGAGTAGTTTAATGCCACTAAATAATTCCGAATAAAAAATATGTACACAGCCGACGTTTCGGGTCCAGACCCTTTCTCAAGGCAAGGCAGCAATAAAATGACACTGTCTAAACTGGCTCGTTAGACACGCAGTATAGCTCCGGTTGTCTCATGACGTCTGTTCATTTTAGGATGGCACTTATTGATTAATCGCGATTCCACCACGCTTGTTTCAACAGGATCATTTAAGCAGCGAAGAAATTCGACATCAAAATCATCAATCGAACCGTTAACAAGACAGGTCTTACTGTGTTCAGACAAAGCACTTAGATCATTTTTATTACGAATACTGAGACTGTGTTCGTTGTATCTAATGTAGAATGGTCTAGCAGTTTTACCTATATATTTATCACCACACTTTCTACAAGAGAATTGATATACAACACACGATGTCTCACAGTTATGATTTTGGGATAGCTTGTTGCATATTCTACAATCATTGTGTTTATTTTTTTTGCCTTTTTTCTTCAAAACATTACGCAGTTTTTTGTTGCCCGTACTGACGAGACGGACATTCAACCTATGTTTTCTTATTTGGTAATTAATTTTCCGATTAAGACTGTCGCTTATAAACGGTAACTTCAAAATGCTTTTTTTTATCATCGTTGATTTTACTAGTTTTATTTTTTGGGGTATTTCTATCAGACACACTCAAATCCTTACTAGTGTATCCATTAAATTTTAAATTTTCTTTACATTTTTTCTCCGATTCCATTTTAATGTTATCAGAGAGCGTTGAACTACATCGATTACGTGTGTCTATAATGCTTTGCTTTACGAAATTAGTTTTGACGGAGCTCGGTAGCCAACTATCTTTTTTCAAAGCATTGCCAGACGATATGTCTTTTACATATTTTTTGTGCATGATTTTCCTATTCTCTAACCAAATACTTAAATCTAAAAAATTCAGTAACCCATCTTCGGGGTTTTCAATGGTAAACTTTATGTTGTCATCAATCGAATTGAATGTCTCTAATATGAAGTCACAGTATTCTTTGTTTCCTTGCAACGGACCGATGATGCAGTCATCAATGTATCTTTTATAAATCAAGTTATTTAACTGTAGGCGTGAATTTATAATAGACATTGCCTTTTCTTCTATATAACCCATGAATATGATCGAAAATGGGGGTGCATAATGAGAGCCCATCGGACACCCTTTAATTTGTAAATAATTTTTATTGTTATATTCTATCTCATAGTTGTAGGAGACGAATTTGATCATGCTGATGAATTGATCTGGTGTAATTCCGAAGTTATCAATATCAGTCCAATGATTTTTAGCGAAATCAGAAATCACGCAAATAGCTCTATCAATTGGAACGCTGGGGTAAAGGTTCACAACATCTAAAGAAATAAATGTGGAATTTTCGGCTATGTCAATAGAGTTTAATTTCTCGAAGTCATTCATTAGTTGCAAGGAGCTTGATAGATGTGCTGGTACGTAATTAGTCAATTGATTTAATATTCTGCCGCAAAACCAATCGATTTTGTTTCCTGGTGTATTCACCACCGAAGCTATAGGCCTCAGGGGAAAAGAATTTTTATCAGTTTTCTCCTTGTGATCTTTAATTAATGTATAGAAAGAAGCTGGTGAAGTGCCTGATACTAACATACGCTGCATGTTAGAACTACTCATTTTGCTTTTTAAGACGATATTAACTAATTGGTTCGCTTGCTTTTCCAGAGATTTGTATTTACTTTTATCAATGCGTTTATAGATAGCTTCATCAGTAGTAAGTAAAACTCCACTTCTGGACCGCGCAAGATGGCCGCCGTCGCTGACGTCCCCCCCCCTCTGGAACGGCAGAGTGTCGTGGTCGGCCGCCGTGGTGCTTCGGGTCTGACGTCCCCCCCCTCTGGAACGGCAGAGTGTCGTGGTGTGCCGGCTACGTGCGTCCGTCAGGTTCGCTGACGTCGTCGTCCTCCCCCCCTCTGGCCGACTGTCGTATAGCGCGCGGTGATATGTAGGTTGGCGTGGTGTGCCGGCCAGGTTGGGAGGGTGGACTGTCGTAGCTCACCTGAAAAATCCTAAGTGTCAGAGTGGCTTTGTATGGGTAAAATTTTGAAAATTTTCCAAAGTGTGGAATTTCGACCTGGGACCTTTACCAAAACATTTTTCATCAAATTTCACTGACCCCCCCCCGACAGCAATCTTCTAACTTTGGTTCTAGTGAACGGATTTTGTCTTAAGGCTACTCGTTTGAAAGAGGAGAAAAAACTGCTCGACAACATTTTTTGTTGCGAGTCAATCGGACCAGCCGTTGAAAAGTTAGAGCGGTTACAAGATTTTAGGTCGGAGCTCGCTCACCTGAAAAAATCCTAAGTGTCAGAGTGGCTTTGTATGGGTAAAATTTTGAAAATTTTCCAAAGTGTGGCATTTCGACCTGGGACCGTCACCAAAACATTTTTCATCAAATTTCACTGACCTCCCCCCCTCTGGACAGCTAGCTTCGATCTTGGCTTCTAGTGGACGGATTTTGTTGTGCAATAGCTCGTTTGAAAGCTAAGAGTGAGACAAATTCAGTGAAAGAAACGGCTTGTTCATATCTGTCTTCGTTCAAAAGTTAGAGCGGTTACAAATTTTAGGTCGGAGCTCGCTCACCTGAAAAAATCCTAAGTGTCAGAGTGGCTTTGTATGGGTAAAATTTTGAAAATTTTCCAAAGTGTGGAATTTCGACCTGGGACCGTCACCAAAACATTTTTCATCAAATTCCTCTGAACGAGGGGGGGAGGGGGGTCCGTGAAATTTGATGAAAAATGTTTTGGTAAAGGTCCCAGGTCGAAATTCGGAAGTTTTAAATTTTTCAAAATTTTCACCACACTGGAGCTCTCACACTTAGGAATTTTTTCACTTGTGGCATGTTACATGGACATGTGCTGACGGACCAACTTCCCGTGGTCATATGAGAATGGTTCAGGTGTCATATGATAGAAAATGCTGAGACGAATCGTTTGCAACAAACCGCATGTCGCTACGATGAATACTTTCGGAGATAGAGCCATTTTAAGTTTTCTTCCGAGCATATATAAACCCCCGACAACGTAAGTCTGATCACTTCATCGAAAGACGAGGTAAGCGACGGTCGTCGCTCTGAGCTCCCGATATCGGGTGTTTCAAAGGACTCTATCTTTTGAAGTAGGCAAGCTATCTTCTTACTTCAAAGTTTGTATGATAGAGTTTGATAGTGTCTTTACTACTGATAAAATTTTTTAAAAGTAGTATGAGTAGTAAAATGCGGAATTTTTTAAAAATTCTTAATTTTCAGTTTTTTCAAAGTTTTAACATGTAGACTAAAGTTTTCAAGTATGCTGAGTCCAAATCTGCTATCAGATTTGAAATTTAACTAAGTCTAAGGCAGCTTTGAGGGGTTAGATCCCAGCTACTGATCACTACCTTTGACTCGGCGTTCCTGTTACCACTTCGGGGCAGTGACAATGATGTCTTCAGCTGTAAAGAGCGGGTATCGGGGAAGATCTCTCACTTCCCTAGTGATCAGTACAAGGCCTTCGGGCTGTCGACGGGATCGAGTGCCACTCACTACACTCAAATCTATCATTCCTGACTAAGTGTAATGCTTTAGGAATATGACTGTACTACATGATTCCAAACTTATACAAATTTCATTATCTTACAGCTAACGATAAATCAGGCATGGCTAATGATAAGAATCGCAAATATCATATAAAATGTGTGCGTGCGGTCGAATCAATCGCAGCGCGGACGCCAAGGCGCATGTAAAGAAGGCGGGCACCGGCCACATGATTATCTTGAATAGGGTTGCGTGTGTGAAGTGTAGAGTGCTGAAGGGTGATGAGGATGAGGCGCGTTTCTACGGAGTGCATGCTGACTGTAGTGGTGGTTGAGTGAGTGACTTGAGATTTACGCAGTTGATTGTGGAAGAGAGGGAGCGAATGTTGGCGATCGAGCGAGAGGGTAAGGTTGAGAATGTTGTTGAGAATGATGAGTTGGCGAGAGCGGTTGCGTCGTTGGAGGGTGAGATTGAGCGAAAGAGAGTGCTTGAGAGTGATGATGAGGATGATGTGGATTTAGATAGGGAGCGTGTGAGGAAGCGTGTGAGAAAGTTGAGCTCTTCGTCGTCGGAGGTGTCAAACATTGTCATCACCGACCCCCCGCAGAGCTCATCTTCCCCAAAAGTGAAGAGTGGTGGGATTCGTGTGCAGTCGGCGAGGTGGTTGAAGGATGAAGAGAAGAGGCATGTTTCGCAGCAGATGGCGCATGATTTGTTGGTGAATAAGTATGAGAGTTTGAAGAAAGTGAAGGATGAAGTTGTGAAGGAGTTGGATGAGTTGAAAAAGAAGGAACTGAAGTCGAAGGAGGTAGCGGATGAAAATATTAGAATGAGGCGTAGTGTGACTGATTTGAAGAAAAAGACGCGAGAGTTGGAAGAGAAGAATGATGAGTGTGAGAAGAGGGCGAGTGCTGCGGAGAGAAGAATGAGAGATGCAGAAGCGAAGTTTGAGGAGATGATGAAGGAGATGAGTGTGTTGAGAGCGAGGAATGTTGAGTTGGAGAGGACTGTGGCTCGGCGGGGTGATGAGAGGCAGGCGTATGAGAAGTTGGAGCGCATGAGGGATGAGTGGGAACGTGTGAATGAGGATCGTTTGTTTGAGTTTCACATTCCTATTCGGGATAATCATTTGGCCGGCGAAGTACTCGTCAATCGAAATCTGGACGAGTCCATCGTATGTTATAACGGCCATCCGACCAAGAAATGTCTGCATGCCAGCTTAAGAATGCGCGGTCACTTACATAAATTCTCGATTCGGAAGCGCGCGAGACTGCCAAAGGATGGCTAACTTGGTAAGTGAAAAGTAAATAAGATAGTATATCCTATTCTAATACATATCATTTTCATTGCAGATCTTTGCCCGCCTTCAACACCCCATCACGACACTCCCGAGAACGAACCATCGGCTCTCTTAAGGGCCACCTAGGGGCAAGACATGATAGAACCTCCACGCGGTTTGCCCTGGGCAGTCTTCGGGCTGGCAAATACTATCATTAAGTTGAATCTGCTATCAGTCAACTTGAACGTTGCGTCGTGTTAGAGGGGTATATAAACCACTGCCTCTCATTTCATTTCATTTCAATCATGCAGACGCCGAACAGTCAAGTCAGCTCTCCTCGCGGACCGCAGTTAAGGCCGCGAAATTTATTTGAGGAGTTTGTCAGGCTAGAGGAGCAAGACAGAGTTTTTAATAATCTTGCTCGGATTGGCAATCCGATGACAGCAACTGCTGTCAATCCAACGGAATGGCGCTACATTCCACTTTTTAGCCACGTGCCAATTAGCGTGGAAGTCGACAGTGCTACCAAAGAGAGAATCAAAGACTCTCTCAGCAGAATTGGTAGGCTGTAAGATGACGTTACTCCCGAGAACGAACCATCGGCTCTCTTAAGGGCCACCATGGGGCAAGACATGATAGAACCTCCACGCGGTTTGCCCTAGGCAGTCTTCGGACTGACGAATACTATCATTAAGTTGAATCTGCTATCAGTCAACTTGAACATTATGCAGTCGATTGCTATCACTGAAGCATTCTGATTCGCTGTTGAGCAATTCATTGTTGAAAACCCTATATATGCCAGAAGATTGTAGCGCTTCTCATTCAATTTCAAGTCACGATGGAAGCGACATCTGCCAACAGCATTCCCGTCTTCATCAATGAAGACAACGGCATTCCCGAGTTCGTCATCCTCGACGAGTGGGATGAAGAGGATGATAAGAAGGGGAAGATCGAGAAAATCGTTTGGACGGATGGGGTATGGACTCCGAATACCACTCGCATCCGAAAGGTGCCAGATGCACCAGCACGACCTCGGCGGTATAGGGTCTATGACAACCTAATCGTCATACCCATTGACTATTCCAGCCAATAGTCAACTTAATTGACACCATTGACACCGAGAACGAACCATCGGCTCTCTTAAGGGCCACCATGGGGCAAGACATGATAGAACCTCCACGCGGTTTGCCCTGGGCAGTCTTTGGACTGGCGAATACTATCACTAAGTTGAATCTGCTATCAGTCAACTTGAACGTTGCAAATGAAGTTCGGTGTAATACTTCCTTTCGACGGGCGTTCCTGTAAAGGGCGGCGGTGAAACCCGTAGCTATGTATACCGCAAGGGACATTTGGCAATGGTCAATCTTGTTTAACCTCTCTTCGTCATGTTTGCAAGTGATTGCCTCTGTCTCAACGTAGTATGCATTCGCGCCAGGGCGACATTTAGCCAACTGTCGAAGGTTGCCTAAAACTTTCCATTGCATACGTTATGAGAACCATGAGTTCTACCTGTCTCTATCAATGAGACGAATTGATGAATGGAATGAAATGGGAGGACACTCACGCGCCACACGCAACATAACACACTTCTCTCTTCCGTAGTCTAACAAGCTCTTTACACATGGATCGCAGTCGATTGCTATCCCAGAATCATGTAAGCTATCTTAATTTTATTTGACACTATTTCATCTACCATCATCGTCCATATGAAATGTTTTAAGATTTACAAGTTAGACTAAGCGTGCTACTATTTCCAAATGAAAATGTATACATGGTTAAATCATCCACTTAAGCCCATCCGTAGTCTAACAAGCTCTTTACACATGGACCGCATTCGATTGCTATCCCTGTATCAGAAGTGTAAGCTATCTTAATTTATTTGACACTATTTCATCTACCATCATCGTCCATATGAAATGTTTTAAGATTTACAAGTTAGACTAAGCGTGCTACTATTTCCAAATGAAAATGTATACATGGTTAAATCATCCACTGAAGCCCCATTCAAGTAAGTCAGTATGAAAGCAAAGATAATACGAAATAAAAATTTATTATGGCATGTATTTCAAAAGGTCTTCATCGTCAATATCGTCCCAGAGTCTGGCTTCACATAGATAACAAAAACAGTTCAGTTGCTTTAATCGTTCTTCCACTGCGAGCCTCACTTTGTCAATATACTCCCACTCCTCCATAGTTCGTGGCTGGGAGTTAGGGGTGTACCACTCCCATAATTGGTGGAGGAATTTCGTGCTGGTGATCTCCATCACATCGTCAGTATCGTACTGGAGATACTTCCACCTCACGCCTGTTAAGTCGGGACACTCCTTCTCACATACACTCTCTTCGTTGTCCGCTGGTAATAATACCTTCTCTACCTTCGTTGGAGCGTTTGGTGTTGAGGATGGAGAAGAGAATTTTGTGTTTGGTGTTGTCGGAGGGCTTGTCATGTTGACTGTGAATAATAACTTTGAAATGTTTTCTAATTCTTAAGTATCAACAAGCAACCAATCAGAATGAACAGCCAATGAATGATGAATATGAAAGTATATATGTAAAGTGACATTCGTGTCATTTCACTCTGTCTTTGTGACATATAAGTGAAGTGTTCTCTGACGAATTCTATATTTGAGGCGTACAAGTAAACTGCTCTCTCGTGAAGTCTCTATCTTGTTGAAGTATCAACCTTAAACTCGATTTCGTTGAAATGGTAAGTTGAAAATTTCTTCACTCATCTCCGTCAAACGTGTGGTTAATAGCATCTTCCTCAATTTCAGGCATCAACTTCATCACCAACGCCCTCCCTTCTCGAGGAAAGTTTAGAGTCGTTGAGTCAAGGTAGGTTGTAACAATACACTGAAACTTGAACAGAGATGATAGAATGATTTCTCTTTCAGGTGATGTGAGTTCCAGCTCAGGACTCTCGCGACAAGGGAACGAGTGGGAATGTGCCGACTGCGGACATATGTTTACAAGGAAGCACAGTCTCCTTCGACACATCAAACAGCGTGTGTGTCAACGCAAAGCGGCGTCAATCTCCGGAGGTGAAGCTGATTCTGACGATGACATCTCCTTTCCCTGCGATTTGTGCCCTCTTTCTTTTGATAGTCACTTTCAGCGATCTCCGCACAGACTTCAACACACGCATGCAAATGATCACTACACCAACGGTACCTATACCATCTCCCTCATTAATGTTTCACATAATAATTTAGTACGCGACTACTGCATGGAGTCCAATACTCAAATAGTAGATTTTCCTGAGTGGCTCCTTCAAAATTCTAACATTATCGAAGCGCTCTTCAGCAATTTAGACAATTTTAGAATGAAGGCGCTCATCTACCTTAAACTAAAATATATTAAGATAGATTTTCAAACGGGTCAAGTGACGGAGAGAATACAGTTTCATGTTCCTTCCTCTTCCGCAACCAAAGTTGTAGATTGCGAGTCTTGGCTAAATTTTCACATTCAATGTTTAAAATCAAATGTAGATAAATTCAATCAACGCGACAGCGCTCTCATTTTTGATGTTGTGGACTCAGCCATATTCAAAATTTCACTATTAGAAAGTCATGCAGCTCGAGGTACATTTAAACTACCAAAAACGTTGTATAATAAGAAAGCTGTCATCAATGTCGATTGTAAATCACAGTGTTTCAAATATGCAGTCGTATCCATCCTTCACTATAATGATATCAACGCGCACCGAGATCGCACCTATAGCTATAGACAGTGGGAGGATGAACTAGACTTTGAAGGTTGTGATAGTAACAACATGAAAATCAAAGATGTAGAAACGTTCGAAAAACATAATAAGATTAAAATTGTCGTTCACGTGTGGGAGAAGGGGTTGAAGGGTGCCCGCTATAATTCACGTTCAACTTGTTATGAACGTGTAGTCAACCTCTTATTAGTAAAACAAGATGATAGCGAGGAATGGCACTACTGTGGTATTCCCAAAATCTCTCGCTTGTACACTCACTTGGGGCACTCTAAAAGAGGTGAACATTTTGTATGCGACCGCTGCATCCGCTCCTTTTGGAGTAAAGATAAATTTGAAACTCACTATGAATGGTGCAAGCGAGGTAAATTACAAATGGAACGCATGCCCAAAGATAAAATATTTTCACATAGGGATAATGGGGACGAATTAAGTCCCCTGCGTGTCATTTACGCAGACATAGAATGCTACATTGATGATATCATCCACAAGCCAGCAGCCATATCCTGCTATGAAGTATGGCATGACCACTTTAGGAATAGACAAAACAAAATGCATACTTGGCAATGTGAAGATTGCATTTCAAAATTTCTAGAATTTCTCGATAAAGCTGCTAAATTTCAACAATCATATGATTCCCAATTGCAGCGTAAGTCACTACATATGTCAGATGAAGACAAACAAAAATTTGAAAGTTGAACATCCTGTCCTAAATGTCATAAAACGTTTGATGACGATAAAATTAAGAAAGTGCGTGATCATGATCACGTCACTGGTAAATTTAGAAACGCACTCTGCTCCAAATGTAACTTTTCACTTAGGTTGAGACGTCGTGCACTACCCGTCATTTTTCATAACTTTAAGGGCTATGACAGTCATATGCTCATAAAAGGAGGGTTGAGCCAGATGAAATCGTGGTAGTTTAATGTAATAGCACAAACGAAGAAAACGAGAGAAAAATTCATGGCAATGACAGCAAAAGTACCAGTAGATAAAAAAAATAAAATAAAATAAAATTTTTAGATTCATTTCAATTCATGTCAGCGTCACTAGCTTCTCTCGTTCGAAATCTCAAGTTTCTTCCCCATAGTCAAACTTTGAAGAAACACTATCCAAACTTAACGGATGAAATAATCACTCGCAAAGGAGTCTTTCCTTATGCGTATTTTAGCTCAATGTCTAAACTAAATGAAACAACCCTTCCTTCCATTGACAAATTCAAAAACGATTTGACGGGTGAAGATTGTCCAGTAGAGGACTATGAACATGCTCAAGAGGCATGGTTAAAATTTGATTGTAAAACGTTTGGCGATTATATGATCGCTTACTTAGAATTAGATGTCATTTTGCTGGCTGATGTCTTTCAGGAATTTCGACGAGTGGCATTAGAAGAAGACAAATTAGATCCTGTCCACTTTGTCAGTCTACCAGCCATGTCCTTTAAATCAGCCTTTAAAATGACTGGTGAGACCATTCATCTCTTACAAGACCCGGAGATGTATAATATATTTGAGCGCGGAATACGCGGTGGTCTCACATTTGTAAATAAACATCATATAAAATCTGAAACAGTAGGTGATGATCATATCCACCTAAAGTACTATGACCAAAATAATTTATATGGCAGTTCACTGTCTAAACCACTACCTCATTCCGAGTTTAGTTGGTTAAATCAAGATGAGCTTGAGTATTACTCCAACCCTTCAAACATACTGAAGATTCCAGATGAAGGTGATTGGGGATATTATTTTGAAGTGGATTTGATTTATCCAAATAGCATTAAAAATAAAACTGCTGATTTCCCACTCGCACCTGAATCTGGTGAAGTGACTGAAGATATGTTTTCACCATTCATGTCACAATTTCATAATAACTTAATAGAGTGTGGACAGCCAAGGTACAAACCATGCCGCAAACTTTTACTCACCCAATATGATAAGAAAAATTATCTCGTACACTTCTGCATATTAAAATTCTATTTAGAAATGGGCATGCTTCTAAAGTCAGTTCACCGCATTATCAAATTTAGACAGAAAGCCTTCCTCAAACCCTACATAGATAGTAACAGTCAAAAACGTGCACTCGCCCAAAATAATTTTGAAAAGGATTTTTATAAATATAAGAATAACAGTCTATTCGGAAAAACCATGGAGGATGTTAGAAAACGTATGAATTAAAAACTAGTCGTTGATGAACAAAAATATCACAAATTGACCTCATCACCTCTTTTCATTGATAGAGACATCATCGATGAGGATCTTGTAGGTGTTAAAATGATAAAATCAGAAGTTGAGTTGTGCAAACCCATCTATATTGGGCAAGCCGTTTTAGATTATTCCAAGCTTGAAATGTATCAACTCTTCTACAAAATATTAAAACCATGCCCTCTCGTAAAAGAGGTTGGCTTGCTGGGTGGTGATACAGATAGTTTCTTTTTAGGAATTACCACTCAAAAAGATTTAAATTTTAATGAAGTAGGCAAGTCATTAGAAAAATATTTCGACACATCTAACTACAATCCCACTCATCCACTCTATTCCATACAGAATAAAGCCAAACTTGGTTGTTTTAAGGATGAAACAGCAGGAAAGGAAATAGATGAAATGATTCTCCTCCGTCCTAAAATGTATTCCATGAAATTAAAAGAATGTGCAGATAGTATTAAGCGTGCTAAAGGTATATCAAAATCCATTGTTCATAAAATGAAACATCGATCCTATAAGAAGGCCTATAAAAATAAAAATATAACGTTTGTCAATATGACAATCTTAAAATCTCAAGTTCATACTGTGAAAACGTACACGTTCAAGAAACGAGCACTTTTAGCATGGGAGGATAAGAGGTGTTGGATAGGACGTAACACATCTCTTCCACATGGACATCCTGACACAAACATACCTCCACCCAAAAGAATAAAACTCACGCTACCACATTCAGGAGATGTATTGACATAATCAACTTTCACTCAGTATTTTGATGTTGCTTTTTGTAGATATACATGGTTGTTTTATGTATCGCATGAGATCGTTTCTTCCTTGTGAATATATGCCTACAGTTAGCTCATTCCCCCTATATCTGTGAAAAGACTTTTTCATATACATATTTTTATTTCAATAAACATATCACAATGACTTCACTTTGTTTTCCGAAACACTAAAGTTACGAGGGATTTAGTATCTTTCACATGGATGCACTCTTGTAAACCATTGGTAATTTTGATAGCAATAGAGGGTATAGTTTGTTTGACGACGGGATGATAGAAAATAGATTCAAACATCTTCTCGACTATTCCATATGAAGCGTCTTTATCATGAATGAAATCACGTAAAATGTATTCTTTTTTCTCACCAACAGAAATATGTAGAATCAAATCACTTTGAATGTAAAGGTGCTGTTCATGTTCATCAAGTGTCATTGGTGTTTCTATACCAATCGTATGCGCAGCAGCAAACACAGTTTGTAGCATTGAAAAACCAAAGAGTTTTTTCAAATTTTTACTCAATTGACATTGAATGTCATCACCCAGTCTCAGAACAACGCGTTGATTTTCAATTGAAAACGAAATGTTGTGTGTCTTTACATCATATTTACTTTTCATCACATGCTTCAACTTCTGTTGTATATAAGGATTTACTACATGAATGAAGCTTTCAACTGTATGATATAGACGCGGCATTATATTGATAGCAACTTTAGATTCTTCATAAGACTGGTAAATTTTCTTGATGCGATCACCATAGATGTCCACCCACCATTCATCATTAACTGAATCAGCTTTAGTGTGATATTCATGAGAAGCATACACCACACCGCTTCCAATAATAGGTGTATAATGTCTTACAAAATGACGCAAGGTTGGAGAGAAATAAACTGTGAGTTTGTCATTATATTTCTGAATAACCAACTTATTTTTGTCCGCCATAATTTTCTCTCCATACTTCTTACCCACAGTCTCATCCCATCGTTTTACTAACTCAATAAGTGATAAAGGTTGAACACCACGCTTTTTCAAAATGATACGTTCTTCGCATTCTACAACATCTTCATAAAATATTTTAAATCTATAATGAAATTTGTTGATTCGATTTGAATAAACTTTTATAACATTTGCAGTAGCAATTGACGTTAGATGTAGTCCATGACCAAAACCGAGATGTGGATAGAATTCACTATCCAACCTCAGCGTAAGACCTTTAGTAAAAGAATGAAAGCGGAGGAACTGTCTCCCACTCCAATGATAGATAGTAAACTCATAAGCTTTCTGATTTTTATTCTTCATGATGGAAGTATTACCACTGTTGAATGCCTTAATAATTTTCTCATTTCCCAATAGTTCATAAGAATCTGATTTTATCTGAATCCATTCATAGTTCCACTTTCCATCTGATGTTAAATTGTATGGGAACTGAAATGCATTATTCATCGTTTTTCCATCATGGGTGCGAGGAGTCAATGTCATTTCTTCCAAATCATTCACATTCTGAATATTGCTATCATAGGAAATACTAGAAACCCCAACCTCCCATTCACCTTCTAAATGCAGTGGGCGATTTAATTCTACTCGATAGTCTGATGGTTTATTTTTGGGAAATTTATTCATAGAAGCATTACTGGGTAAGTAGATTAGAAACGAGTCCTTATTTTCACTTTCCATATTATTCACATTGGAAAAATATATTAGCATACTTTTGCATTAACTCTTCATTCGGAAATGGAGTGTGATACTTGTCACAGCATCTTTATGAAAAGGAATCAACGCACCAGCATCGTCATAAATGGCAATATCAATTTGTGGGATGTAGTTTGATTTCAGCTTTGTATAATGCACTTTCTTGAAAGTATGCTCAGATAAAATACTGCAGCTTTTTGGCTGGTATGGTATCATTGCTAGCAATGGAGCTTCAACATCTCCCACACGTACATCTTCACCAATATTGGAATATATCTGAAAATAGTTAATGCGACGCGATAGCGACATGTCTGCGCTAGCTTTGGTTACAGTACCACTTTTAGAGATATTTTGGTCAAAACCCAAAATGTCCATTAGAGTTTTATCCATAATTAGTTCAATACCTTTTCCACTTATAGTGAGAGACAAAGTACCTTCTTTTTCAGAAAATGAAATATGTTGCTCATTAATCACTTCATTTAAATAATCTACAACCAATTTAACTGAAGTAATGATGCGAGGCATCAACACTCTTGTTTCATGTAAGATACCACCTAAAGGCTCTACACACTTTCTGTATAAAGATACGCTCCATTCTGTATCAAATTGATTTGACCTTTCACATGGTAAATGTTGCATATTAAATTTTCCATGAACAGCTGCAGAATGATGTCGCAAGAACTGATGAAAATCTTTTGAACAAACTAATGCTAGATCATCATCATTTAATTTACTTATTGCAATATGATTAGATGATTTGATATAAGTCAATGTTGCCACTTGTTTACCATCAACTCGAAGGAGATAATTAAATTTCTTCAATAATGTTTCAGGAGTCATGTTTGTCTTTCTTGGCTTAATCACAATCTTCTTCACCAACGTCTTCTCATTTTTTGGAATAAGATCTACATAATAAGCTTCCTCTCGATATATTAACTGTTTATGACCACTTATGTGGTAATTAACGTTATAATTATCATAGCTTGTTAAGGCGCTAGCGAGGTAGCCTAAATCATTTCTTAAACTTGGACTTAAACCAACAATCCAATCTTTCTCAACTACATGATGTATATAAGTATAATCATCATTGTGCGGAGTAAATTGGACAATATGTTTACACGCTTTATTCAGGAAATCATATATAAACGTTTTACATAATAAGAGATCTTTCTTTGGCCACTGTGGAATGTATACTCGGCAGCCCTTTTCACATTGGTAAGCAGCTGTACGTCTCATATTAATAGTCATCACCTCATGATCAAAAGTATAGACACAGTTGCTATAAACAAGTTGAGTGACACCCACTTCCCAATTCCCATTTAGCTGTTGTGTATGATCAATGG
This sequence comes from Prostheceraeus crozeri, assembly GCA_907163375.1. Classification (NCBI taxonomy): domain Eukaryota; kingdom Metazoa; phylum Platyhelminthes; order Polycladida; family Euryleptidae; genus Prostheceraeus; species Prostheceraeus crozeri. The sequence goes on along the minus strand of CAJQUW010011415.1, from coordinate 348,629 downwards.
GAGTAGAAAAGAGTGCGGCTCGATTACTAGCAAATCTATTTGCGGCCGCATTGCTAAGCAAAATATGATAAAACGACATTTTTATATTGCTGATCTGCGACTTTGCTTAACATCATGAAGACTTGGATTTTGGACTCTCTACAATATATCAGAGTTGATCGTGATGGAAACGTACACTTCAAAAATTCTCATGGTCATACATCAAGAGGTATTACATTAACATGGCGACAATTTGTCAACCTCAATGATATCATGAGGGATTTGGAATATTTTGAAACATTAAGATTCATCTCCTTGGGTGATCAAGTTTGGCTTCAACATTACAGAAATGAAATTCAAATCTACCATTCTCATTCCGCAAACTGTTTCTCATTTCCCAAATACAATTGGGAGAAGTATAGAAGATACATACATCGCTCCATCATGATATTTATTCGTTGTGAGTTCATCGCCCTACTATGCAAATCTTAATCAGACATGACTACCACGCACCATGAGTTGGAAATTAGATTCCCTACAACGTATTGAAACGGATCATGATCGAAACGTCTATTTCAAAGATTCAACTGGAAATGTGAGAAGAGATTTTGCTTTATCTTATCGTCATTTTCAATCTCTACATCATATCATGAAGGATTTGAAATACTTCTATATGAAAAGACATTCACGTATTGGAAATCGCATCTGGTTGCGCGTCAACAATCGGCGAATTCAACTCTATCATTCCCAACTTCATACTACACATTTCATCAAGGTAGTTGGGAAAAGTATAAAAGGAAGGTAAATCGCTCAATTTACTCATTTTTTCAGCATGAAGCGCCATCGCTACACCATCGTCAACATTCTCCGTCGCTTCAGACTCTACACCAAAATCGATCTCACAACATTACACCAACACCTTCCAAACAGCAAGTATTATCCGGTCCGACCTCAAATGTTAGTGGTGAAGATGAACAATTCACGGAATCTTCAACTCTTCCCAAATGGGACTGTACAGATTCTCGGCGCCCTTTCTCATTCATCGGCGCAGTCAATGCGCTTAGAGCTACAAAGACTACTACGTCGGATATGGAAGAGGGAGAGGTGTGTGATGTCGAATCTGACTGTGGACAATATGGTGATCTCTACTCAATTGAGTGAAAGTGTATCATTTTTGAAGATTCGTACCAGCAGTTACAATTTGTGTTATGAACCCGAACTTTTTCCTGCAGCTCTCATTAGTTGTTGGTTACCTGTGCATGTGGCAATCTTTCATAATAGTAAAGTGATCATTACTGGACTAAAATCTCATGTACAAGCAAATGTGATCCTAGACTATCTCATTGAGTATGTACGTACCCAGCGGATTGTAAAATAAAAAACAATTTTTCCAACATGATGTTTTTATTTCAAATCATGATAGAACTTACAAATCATTTTTTCATCAGAGGATGGATTTCATGAAAAGTTTTGAATAACAGATACAAATCGAGATACATGTAAACGTTTTAAGATGAAGTACAGTACAAAAGCACCACACGTTGATGAAAGTGGATGTTGTGGTATGCGTTCATTTCGCTGATATTGACGCGTATGTTTTCTCAACCACTGCTGTGTTGGTATATTTGGAGGTTGAGCAAGAGAGTCAAATAGTTCACCACGTCGGTCTTCTCCAATAAAGATCGCTTTCCAATGCTCACCGCCTAAATTCTGCGAATGAGTGTTTAGCACAATAAAGATGGGATATTGATTTACTGCAGGTGGTAAGGTATCGAGTGAATAGACATTATCGAAAGCTTTCAACGTCGCTTCGTCTGCATTACGCTGCACTTTAGTCTTAATATCGTCAGCAGTCAACCAACTCATTACGATTATACTGAAGAATCACGTCACGATACTTTGTAATTTCAATAATTGAATCGAAGACTGCATAAATTAATACATTGATCGTCTCAGGTAGTGTTCTTTTGAACGTCAAATCCAAACGAATATTATGAGGCACGTTCGCTTGACGATAGGGGGCACTAATATCGCTGTCAGCAGTCATATCAAATGCATAAATAGTATATCCACTCTTAAACTCTTTCATAGTCAGTCCGTTGGTGTCATCCGTATTGTAAAAGCCAAAGACATCCATAAAATCAACATAACTGCGCATAAATTGATCCGCAGCAAAATCTGGTTTGTAGGGTGGACCAGGATGACTCACACCATTTACACGTAAAGCAATTTCACTTAACTGATTGTGTTTAAAATTGAAAGGATTCTTCTTTATATTACCATTAAATGCATCATTTTCAACCATTGCCACCATGAGGAGCTTCGGTGCTTCCGATGGAAAGAGGCCATCTTTCATGAAACTCTTTTGATCTTTAGGAATTGTAAAGGTGAGAAGCTTTGTATGCTGAACGGGGTAAATGGCATTTTGACGGTTAAGGCCTTCAGCATGCCCTCTAATGACACTTGGATTCGGTACTACTCGACGAATGTAAAGTACAATATCTTCCACATGAATTCTAAAATTGTCAACTTTAGCAAATGCATTCAGCGCAAATTCAGGCTTATTCAATGTCAGCTTGAGTCGCATGCTGGTATTACAGAGTAAAAACTTTGACTGTCTAAAGAAGTCTAAATTCAGCGGACCATATAGCTGACATACTCTACTATCTTTAATCATAGCAGATCGCTTTACAAAGCCACTGTTTGTTTCAACATCAAATTTTCCTGCTTCATCTCTGTACCATCCCATGGCTTCCATATGACTTTTTTGTGCTGCTGGATGAAACTGTGATACATGATTGAAATATGATTTATAGGGATAATCGCTTTGACCACCTTCCACCTGCTGCTCTCCAATCGTTAGAGAAACATCGCGAAGTAATGTAGTCAATGGTAAATTGTTCAGTCCAACTTTATGTGTATCGTCAATAGCAGTTCCATCTGCTTGCTGAATTCTAAACCTCAAATCAAGCATCGCATAACTCAAATCTATGTAGTCATCACTACCACCAGGAATAACAAATTCAATGGGGCCAGCATTCTCAGCTGTTCGAGGATGATAATCTACAATACTTGAACTAAGAATGTCTGTCTGTATGGCTTGTTGATCGAACAAACAAAAACCGGAAGTTTTACACTCCATGATTAGAAGTTATGGCAGCGTCGTCGTTAAGCGCCTGATGAATGATTAGAGCCTCTACGACGTTTGCGTGAATGCCTTTTGACTGAAGATCGCACCTTACCAGCTCCGCGATGTTTCCTCCTTCCTTTATTCATTCGTTTAGGTGATTTCTTTCCTTGAGTAACACCAGCAAAGGTCTGCTTCAATGTTTTTAAACCGCGTTCCTTCCCACGATTCAACAAACTGCTCTTAAAACTTCTACCTCTGGAAAGATCACTAGCAACATCACCAGCAAAGCCAACGGCATTACTTAAAACATTTCGTTTTAAAGATCTACCGACATTGGATATGAGAGGTGCTACAACAGATTTCAGTGCACCAAGTATGCTACCTCCACGTTGGCGGCGAGCGCCGATGTAAATTTGTCCTCCACCACTTACATAGGAGGGTCGTGAATAAAATGAGGCAGTTGGATTCATAGCTCAAACCCTAAACATTGTTAGTTACAACTTTGCATGAATCACTGTCGATCACTTAGATGAAAGATGTCGGCACGACGCATCCAAGAGTTCATACTTGAAGGATAACCAGTCCATTTAACAAGACACCATTCTTCACCTTGCCGTTTTTTACATCGAATGATTTTCTCTACCAAATATGTTTCACTTTCAGTGACTACCTCAATCTCATCGCGGTAAAAGCTACCCTCAATTTCTTCATTATCGTAATCTTTCAACTTGTAGGTGGTCGGAGAGTCTTTTTGATTAATCCTTGATACTGTAAATACCTCCTCTGTCCAATTCGGAAGGTACCCTTTAGCAAAAACACTTTTCACTTTTGAGATACGAACTTTATCACCAATTTTCACATCACTTTTCACATGAGTGCGTTTACGTTGGAATGATTCGCGCACTTTATCTACATTGTCAGCATTTACATCTACTGGTCTGAGTCCAATAGAACGATGGATAGAGTGATTGTAGGCATGGAGTGTATCTTGTAGAACCTTTGTCCAATTTTGTGTCAAGTTGGCAGTAAAATGTCGCCACAAGCGATTTTTTAATGTGCGATTAAAACGTTCAACGAGTGCAGCTTTATAAGCACACTTTACACTAAACAACTCAATGTCATGCCTCTCAAATAATCTTGTCACATGCTGATTTTCAAACTCTTTTCCTTGATCACTCTGAATTCTTTTTGGAATCCGACCTTCTCGAAAAATTGTTTAGAATGCTTTTGCTACTCGTTTCCCTTCTTTAGTTTTTAAAGGTTGAGCCCACGCATAACGCGAGAAAATATCAATGACGGTTAAAATAAAATTATTACCCGAGTTATGTTTTGAAATGGAGGCGACATCGCACAAATCTGCTTGCCACTGTTCATCGATGTCATGAACAATATAATGGCGGGTGCGGTACTTCTTTTTCGCTTGTTTGTGGAGTGTATAGGTAGCCTGACCCTTTAACCATCGTTTCACTTGTGATTGTGAAAGACCACTCGCTTTTGATAATTTCTTGATAGATGCAAATCCTGCCGGATGTTTTACATCATAATAGATTGACTTCAAACGTTCAGTCGATGACGACTGACTCTTTTTCCTCCTTCTCATCTTTTTGTTTTCTTGCCTTTCTACATTTACAACAACTACAGCATTTAGCTTTAGCGGTTTTGCGATCGTGTTCACATTGCTTAGGGGTTTCATTATGAGAGCTGGCGCAGCAAGTGCAAGTGACAACGACATTCACCTCTGGCGGCTCATTGCATGGCAAGCAACACATCTGCTTCATATTAATAGTCTGAGAACATGTATTTCTTGGGAGGAGCTGTTTTACGTTTTCCTTTTACCAGTTTTAGTGGCGATGTAGATCTACGTCGAGTTCTTCCTCTTGTTTGCTTAGTGAGTGTGGGAGGGGATGTAGCAGGTGACGTCTTAAACCAATTTGTTGGCATTTTCATCGTCTGAAGCATTGGAGCAGTAGCCACTGTTGAATCAAGTTCTTTCAATGTCTCATTATTCAAAGCAAATTTTGGCACATTATGCTTTTTCAATAGTTTAAGAAAGTATGACCAACCAGGTGGAACATAGCCCTGACGGCGCTTTCTACGTGTCGCATACTGAATCAAGTCTTCATAACGTGAAGCATCAATCACTTTATTTTCATCTGTAATGATTTCTCCTCTATCATTTACATTGAGATGGGGTTCAATACTGTTGAAAAGACATATGGCATGTGCGCGAGATGCTAAAGGTGTAGCAGTCGATACAGAGTCACGCATCTTATTCTTCAAGTTTTTCAATTGCTCAACAGTTTCCGATTGTAATAATACAGCACGATGTGGATCTTTGATGTGAACATTTTGCTGATAATCTATTTCTTTCCTATACATTTGATTTGCAAGAGGTTGCTTTACTTGCTGCATGGCAGTCAATTGTACATATTCATCCTGAGGAATAACAATCATGCGAGAATAAGAACTCATAGTTTGTAGATAATCATGGGAGTTTTCAAAATATCACTTCGAAATCTAAATTCTTCCGGACACTCTTGCGTAAAGTCAATGAATAAGTAACCGTGTGGTTTTTCAGTAGCTGCTTGAAAAATTTCAATTAAGGCTTTTGATCCTCTGGGTGCAACTTGTCGCGCTAAAATTTCAAATTGACTTTTATCTCGCGGATTCTTGAAAATAGCATAATAGTGTGTATTCAGGTTTCGTGTACGAGCTTCTTTTCCATCAGGAAACAAATTTTGTGTGATATAGATGATAAAGCACCTTTTATGGTGTGCTGCACGAGTGAACATATCTGTAACATCTTTTGAATTCTTACTTTCTTTTAATAAATCATCCAATACAACAACATCATTAGACTGAAGTTTATCCACTGGAATAATTCCTTCATGTCGAATAAAGTTGCGACTTTGCAATTCCTGAAACAGCGACGGTTGATAAATACCATAACACCAAATCACTCGATTGATAGGTTCCTTAAACAACTCCCTTCTTTTATCCAATAAATTCAGCGTGAAAACAGTTTTACCTGAATGAGATGGACCTGATACAGTCAGAACTTTATCACATTGAAGTCTGAAATCCATTTTATTACTTTGAGATTCAACATTTGCATAATTAACGCTTAGAGCCAAAGATATTTCCCAATAGGTTGCCCACAGCAGGAGCTATCATTGGAAGTATTGCTGAAAGGAAACCGCCCTTTTGTGTTAGAGTTTTCCTCTTTCTTTGAAGGGTGACTTTAGGATTGGAGATGAAACGCAATTTTGTGGCATATCGCTTAAGTAACTTTCGTTGTTTTGGCGCTAATTTCTTCGTCCTCAACTTTCTCACATGAGAAATAATTTCATGAATGAATTTATCGTTGGCATGTCGTATAGCATTGTATCGCTGATTTGCTTTCATTCGTCGGAGAGCTTGAATGGCTGAAGAAAACTTTGAAGACTTTTTACGTTTCGCCATTTTACGTTTCGCCATTTTCCGTGTTAGTCTTTGCTAAAACCTATCTTTACCACATTTGCATAGGTACTAACTATTGCGACATAAGTGACACTCGAAATGAGCAATGTCACAGTGGTTACATTTGCAAAGTTGAATGCAATTACGTATGAAACAGCGTTGACAAAAAGCGTGCTTACATCTCTTGAAGATGCGCTTTTCATTTCCATCCTTTCGCTTACATACATCACAACACATAGTTTCACCGTTACTGATGTCTATAGCAAGTCTTTTTGAAGATATGAATTTGCTAGCCTTTTCTAAATAATAGACGCATGTACAGAAGGAATATACTTCGAGAGTGAGCAGACATAGCTCGAAAACCAGTTGTGCTACAATCAAGTACCACTGCATTTTCAATTTTTCTTTATGGAAAGTTGAATGTGAATATCTGAAATCGCTTCAATCACTAGACTGCTACCATGATGGTTAAATGCATTAAGACGTTCAGCAATTTTTATCATATGTCTTTTAAAAAATTCTTCGGCAAAATGGAAAGAGCGACTTTCCACCTCTTCCTTTCCAAAATGACTAAACTTAATTTTCGCAACTAATCGCGCCATGACAATGCTATCAGAGAATGTATTCATTAACTCTAGAAATAGAGTGCTAGCATCATCGACCACTGCTTCGATGTCGGTCTCATCTTTATGAAAATTTATCACATAACCTTGAACAGCTCCTTTTAACCTTTGCCTATGAAAATGTAATGTTCCGCAGTCGTTTGAGAAAGACATGATCACCCTTTATCTAACCCATCCATTGCATGAAAACAACAACTCTTCTCATAGTAACATTTATTGAATAACGGTAACAAGCATGCATTATAAATCAATGGTTTGAAAGAGATAAAATAGATACAGCTGGTAACTATCATACAGCGAGCAATGATAACCATACAGGACTTTGGCAGTGCTGAGGTAAGGAGGAAAGAAGCATTGGTTATGAACGTAGCTACTACAACGAACAGACAAAATAGGAACAGACAAATCCTTAAAACGTTTCGTGACTTCATGATAATGTTGATTCACTCTACTATCCCAAGGTGGGAGCAAAATATCATCAATGATTAAATTAGGAAATACTTTCCTCTCCTTACCAGGATTATTACAAAAGATGCGTATAACATTGAAAGCAGCTAACCATCGTTTAAAGTCAATAAGAAGAGCACTCTCACAAGAAAAGCCATAGTCTTGCAAATATTTCAGATTAAGTCCATGAATGTGTTTTCTCGCCCATTGATCAACATTGGGATTGCAGTTGGCATGTTGATGATAGACACTGACAATCTGATATGTCCAATTGTTCATAGCAATAGCACTGAGCTCCTGTACAGGTTCACCCTCACAATCCATAAAAATGATGATAGAAGCCTAAAACGGAAATTTACACATCTAAGGAAACGTTCTATAACATATTACAAAGTGAAGAATTACATCGATGCTTTTCACGACAAAATACACAAATGATATGATGGCAACGAAGAAGTAAAATGTATCTAATAAGACCACGTCTACGACACTCAAAGCACATAAGCGAATTGTCATTGTCATAAGGTAGAGTTAGGAAAGGGCTAGTAATTCTCCTTCTTTGATTTGCGTTTTGATGTAGCATTCTTCTCCGACTTGCGCTTCGTACCACTGCTGTTAAGGATTTGATCAATTATGTCGTCCACGTTGGGTGGTTTTGGAATATATAGGATGGATTCCATATGCATGGAGAGAGAGGCTATTTTATTATCCTTATGCTGACCATAATATAGCCCATTCACTTTGAAAAGGATATCCCAAGTACCTTCTCCGAGCTCGTCGCATGTGATGGGTGTTGAATGATCTCCCTCCTTCTTATAGTAAGTGCACCAATGTGATACCGGTAGGCAAATTTGATTACCATCCCAAATCTTTCTATAGGGAGTATCCTTGTCATCTCTCGCCTTCCACTCTTGAGCAAGAGGAGTAGGAATGTCCATATTTAATGTCACGTACTCCTTAATAATATCAAGTTGGTGGCGAATGTACGGACTCACGGGGATCAGTATGTAGTCCCCATACTGATTGTGCATTATCTTAACATCCGTGGAAGGGAGCATTCCCGTTTGGAGTACTACACCATGATCGTCATAACGCAAGACTTGTTTAAATTTGCGCTGTAGCGGTGTAGGATTATGTACCTTGGTTGTTTCTTCCACTGGCCTCAGTTGTAGATGATCTGATCGTAGCGAACCTTGCAACGTTTGACCACCATTTTGTCCTACTAGTGCAGCAGATGGAGTAGATGCCTGAAAATGGAAAAGATTGTATTAAGTTTACGTTCAAGGGAGGAGAGGGAGGAAAGTAGCGACTTACCATTTTAGTTGGATAATAGAATAGGGAACTAGAGAGAGAGAGAAAATGTGCGTCCGTCACTCGTGCAATTCAACGATGGAATGATTCTCACTGTGGAAGGCTCGCTATTTATAAAGAAATGCTTGATTCTCATTGGATGATGATCCTCATTGGACAATAACATCAAGCTGATTCCAAATCTGGCCTCCGTTTACCAATCCGAGCCTTCGTTCGCCCGCTGGAGCTGTTTCTTGGGAAATTCTAACTCTGTCGTTTTTCGTCAATCTCCTAAAATCTTAAATGGCGTCTCACATCTAAACGAAGACAGATATGAACAAGCCGTTTCTTTCACTGAATTTGTCTCACTCTTAGCTTTCAAACGAGCTATGGCACGACAAAATCCGTCCACTAGAAGCCTAGATCGAGGCTAGCTGTCCAGAGGGGGGGGGGAGGTCAGTGAAATTTGATGAAAAATGTTTTGGTGACGGTCCCAGGTCGAAATTCCACACTTTGGAAAATTTTCAAAATTTTACCCATACAAAGCCACTCTGACACTTAGGATTTTTCAGGTGAGCTACGACAGTCCACCCTCCCAACCTGGCCGGCACACCACGCCAACCTACACATCACCGCGCGCTATACGACAGTCGGCCAGAGGGGGGGAGGACGACGACGTCAGCGAACCTGACGGACGCACGTAGCCGGCACACCACGACACTCTGCCGTTCCAGAGGGGGGGGACGTCAGACCTGAAGCACCACGGCGGCCGACCACGACACTCTGCCGTTCCAGAGGGGGGGGACGTCAGCGACGACGGCCATCTTGCGCGGTCCAGAAGTGGAGTTTTACTTACTACTTTCATCCATGAGGATACTCTCGGTTCTATTGACAATATCATTGTCATGGGTAACACAAAGCCGGTTAATTTTGTCTGTGGCGACAACAGATAATTCGTTTTGTTTTAAAAAGTGCTTACTATATTTTATTTGTTTGTTAATTTTCCTAAATGATTTACTTTGCTTACAAAATTCGGCCTCCTGACTAACGGCATTAATAACCTCTTTTTTGAAAAGGGCAAGATTTAACTCCTCGTCGTTAGGCATCGTTTTTGGCATTTTAATTCTATTTTTATGGAATGGAATATTGATACTAGCAGTGCTACTGTGTGTATTTGAAGCGTTAGACATAAACACATCATCACTGCCATCGATCTGGCTACGCCAGCGAAGATTAAAAGTTAGTTTGTCTAATGCAAGCTCAACATCATCCATAAAGTTGTCATTTAAGAGAGGTGGAATGCGAAAATTTGGACCTTTAGCAATGAGATCACTTAAGTAGCTAGGTAGAAAAATATCAGTCTCATTGCTGTATTCTTTGCAATTACGATTGCCATGAGACAACTGGGGCTTACCTGTGGCATCCATGAGAGCTGGAGAGCGGCATAAGAATTCATCCACATGTTCAAAAGGAAACTTTGGCACATAATCACACTTGTATGAATCTCGTTCCCATGGGAATGTATTATTTGAAATTTTACTCCACTTTGCAAAATGACATGAATATTTCAAACATTCCTCTTTACGTAAATCCTCAACTAAGCTAGTAAGCATATGATGTAGAACAGGACGAGTGACATCTCTGGTTATTGTCAAATAGTCGTAACCACGTTGCTGCTCCAAAGGGAACAGTTTTTCTCGTAATTGTGCCATGGAAGTACGAAGAAGTTCCATTTCCAACGACTTCGTTTTTCTGAGGACAACTCTATTTTCCAACATATCCTCCGGTACGTTAATCATATTGGAGATGAATATAGGAACGACCGCATTTGAAATACACGCTTGCAAAAATAGTAAGTCGCACATAACTCGGACGTATCTTACCTGCAAGTTAATAAAAGATTTTGCATGAGCTCGTACATCAGAATTGGTGATGGCGGAAATTACATAAGAGATGGCTGAAGCGTATGTTGGTATCAGGCACTTCACCAGCTTCTTTCTATACATTAATTAAAGATCACAAGGAGAAAACTGATAAAAATTCTTTTCCCCTGAGGCCTATAGCTTCGGTGGTGAATACACCAGGAAACAAAATCGATTGGTTTTGCAGCAGAATATTAAATCAATTGACTAATTACGTACCAGCACATCTATCAAGCTCCTTGCAACTAATGAGTGACTTCGAGAAATTAAACTCTATTGACATAGCCGAAAATTCCACATTTATTTCTTTAGATGTTGTGAACCTTTACCCCAGCGTTCCAATTGATAGAGCTATTTGCGTGATTTCTGATTTCGCTAAAAATCATTGGACTGATATTGATAACTTCGGAATTACACCAGATCAATTCATCAGCATGATCAAATTCGTCTCCTACAACTATGAGATAGAATATAACAATAAAAATTATTTACAAATTAAAGGGTGTCCGATGGGCTCTCATTATGCACCCCCATTTTCGATCATATTCATGGGTTATATAGAAGAAAAGGCAATGTCTATTATAAATTCACGCCTACAGTTAAATAACTTGATTTATAAAAGATACACTGATGACTGCATCATCGGTCCGTTGCAAAGAAACAAAGAATACTGTGACTTCATATTAGAGACATTCAATTCGATTGATGACAACATAAAGTTTACCATTGAAAACCCCGAAGATGGGTTACTGAATTTTTTAGATTTAAGTATTTGGTTAGAGAATAGGAAAATCATGCACAAAAAATATGTAAAAGACATATCGTCTGGCAATGCTTTGAAAAAAGATAGTTGGCTACCGAGCTCCGTCAAAACTAATTTCGTAAAGCAAAGCATTATAGACACACGTAATCGATGTAGTTCAACGCTCTCTGATAACATTAAAATGGAATCGGAGAAAAAATGTAAAGAAAATTTAAAATTTAATGGATACACTAGTAAGGATTTGAGTGTGTCTGATAGAAATACCCAAAAAAATAAAACTAGTAAAATCAACGATGATAAAAAAAGCATTTTGAAGTTACCGTTTATAAGCGACAGTCTTAATCGGAAAATTAATTACCAAATAAGAAAACATAGGTTGAATGTCCGTCTCGTCAGTACGGGCAACAAAAAACTGCGTAATGTTTTGAAGAAAAAAGGCAAAAAAAATAGACACAATGATTGTAGAATATGCAACAAGCTATCCCAAAATCATAACTGTGAGACATCGTGTGTTGTATATCAATTCTCTTGTAGAAAGTGTGGTGATAAATATATAGGTAAAACTGCTAGACCATTCTACATTAGATACAACGAACACAGTCTCAGTATTCGTAATAAAAATGATCTAAGTGCTTTGTCTGAACACAGTAAGACCTGTCTTGTTAACGGTTCGATTGATGATTTTGATGTCGAATTTCTTCGCTGCTTAAATGATCCTGTTGAAACAAGCGTGGTGGAATCGCGATTAATCAATAAGTGCCATCCTAAAATGAACAGACGTCATGAGACAACCGGAGCTATACTGCGTGTCTAACGAGCCAGTTTAGACAGTGTCATTTTATTGCTGCCTTGCCTTGAGAAAGGGTCTGGACCCGAAACGTCGGCTGTGTACATATTTTTTATTCGGAATTATTTAGTGGCATTAAACTACTCGGGAGAGAAAACTGATTTTTTTCACATCATTGATTCATTATGGTCCTCCCGCCTTCAGCCATCTCTTATATAATGTGAATAGTAGATATTTATTTAGAATTGAACCATATCACCGGGATAAAAAGCAAATAAACTATAAACTCCAGCTATTAAAGAATTTCCAAAGGATTCTAATAATTCTGATCTGTCATCTTTGATCGAATTGAGGATAGTGTCTTTTCAACTTTTGAGAAAGTCCTTTCAGCTTCAGCAGTTGTGATCGGCAGAGTTGCCAATATTCGTAACAAAACTTTGATGATTGTTGCAAATCTGGATGTACTCGTAAATGCATTAACAAAGATGAGGAAAATCGCACCTATTAATCTAAGTCAGCTCGCAATACTTCAAATAAAATAGGCCTACATGTCGACGTACAACAAGAGTTGTTAAGAATATATTTCAAAATTCATATTTAGAATTTACATATTCTTTTTAACTACTTATACTTATATGTATACTTATACTTTATAACTACTTATTTTTAACACTGCTTACACGTTTGGGGGGGGCATGGCCCTGGTGAACCCCTTGGCTACGCCCCTGCCTGTTTGTTTACTTGAACTGTACTGAAAATTTCATGATCCGTGTTTTTGCATAATTTGTAATATTATTCCTACATTTGGATCGTACATCTGTTGTATAGTTCTAGCGTTATGCGTATTTTTACAACTACGGACACTTATGCACTTTGTATTCACCTTGCCAACGGCCATCTGCCATAGTCCAATAAAATGTTTATGATGATGATGATGTACAATATTAAAATGAACTAAGACTAACACAAAACTACTGGCCCATACTTTTTGGTCTACTGAAGCTCAAGGAGCATAAGCTAATTACTAGCATGACGCAGCACTTGTTGGGAATGATCTTAGTTCATTTTGAAACACCCTGTAGGAAGGGAATCAGTTTGCAATTTAAGAAAATGAAAGTTCGAAGAGCTCTTTTAATTAAGTCTATAACTCTATGCTATAACTTTATAAGTCTATGCTAGCCGATTTGACCAAAGTTTTAAGTCACGACTGCTCACTATCGAAATAATGAAAATCATCCGTTGACATCATTGGGTTTTATCACAGGTAAGTTAACAAAGTATCTGACTCGAAGTAATTTCATTGGTCATAGCAAAAATTAAAAGTTAAACCTCGCACAGCGTGACGGGCCTTCGGTTTCCTTCCAGCGCCTTCTCACGATCGATGGTCAAATGGCGGTCTACTTACTTGGTGGAAGGACTTATGAAGAAGTGAATGATATCAAGAATTGTGTTGTTCGTTGAGTGAGGTGATCAAAGCGAGAGGGCAGACTATAGCACGATAATTCATGTCTTCCATTATAATAATAATAATAACATGTTTATTCAATACTAGACAGCAGAAGCTGATCATTTTACAAAAAAGTGAAAAGTAGAAGATATACATGTATACACACTAAAAATCAATTACGAGAAGTTCTGTACTGCAGATGGCAAGAAGGAGTTTTTATACCTGTTGGTGTTACAAAAGATGATATTTGTTTTACGTATTTCTGTTTTCTTGTGGACGATGTGAAATTCTTTCACTCAAAGCTTTTGGCAAATTGTTAAAATAATTCCGACAGATGTTCATACGTCGTGAACTAAGTGTTTCCAGTGAATATTTTTGTAGAAGACGGTCATAATCATAGTCATGATAATCATATGGGATGTGTTTTATCATTCTTATCAGTCGTCTTTGAACAGATTCAATAGCAATTGATTGAGCTTTGGTGATTCCGAAGTGCTACACTGGAGCACCATATTCGAGGATGCTTCGGACACAAGCACAGAAATACCGTATGATATCCTCATTTTGAAGTCCACATCGCATCATTTCACTTATAAAATGCATTCTCATTTGTGCTTTCTTTACCATTTTTTTTAATGTGATCAGTTCAGTCCAGTACATCCTAGAGATCTTATTCTTTGTAACTCATTTGGTGTATAGGTAATGCGTTGATCTAATTCCTATCTTCCATTGATTGTTGGCTTTCTAATCTTCCATTGATTGTTGGCTTCAAGTGTGTAATAGCTTTTGCTTCAGTGAATGTTGTGTCTCGAGTGCTCGTCAGCTTAACAATGAAATCGACCTGAAAATCCTCAATGCTACCTAAATCCAGACTTGTGTGCGTTACCATTCTTACAATTGTAGATGTGTGCCGGGTGTACAACCACCGGTATTCCTTTAAAAAAAAAATTATGACGAAACGAATTTCCAAAATCTAAATTAAGTGCCGGTGTTGTGGTATTCTTTCCCCTATTCTTAACCCTTTACTGCATGACGTTGTACGAGTACAACAACGGATTTCAACGTTTTCATTGATCAACCAATAGGATTGCTCTATTTTGCGAGTGCGATTTGATTAGTTGATAGAGCTGCGGTGGCACTTCCACACGCTAATCGATGCATTCTGCTTTCATCTAACGCCAAGAAGAGGCTGAACGTGACTTCCTGCACCCGTCTGGAGTCAAGGTGAGTTGTCCGAGTAATTGACTGATTTTTTATTTGAAGTCAAAGGTATACAGCTTCGCAGATTTTTATCCTGATAGAATCGATCACTAACTAAATGCATGATAAAAATCATAGTATTTCACCAACAGCTACATATTCGGTTTCTGAGGTTTCCTTTGTTGTATATGTACAACACCAAGCAATAACGGATAGAAGTAATATCGAGCGTTCTATAAGGATTTGCTCATTTTTAATCAAGTTCAATAGCTAGGAGGCCATAATCGACATTAGTCCTTTATATGTCAATTCTTGCTTGCAAGAAACCCTTTTATTTCAGATGTCTACCCGCCTCGCTCGAATATCTAAATCCTTGCGATAACAAGGATGTACGCAAATGATGCTGAGTTACTTATCCCGAGTGGAGATGAAAGTGACGACGAGCATCTGAGTGATGACGTTCAGCAGTCAATCTCGCGTCGAATTATATTGGTAGTCAGCTGTCAGCACCTGTGCAGAGATTGAGCAGGAAAGACAAGGAAACCATTTCGGTGCAATGCCCAAAAATGATTGATGCATACAACACAAATTTGGGCGGAGTCGACCTCTCAGACATGTTGATGTCGCTATACAGAGTTAGAATGAAATCTCGCAAGTGGTACCACCACTTATTTTTTTATTGTATCAACGTGGCGATCATTAACGGTTGGCTACTGTACAGACGACGTTGCACTTCTATGTCTATCCCCGTTATGTCTTTGCTGAAATTCCAAAGTTCCATTGCAAATAGTCTTTTATCATCCGGTCAACGTCGTAAGAGAGGCCGCCCAGCATCACTAAACAGAGATGACAAAGAGAATTTTCCGTCTGATCAGCATCTGCCGATTTTTATGCAAAAACAACAGAAATGTTCATTTTGCAAAAACAAGTACGCAAAACCGCTGTACACACTCATCAAATGTACTGGCTGCATGCTCAACTTCTGTATGCAACCAAAGCGTAACTGTTTTTGCAAATCTCACACCATGCAAAAATTATATTTTTTGGTATATGACGTCGATGCATTTTACCCGCTAGTGAGCTTTTATATGTGTGAACAAAGAGTCAGCGAACTTTCTAGATGACATTTCATTCAACCACTGTCATTTTGCAGTCTTTATTGCATGATGTTGTACATATACAACAAATAAATATTTCCTCAATTAATTGTTTTTCTTTCAGTAAGTAGATTGGGTTCCTTGCATATGTTCATTACACACCAAAACAAACTTATATAAAAATATTGAGTTCGTTTGCTTCAGTTTTTCGAAATTCATGCAGTAAAGGGTTAATTGCTGAACTGAAAATGAAAATCAGAAAACTATTGCTTAATTTTCCCCTCGGAAAAAGAGAGGTAGATAAATTCTTCTAGAAGTCAAAGTTGAAACCTTAAAATCAATTTAAATCTTAGCAGAGATGTAATTGCAAACATAGTAAAGTCTACTAGACCCACAAGTTTCGATATCCCAATTCTGTATCTTCAGTTTGAATCGTAGAGATGTAAGGCGGAAATATTTGGGAATAATTATAAGGTGACAATGTATTATCAAAGCTACAAGCGTCGCCTGCCTTCCGGGGAGCAAGGTTGGACCTTGGGTAAGTGATACAAAACTTGGGCTTTCTATACAAAACTTAGGTTAGTATTAATATTTTTATATTGTATCAACATTACAAAAATTGATATTTTGATTTCAATATTAGGAGAGCTACAGGATAAGAGCATAAAGTTATGATATTTCATCAAATTTCCACTGGATTCACAGAATATTTCAAAATGAAATACTTGTGATTATTAGCTATTTCATTCTGTGCTTGACAACACCGCGCACTGAAAGTTCATGCATATTGTATCTACTGTAAGATTACATGTATTTTGTTGCATTTGTGCATATTGAATTTTTATACATTCCGTATATTTTATATCTTCGCAATTATCTTCGCACCCTTAACTTTCTACGATAGCCGACCTTCATCCAAAAATAAATTCATTCCGATTTCGTATTCTAAATATGTTCAACCATGCACTTACTGCGCAACTATAATATTTATCAAGTTTGCTTATATTTCTGAGTGATAAAATGAAAACAATTGCTTTGCTATGAGCAATGTGTAACTCAGTCATAATTTAATCAAACATCTTCAATTAGTCAGTAGGCCTATATCAGTGTAGGCTAAATTAATAGATAACTTTATGATGTAATACATGTACCTATATAGACTACTAATTACAATTATTGAAATAATAAATCGTTTCCTACTAATACCACACTTCTCATGGGCCCAATAGGAATTTTGGCATATAGAAGGATCTTTATGTCAGCATAAAATACAAAGAATACACTTCGTTTACTTGATTTCATTCATTTATTTAAACTTGGGCTTAGGTTTTTTTGCGTTTTGACCCCAAGTATTTGCCCAACCTTGCGGGGAGCAATTGTAATTTTCAGAAAATCCGCCTACATTTCATTGATAAAGGGAGCTTTAAAGAAGGAATTATTTTGGTTTTTTGATTTTTCTTCTACTTTTACATTATTCCTAAGAGAATTCCTGTTACTGCATGGCCACTTTTAATCAAAATGTCATTAAAATTTCTATTTTTTTCTTTTTACATACATGTAACTTCATTGCTACACCGATTACTTATGTCTTTTAAGAGATTATTAACTTGTTATTGTTTTTAACAGCATCATACGTTCTGTAATTGACTATGCCTCGGCAGTATTTATAAATCCAGGCAGTGTCTTGAACTCTAAGCTTGAAATTTTATATAAGAGAGCTTTCCGAATCATTCATGGTTTCAATGTGAGGACTTGTAGTGAATTTTCTATGCTCGATGTCGACAAACGAAGGAATGAACTTGCTCTTCGACTATTCCGCCAAATTCTAGATGATCCGAACCATATTCTGAATCATCTCCTCCCAATTCGATCGAAACGGAGCTCAAGACTGATCTTACCTCAAGTGAAGACAATGAGAAGGCGAAATGGTTTTGTGCTATCGTGTTCAGTATTGTATAATAGCACTTGTTGAACAAATACGCTCGTATCGCATGACATTTCTGTTCTTAAAATCTCCCCGATTCCCATTGGAGATTTCTTATGTTGATTTGTTTTTCAAATATGCGCTTATTATTATTATATTATTATTATCATTAGTGAAACTACTTCTAATATCATTGGGCACAAAAGAGTCCCTTCTTAAGGTTATGTCGGAATTGCCTGGTTTATGGTACCGGCACCACGCATATTTAGCTTCATTATTGATTGCTTTCACTTTTAAATCTAAAAAAGTAACCAGTCCATTGGTTATGAGCTTCTATTGTGAATTTTATGGTGGAGTTTATTGAATTAAACACATACCGTATGTTATATGGAACAGTAGGTCATCCGTATACTCTATTGGACCAAGGATGATATCATCGTCCCTGCACCGCCCCTCCCCCCCAGCGAACGAACGTTCGGAAACGAACCATAAACGTCCACCACTTAGGTTCGTTCCCGAACGTTCGACAAGCGCTCAATGAGCGTTCTTATAGTATTTATAGTGTAAAATAGTGTCTTTAGAAGCTTTTTCAGGTCAATCGGCTGTTAGGTTGATATCAAACTAATTTCCATAACTCCAAAATAAAAAAATAAATAAACTCCACAATAGATAGATAAATTCACAATAGAAGCTCATAGCCCATGGACTGGTTTTCTAGATATAGGTCTAAAAGTAAAAATAATTAATAATGAAGATTGCGCTTATTTTTGATTCTTAATAACACGGTTCTACTATGCATGGTGATCAAGAGTTGCCGAGGGAATGGAAATGAATTTGTCTATCTTATGGGATTTCTCATTCATAAGTGCATGTATCCACGATTTCTGTGAGACACGTGAAATAATTTTAATCAATCAGTAGCGCTGTTCGATAGCCATGAAACGTAATCATAATAAATGAAGTAATTACATCAGCTCTAAATGATATCAGTAGGAAGTTGTTGCTAGCTGTTGAAGGGACATGTATGTAAAGTTAAAAGTTTATTTATGGCACATATGGATCGAATGAGAATGCCTACGAGAAAACATACTCACTGTATGAAGACGTGGTGAAAATTATTGTGTATCTATTAGTGTGCTTCCAAAAGCTAACGGTTAAATTTACTTGGATAAATTGTGCCTTCCTTTCCCAATGTTGATTGCTTTGGTGTTTATCAATCACAACCCATATTTTGTCGAACAAAGCTGTAAGATATATCGTGTCATCCATAGAAAGAGTTCATCAAAAGTAATGCTGTGCGTATTAAATGCGAACAGAAAAGTATTCATGAAGCTTGCTGAGTGCCAGCTCGCCTGATGGGCATAGAATAGAAAGATGTCCTCAGATGAAATTAAATGAAAATTCCTTGGCAGCGGTAGACGCTGGATTTTGCCCTACAAGGGCACGTCAGTACGACTAGGAATGGTCCAGACTAGCTCAAAGTATCTGGAATGACTAGCACACTGCAATTCTTATCATTGTGAGCCGCACGGCCAAGCCATGATGAACAAACGCAAAGCAGCCTGTTGTACAGTCTTTCAGCTTGTTCAGCCATTCTAGATATTTTCAGCTAGTTTGGACCATTCCATATATTTTGAAATGTATTAAAATAAATTGAATTCAAATGCGTATTTTGATATATAATGAAGATATATTCAAGTTTGAGGACATCTTTCTATTTTAAAGCAGTATTATTCTTATCAAAATACACGTGCTTGCAATACGGAGATGCAATCATAGGCAGGGATGCTTAACAGCCAGCTGTTAACAGCCACAGCTGTTAACAGTAACAGCCAGTTGTAGCTGTTAACAGCAAATTCGTGCATTGTGCTTAAAACACTGCAAAAAGATGTTTGATTAAAACAGGTAAAATCAATATTTCTTACGAACAAATAGTCTTAATTTGATATGATATATGATGTGTTATATGCTATTATGGTTAATTCCATTACAACTTTATCATATGATACCTGGTTATAACAATGATGATAGAGATAAATGTAGATTGTAGATGTTACAACTTGACAACATCTGAAATGTTATAGACACGTATGTTCTTACCTTCTATATGATTAACGTTCTTTACATACACTACATGTAGTCTTACGTTCCTCATTAAAAGCTTATAATTTGTGATATACTTTAATATACTTGGACTCGACGATCAACTGTTTATTCGCTACAACATGCCTAGCATCTTGAATTATGACACAAATATCTCAACAGATATTGAAAATGAAATACTCAACATCTCTAGCGAGGATGAAGAATGACAATGGTACAAAGTTGTTTTCAAGATTGTTATGATTCAATAGAGTTTTCAAGTCTGTAGACTTCCTTAAATATAGTCGTTATTATAACTTTTTAGGTTCATTGTTTTCTTTTGTGTAATATGAAGTTTATGTCATGGAGGTCTTGTTTGTACTCATGTATGCCTACTAAATGTAAGACGCAATGTTTCTAACATGTAGGTGTAATTCGCTAAATTGAAATGTTAGTTGCAGTTGGGCTTTGTTGACTTCAATGGAAGCTGAATTATATTGGAAGGGAAGTTAAGCATTCTACAGGGCAAATTACAGTTGCAAAGCTAGTTAAATACGATTAAATATAAAAAGCTGTAAACAGTTGCTGTTAACAGCTAGTAGACTGTTAACAGCAAATACAGCATCCCTGATCATAGGACCTACTAACTGACAATTAATGATTCACATAAATCGTGCACTACACGAACATGTTTAATTAATGCTGTTATATAACTAAAATTGCATTCCTGAGGTGAAATACAACTAATTAAACCTGCATGTAAGTTTCATGTTCTGCAAGTTCTGTTGCATGTAAATATTGGATAGTTACTATTTGAAAGAATATCTTACACATTTCATATACATGTCAATAGGCCTATACTTGTCTAGGTTGGATTCAAATCATGAATCAATTCTTTCAGTTATGCATTTTTGCGATGGTAACTATAATGCATAGCAAAATGCCAAGGCATTTAACTATTTTAGCATAATAATAGGTTCATCTAGAATTCGGTAGAATTTCAGAATTTTCAAAACTGGCAAATGTCTTTAGGATTGAATAGTACGCATCTCCTATTGTTCAGTTTCTTCACTTCTTTGCTTGGTTGATTGTCATGCAGGGGTAGGTTTCGCATTACTCAATCAGAATTCAAGTGAGGCAAAACTGGAAAGAGCAGTTATGTAATGATGATGCTATGTAGTCTGCCTATCTTTGCTATTAGCGTGTTGAGGACGCTTTCATTTTCTTTCAACTACAGAGTTTTGCAAGTGAAAATACAGCCTCCAGTGCCGAGGACGAGCTGTTCTGTCTTATTTGCATTGAATTTGTGCCAACTCGGGAGCTACGCTAGTTAACAATAGGACGAAAAGTGCCCGTCCTCGCCACTTGAGACAATGCTCAAAATTGCAAACCCGTCCTCAAGACTTTTTCAGACAATTTCGGCCCATCTCAGACTCAGCATCAGTATAAAACTTGAAATTCACAATATTACAGAACAAAATACATGTAGTGCTGATTCTGACTGCTAATTCCTCCTACGAATATAGATAATTAGCCAATTGGCTTGAATTTTTGCAAAAAAAAGTAGGATCCACATACCATCAACATATAATGGGCATATAAATTTCCAATCGTACATGTAACTTTATATTACACGCATAGCCAAGACACAATTTTTCAGAATTCAAAGTGATTTGTGAGCAAACTGTCTCTTCAGAATTGTGGATCCACGCATTTGTATATTCGTATTGCATATTATGAATCTGAAACGGCTTCTAAAATAAATTGCTCACTAAAATTTACTACCATATTTACCGGCAAAGAAACAATTGAAACTATACAAATATGCCAAAAAATGTTTGACAAAATAACGCCTTCTTTAATGTCATTTGATGTTAGAATGAACGATTAAGATGAAATTACAGAATTCAATGGTAGTCATTCATAGAACTTGATGGAAAGCAATGATGTACCAAGAATGATTTCTGTAACTTTTTACAATTTTATCTTTATCGTTCACTCCAACATCTAATGACATTGAAGAGGGAGTGAATTGTTTTGTTAAGAAAAATTTTGTCTTATTTGTATAGTTTCAATTGCTTCTTTGCCTTGAAATGAGGTAATGAAGCTTAAAATGAAAACTTTATTTTTGTTTAGTCATGTGCCTCATGGTACGAAATTAAAGAAATTTCGCATTTTAGAAAACGTTTTCTACTTTACGCAAATATCATCACAGACCACTTTCATATCCGACATCTGTCCAAAGAAACACATTAAGTTGATCTACAGTATATAGAGCTTATGGCCTAGAATAGAGCAAGAGCATACCAGTACGTAGGCCAATATTTAGTGCAGTTATTTAAAAGCAGGCCGAATAATGTGATCGTCATGCTTTGGCAGGAGGTTCGAATAAGCCCCCTTCAGAATCTCGATTCACTTCAGAGCCCTGTATGAATAGAATAAAGAACGTCAAGCAGTTCATCGGTTGTCCGCTCCGATCCTGATTTCATATAATTCACACAATTGTCACAAGTCACGTAATTTTGCAGCAGTAAACTTTAATAATATTTTCACAATAGTCCCATCATGGCCCAATATGGGCATACACATGAAGCATAAATGCAACAAGTCTGGGCCTCAAGGAAGTCTTGAGAATTGCCATTTTTCTGGGAAATTCAATATTCGACTATTTCTTCTTTGGGATTGAAATATCAATCAGGAATTGGACTTGAATCGAAGGAATTAAGGATGTGTGGGATTGCACCAATTGCAGCCGTATGACCAGTTTTGAAGAAGGACATTGAAACATCTGGCATCTGAAAAGATGAGATCATTCTTGTAAACAAACCAGCTATCAACAGCCAAACCAACTACGTATTTCAGTCAGCTGGAAGAGACTTTCTTAAGTATTGCCTTAGAATAATTCTCTAAAGCTTCTCCGTCACTGCGGCCGCGAGCATGAGTGGACAGAACTATCATGATAATAAATTAATGAACTAAGGAACAGCTGACTGTTTGTTAAATTGAATAAATGACATCGAAGACAATGGAAGATATAGATACATGTAAAATATAATCTCAAAAATAAAGAACATGTTGTCTTTGAATTTTAATACCTGCGACCTACTCATAGCACGTAGATGCGCAAATTATGGTTTTTACATCAAAGTTGTTGCAAACCCGATATAAGTTATTACAACCATCAAAAAGTGCTAGTCATGTAAAATGAAACAACAAAAATAGATATGCGAGCAGATGGCATTAGTTAGTTGTCATCATTGCTACATTCAGTAGTAGCCTATTCAGTGGCTTTATTGGATAGTTTGACAGAAAGCGCAAAAAATGCTATGATGTGTATACAACTTAAATTTACAAAATATATTTTTTATAAGTATACATAAATGCAGAAGCATTTTCAATTCTTTTTTAAATGGTGCATTGAAATTACATGTAAAAAATTATCCATGCCTAACTGATTTTCAAAGAGTGGTTGCGCGGAAAGGGCACAATTTCTCCATAAGTAATTGTAAAAATCACTTCATCATCTGAATGTAATTTATCATTAAACATTTGGCACAAAAAGGCTAATAGCAATTAGAGTATGTATTTGTGATGCATTGTGGACATATCCACTTTGGTTGATAAGAACTTCCATTTTCTATTTCAGAGCTTTGTGATGCATGCGAATCTAATTCAACTGCCTATATGATATATGTAGACTATAGATGCTGTCTTCTGGTCTGGCTCAAGTAAAGGAAAAAGCAACAAAGTAATCACATATAAACATAGATTTATACGTAAGACTTTCACCTGATTGCACTTTCGACTCTTGTATGCCACACGACATTGCGTGTTTAAGCGACCCTGATGATCAAAGGATCAACCCTTTCAATTGAATTGATTTTGTATATCAATAAAAAAGGAGCATTTGTACCTTCAGAGATTGTGCTCCATTTCTTGCCTTGTCTGGTTTGCACATAGAGCCGCTGGACAAAGGTTATAAAGTTTATTAATAAAGAGACAAAATAATGATAAAACGTGATGATAACCATCAATCTTCTCAGAGGCACAAAATATCCAGCGTTGTATATATAATTATAAATATATAATAATATATTAATATATCACTCAGCAAATAATTATCAAGATGCATTGAATTAATTTGTCCAGATGAATCCGTTCCTAAACTCACAATAGTAATTTGTTTCATTCAATAAATGTAATATAATTGCTCAACTTCATAGATTGAGAAATTAATATGATTAAAATTGGTTTCTGTAAATTCTTCAAAAGTTTACGAGACACTACTACTCGCAATTACCGTTGCCTCAAAAGTAGTATACGACGGCATAATATAAGTCGAAGGAACTAATTTTTCTGTACATAGGACGGATGAGGTTAAAGGCTTAAAAGTGAGAATTCAGCATGTTAACTGTGTGGCGAAACACTATTGGTATTCCGTGCAGCTGAACCAGTGAAAGCATTGCATGTACAGTTTCGCATTCAACATGCTTCAATATCTAGTAATAGACCGACCTCTGTCCTGCAGCAGTAGGCCTAACTAGCATACTTCTATACCGGATAAATGATTCCTTTATCCCACCATCTTCAACCCAAAAAGTTTCTCTTTTACCCCTCACAGTGTAGTATAAATGCAACATATGATGTAATGGTTGTTGATTTGCTATTGTGTGATGATTTTTAATAGTTTACGCATTACAATTCCAAAATGCTTTCCATTGAAATTCACCGAAATTCAGTTATTAGTATATGCATACTTGTTCAATTCTATGGACCTATGTTATATCCACAATTAATTCAGTAATTTTATGGACAACTAGACCTAAATGATCGAATTCAAACAAAATCCAAATTGATCCTGTGGCATGGGATGCATGCTTATCAGAAATTACAGGCTACTTCAAATTACCATCATCAAAATGCTGCATCAAAATACAATTATTAATTATTAAATTATTAGCTCATACTGAAAGCTGGTAGATTCTAGCATGATTCATCAACAATAAAGAGCCCGAAACTTTAATTCGCAGTCATAGTCTAGCCCACATTAAGTGTCGTCATGTCATATAGCCTGCATTTGCTTGTCATTCTGAAATGTGTAGGCAACACATGCATTCATGCCTGGTCTCTCTGTTTTCTATTTATCTTTTTATTGTCTATTTTGCATGCTTAATTATATTATATATATGATATTTTTGATATGTGATGTATGATGCTGAATGAATGTGAGCCTTTTGAATTTTAAAGTATCCTGTACTTCCGATGATTGTCTGTTTATTACTGTCTGATGATCGGTTGTGTGAACAATACAATCCGTGAAACTTAAAGTCACAGATAATGAACTTCACTTGCTCTGCTTTCTAATCTTGGCCATATATGAAACAAAAGTAAGAAAAAATACATATAAATATATATATATATATATATATGTATTTGTATTTATTTATTTATTTCATCAAGCATAAATCTTATTTTATTGTTAAGTGAACTTTTATAGTAACCTGTTGCTCTTGCCTGTATGAATATAAAAATGAGTTCTCTTCAGGACTACTGAAAGTCATTTTTCCATATGCAAGCAATTGTTTTATGTTTCTTATTATATCTTCTCTTCGCACATTGAACGTTAGTTACATTAATCATAATTCTGACAATCTCTGGCAAAATTGACTCGTAAGATACATATTTCCAAATATGCAATTTAGCATCCACTTATTTCTGTGTAAGACCATCGATGCTCGAAGCTTTGGAAAAATTAATTCAATTTTTATGGCATTTTTAATACTCATGCGCTATGTTCATTTGCATTTTCAAGGCCTACCTCTGATCTCATGCTGCAAAATCTGGTAAACAGAGCTTGTCGGAAAGCTTGACTTTTGGCAACATTGCCGGCGATGAGAATCCTCATGATTCCATTGGCAGTTGTGGAATTCAATATGGCAGGCGTCAAAGATTCAGCGACAAGTCCAATAATTCCGGATGCTACATCTGCTTTATCCACTTTTATCCCTGAAAATCATAATATACAATTGCTCTTCGACAAATTGAATTATCAAGTATTCACCTTTATTTCCATTGCTCAGTTTTCCAAATGGATAAAGTGGCATTTCCTGGGGAAACATCTGACATACTGGAGTTTGACATTTCCCGAATATCTCCCCAAATGTGGTGTCTACTTTTGCACATTTACCCATTATCGCCAAATTATTCCATGTTTCGAATCTCTAAAGGCATAAAAAAGTACATAGTTTAAGTACATTTGAGGCAATTGTCAGTTTGATCATACCGTCATGTTGCAATCATGACAGCAGAAATCAGGATGGATGAGTTTATCTTTATTCGTCGGAAAATTCCCCATCAAAAATCTTTACATTTCGAAAATTACATAATTTGACATTTCTAAAAAAGGGCTTCTTGAAATGCATTAATATTTGACATTGGAACTTTGTAAAACGCAAACGAAAAAGCAAGTGTTTCTTGTCAAAAGACGTGGAGATTCAAAATAGTTAAAAGCAGTGGCGTCGCGTGCGCCCAGGCTATAGGCTTTCACTCGGCATTGGAATACTATGTCTATACCAGACATCTTTTATATTACAACATTAATTTTCATAAAAGTTGAATTTTTAATAACAATTTCCCGAACATTTTTTAAGGTCAAGTGAATGTGCACATGAGAAGTGATTGCTCATGTCGCTTAACCGCCTTACTCAAGGAGCTGAGATCACTATATCCCCTCTCTGTCCAGACCACATTTTCTCGAGAAAAAAGGAGGCAAGGTCAGCAGTTTCTTGCGTTTCTCATGGCCGGTCAGTCGCTTACATGTTTGAAACTTTGATGCATTAAAATGTCTTGTGTATTTCTTTCTCTGTGAGTACTTTCAATTTTTATATCAGGTGTTGACCTACCTTCCTTGACGACTGTCATCTTTTCAGTATATTCCCTTCGGACGAAAGGCGTGGTCATGATCTCATCTGCAGTACTAAACACAGTGTCACATCAATCACGTAAAAACAAATTATGGAATTCTACCGAATCTGGGTGTTCGAGTCAGATGCATTACTATGCATTCATTGGAGAACGCTCATCATCTGATCGCAGTCTTGTCTGAACGTCAGCCATCTGCTACTGTTGACGTATTGGCCTCTCTGACATATAGCGAATCCAGGAACAATTGGGTTGCGCTTCCCTTACTATATTTAGATACCGCGCCTCGATCAAGAATCGCGTAAAATCTCATTGCAAAAATGGAGAAGGCAAAGCATTATGTCTATCGGGAAAGCCAATATTGTCGCGGGCGCGTGCGCTTACTGCCTCACACGCACTCTCTTTCGCTCTGTCTGAACATCAATGCTCCGTCCACAGAATTAGACAGGTCGTCTCTTCTTCTGTTTGACAAGAAGGGAAGCATTGGAACATGTAACGTTAATGAAATGGCACAATCTGCTGACTAAATACCATAGCAATCGAACAATGAGCAGCCAGTTCAACATTAAACACGCCAAATTGTGCAAAGTCTCAGTGACTGTTATCAACCAGATCACACCACAGAATTAGACATGTCGTCTCTTCTTTCGTTTGACTAGAAGGGAAGCATTGGAACATGTAACGTAAATGAAATGGCACAATCTGCTGACATAATACCATAGCAATCGAACAGTCAGCAGCCAGTTCAACATTAAACACGTCAAATTGTGCGAAGTTTCAGTGACTGTTATCAACCAGATCACACAGCCAAGAGACACAGACGATGTCAAGTTCTACAGAGAAGTTTGTGAACGTTTTTTCATGCGCCTGCTAACTTTTTTTAAAATGATCGGAGGGCCCAACATTATCGAGAAAACTTTTGTGCAATTATCTGAATTATTCAAATTTGAAGGAATCGTGGCGATCGGAGCATTTTGAAAGAATTCAGCGCATTCCGCAAGCGACGCACGACTATTTTTCCTATCTCTGTAAGGCATTAAAAATTTCCTTTTGCCCACTCATTAAGTTCTTCCATGTGCCATCCGTTTGAATCAGTTTGCACTTCTAGCAAAGTGATGCGATTAAACAATCTAATTCTGTGGATCACACAGTCAAGAGACACAGACGATGTCAAGTTCTACAGAGAAGTTTGTGAACGTTTTTTCATGCGCCTGCTAACTTTTTTTAAAATGATCGGAGGGCCCAACATTATCGAGAAAACTTTTGCGCAATTATCTGAATTCTTCGAATCTGAAAGAACCGTGGCGATCGGAGCATTTTGAAGGAATTCAGAGCAATCCGCAAGCGACGCACGACTATTTTTCCTATCTCTGTAAGGTATTAAAAATTTCTTTTTGCCCACTCATTAAGTTCTTCCATGTGCCATCCGTTTGAATCAGCTTGCACTCCTAGCAAAGTGATACGATTAAACAATCTAATTCTGTGGCTCCGTCTGAACGAACACACGACCACCTTGTGTGTCTGATTGTTCGAAGAAAACAGCTGTGATTCGAGCACGTGCTGCAAAACTGTTCAATGAGGTTGAGCGTCTGACTTTGAGACGGAAAGCTGTGCACAGCTGTCACGAGAAGCTATCAAATTTAAATGAATGATTTTTATAATTGTTGGAAAATTATTTTTTGAGGATGCGCCGAAGTCCTCGCAGGTACGGAGAAGACGCCACTAGTTAAAAGTATTCAAAAATGTTTTATTATACCTACTTATTAACAGAAGCCTACCGAAATTCACATCCATTACTGAATTCATTCATTCATTCATATGAATTTGCTGAATTCTAATCAGATCTGTCTGAATTTACACATATAAAGCTCTGTGTCTCATTACTTTTTTATTTGAAGACACATAACTGGTAAGCTCTCTTTCAGTTAAAACTGTTTGATGAAGAATGAAGGTAAAAGTAGAAAGTAATGTATAATAATGAATAATGTAAAAATGCAATGTAAAAAACATGTTGAAATAATTTATCGAAACCGATCATATAGTAATGATTGCAAATCCAAAGACATTGCACAAATAATCTCAGAATTTCGAAGCCACCTAATCGAAATGCGTAATTAATGCAAGATATATATATATATATATATATATATTCTGTAGACTATCCATGACTCTGATTGTCAATATTTTCATGCACTAGATTATTTTTACTGCCTAAGATGGTGTAAATGTAGATTGTTTTTCTCAATCAATAAACATGCACTAACTACTGCTAGTAAGAAATATACCACCATTTTCTAATTTCATAGGCCTATCAATAAAAGACCGCATGATTATATCGTCGCTCTTATATTGGATTACAGTCATATATCGAAGAACAATGTCCACATCATCAACAAATGGAAAGCAACAAATGGATGCTAATAGCGCTATATCATACAAATGTGTTATCTTGAAAAGATTTGTCATCTTCGAGCTACTCAGTATGAGACTTTCATTGACTAATTGATGGTTTGTTTCAATTTTTAGCTTATCTATTTGCTGAGATTAGGCTTGAACTCATAGATTAATGGGATATTTGCATGTTTATAGTATGTGGGAGATTGCGGGTTAGGAGACATAATCGATAGATGTAGTTTACTTCTATGTACCTGTATGTCTATCTTTCGCATTCGTGAATTATCAACAGGAAGTGTGATAATTCTGACAAATAAATAAATAATAATAAATAAAAAAATAGATCAAATGAATTTTTATGAATTCGTTCTGAAAAGGTTTGTGTTATTTGAAGTGTTTTTGTTTAGGCAAGGAATGGGGATGTGATAGCAATAAAAGCTACAGAAATTAGATCATTAATAACACAGCCTAAGAAAGCAAATTGCAATTATTACAGTATAGACGAATGTTTCGGAAATCCATGTATTGATCTGATCCTCTACCCTTGTGCCGAAAGGACGTCGATCGACTGTCAAGAAAGGTCGTGCTGCGGCTAGTCGATGTCATTTCATTACACGGGGTATATTATGTTGATTTAAAAAAACCATGCTGCACAGGTGTATAGATATTATTGTAAACTAATCAGTAGCTGCAGTGAGCTGTTCAAAGCAATTACTGGTACCATACTTGAAAAATTTGCTGCTTGATGCATTCGAAGAATAAATTTTTCTTACCGAGGTCCCTAGCATGCACCGCGACAATCCGGATATTGTGGCTCCACAAATAGAAACTCCTCCAAGATTTTGTCCTGATCCGGAAGCATATATCTGTAGTTAAATGTATATATAGAATTAATAAAACATAAAATCAAATATCATCATTTTCTTACTTTTGACATGGTCATCCCTAGTCCCATGATGCAGCAAAGTACGGGAAAGCTGTGATCTTCATTCCATCTTTCCCCAAAAGTTCGCTCCCACTGTCCACTAGCGTCCCCGCTGCCGGATAATGGAAATGTAGGCATTGGTGGTTGATAAAGTAAATCAGAAATATTCCCCTTCCGAAGTAATACTGACACCCCTATCTGATGAGCATCCGCATCCGTAATGAATTGAGTCCTATATAACAACAAAACACAGCGTGAAGTAAAGCATCAACAGAAGCTCTGGAAAAATGAATTTGTATAACTAATCGAAAATTGATATGGAGTAGCAGGGAGGGAACAGGGCCTGGGCAGAAGCCAGGCCGGACCTAGATTTTTGGAAACACCAGCAGGTCGGATCGCCCATTCAAAATCATTTTCTATCCTTGACGCCCTCTTACACTCAAGGCATTTCATTTGTTTGTAAACGAAAAACGTCATATTTTCATTAGTCTCTCTTTTTCTCATGGATGAAATACAACAAATGATGTGAATGATGATATAATCGCTTATAGCAGTAGGCCTAAATACAGTTCTACAGCTCTATGACGCAATGAAACGGGAGGTGCAAACTTCACGATCTCAGGGATACAATCGATATGAATGCGTGTGCGAACATTTTAAAGTGTAGATATAGTGCATAATAAAAGATAAAATAAGAAATGAGCAAAAGCAAAGTTATTCTACAATGTAAGATAAAATAGAGCAGGCACATGCGTATAGTTACAAATAATGTAAATTAAAGAAAAATATAGCATATAAAATCTAAAATTACATAAGTAGTCAATTAAGAAATAAAGTAAGTCAAAATCCATCTTTAAGGTGGTTTAATATCAAGATGGATTTAAGATCAAGCAAATTTATATGGTTAATTGCGCTTTCGGAGAAATTATTTCTTTCGTTATTAAGTTGATGCACAAACGAACGGAAAACATCTCTACACATTGATTGTTGGGTTATGGGCTTCACTTACACACACATATAATCTTTCCTCAGAGTGTGCTTCTGTCAATGGAATTAAGGACTAGCTCAATTTGCATATACGAGGGGTGTTTGAAAAGTTCTGAGACTTTTTGCTCTATCATGTTCATCTGCTCTTTGCGATTAAGCTGTTGCACCTGTAGATGAAGTTCAATGATGAAGTTCAATACGTCCTTCAACTGCTGAGTAAAGTTCAGCTGGAAAACAGTTCACTGCGTGGGGTCTTAATGCCTCGCTTGATTTCTCTCACCCTCATTTCTTGGCATAATCATGCCAGACGCAGAACAAAATCAACGATCTATCATTTTCTTTTTGTGGAAACGAGGCCTATCGGGAGCCGAGATACATAGGCAGCTAAACGAGGTGTTCGACGACAGAGCCCTGTCAAAAGCTACTGTGTTCAGATGGCTGGATCGTCTGAAGTCTGGTCGAGATAGTCTTGACGATCCTCGCAGTGGCCGACCTTCCACAGCGGTGTCTGAGACCTCTGTCAACGAAGTCAGGACAGTTTTGGAGGATGATAGGCGAGTTACTGTCCGCGATATTGCAGAAGAAGTTGGAATGTCGACAGAGCGTGTGCATCGCATTCTTCACGAAGAGCTACACATGCGTAAACTGTGCGCGAGATGGGTTCCTCGGCTTCTTGGTGCGGAACAAAAGGCGGAGCGAGTTCAGAAATGTGAAATCCTGAAACTGACGTTAGAAGAGTACGGTGACAATTTCTGGCGTTGTCTTGTGACCACAGACGAAACTTGGATCCCTTATTACAGCCCCGAAACAAAGGAGCAATCCAAGCAATGGGTGACTTTTGGAAAAAAACCCCACAGAAAGCCAAGGCCGTCCGTTCGGTGGGCAAAGTCATGATCATATTTAGGTCCAATATCCTTGCACAGTTTACAATTACATATGTTTTTGTTTTCAATAGTATTTATGCTATTAACTAAAGTTTGACCGGGTTTGCAGGTAACACGAACAGGAAGTTCATACTTACTGACCAGTTTATTAATTTTTCTTAAGTAGCTATCACTAATGAAATCAACACAAAGGTTAATTTGATTTTCATTACTTTTAGTATTGGATTTTGATTTTGGTGTAATCAAAATCCATGCCGATAGAATGATGAACATCGATAATTTCCAGCTTTCTGTCATAAATAAACAAAAGAATTCGATGCAAACTAAAATGGCCGAAGCACGCTTCATAGCGTTGAACAAGCCACAAATCAACCGCAAACATGAATTGATCTAACGAGTCGTCACTGCCTAATCATTTTTATATTTAAGCCAACTGCCTGTTCATTTACTTACCCCCTTGATACTGTCTACCGTGACGAAACGCGTCGGGGAACTTTATTTATTTTTAAAAAATAAAAAAATCGTCTAAATTGAGGGAGAGCTATATTTTTGTTTACATCGTGGAAAATTGAATGTGTTCAAATGCTTTAAAGCTACAAATAAAACTGTAAGCGGATCGGGCTACAAAACTGAAAATCACGAGGTGGCTCGAGCAGAAAAATCCTCGTCATTCCCACTCTGTAGAGCAGGTCGTGAACTGTCCAGTCTCAGTTTCCGTACGGTGATTAGAAATAAATTTTTATAAAAATCTCTTCTTGTATGATGCACAAAGCATGAATTCTACCAAAACTATATCGACCTAATATACTTTTGAAGATATTTCTGTATAAAAAACCGAAATAATGGAAGCATATTCAATTGCACATGAAACGAACGACCAGAAAATCATTTTGAATCCGTTTACAAGCGTCCGCTTCGTTCATTTTCAGTCAATTTTATGTCAAGCTGCATCATTTTCATCACGTAGAAATTACTTATCATTGGTTAATTACACAATTTTCATATTTCAACGGTGTAAAAGTATAGAAGCTATGATGAAAGGTTGCGACTGAAGGAATTCCAAATGAAATAATTCAACTCCTAACGGAATAAGGTCACATGAAGATGTCAGAACAGCTAAACTAGTGATTTCTTCATTCCATGAGGATTTAGCAATCTCAATATAAGAGCCTGCTGCATTCATTATTCTGCTCCACTGCAAGGTTCTTTCTCTGAAGCAGGATAACGACTACAGATTGAGCCCAAAAGCACAAAAATAGCAGACGAATTTCACTTGAATTCATCCGTTTCATTCGATGTAGTTAATATTCCATAATTAGTAAACGATGATCAGATCGTTGCAATCCTATATTCTTCTGATTTCCAGAAATTTCAACTTATTTTCTTTCTGCGTAGTTAACCGAAAGACGGGAGATCAGAGACATAGGTATTTATGGCTGAAGCAAAAAGAAAACACCCTAATTTTTTGGTCGATTCTCTTTTCAAATTAAAAGTATAGAATTTGACGGTACTTCGGCGTCCCGCGCCTTCAACAGTCGATGTAGACTTTGGACGTCCAAAATATATTAAGATATAGCCCTGCTCACCTGCATCCAAGAAGATGCCGCATCTTTTCGGCAGAGATTTCAGCTCCCGTGCCGGTAATTCCCACAACAGATGAAGGTGTAAGATTGGCATCAGTTCTTAACCATGAAATTGCCGCCTCCCAATGAGCATCATGGAAGGTTTTGCAACGAAGATGCACTTGATTTTCGATCTGATGTCCCGAAACTACCTTTGTTAAGCAGGAACCTGTCAATAAAGGGGTACTGCATACTACTCACTGGTCTGTAAAACATTGATTTAAGAAAACAAATGGAAGGAAACTTATTTCACGAAAAATGAGAAGTCAGACACCCAAAAGTCAAAAACGTTTATTTCTTGATAAGAGAATACTGATGATGGAAACAAGATTTTACAGATAAAATGTAGCCAGTGTAAATGCATTATGACACTGGAAGGAGAGGACATTGGATTATGATACAAATGGCGTTTGGATAGATTTAATCACAACATGAGTCACATGAATTGTGTAAATGCAATTAGAGATCCCAAGCAAAACAGCTTGATATAATATTTAACTATTTATGGCATCCTAAAGCCTATTCACACCTAGTTAGTAAAGTCTGATTATTAAGAGGTTCGGAAAATGGATTTTTTACGAAACAAAACACATGCATTTAATACAATGATAGATGTATATGTAATGTAATGTATCACATGTAAAGTATGTGATACATTACTAAGTAATGTATAAGTAATTCACATTTCATTCATATTTCATACATTTTATATAACATGTACAATTTAAAGGTAACA
The DNA here is from genome assembly GCA_907163375.1 of Prostheceraeus crozeri. Lineage (NCBI taxonomy): Eukaryota > Metazoa > Platyhelminthes > Polycladida > Euryleptidae > Prostheceraeus > Prostheceraeus crozeri. The sequence continues at coordinate 314,010 of CAJQUW010011415.1, read as the reverse complement.
CGGTGTGCCCATGCGAAACTGCTGAGTGAAAAACAAACATGCTTTTCAAAGATATAAAATCGTATACTTATGAAACAGTAGCGATATTGCTGAATCTATACTTCTTACATGCGGTTGACAGCCACGGTATACTTAAGTATTGATTTTTTGTGACTTCTGACGTTTCAATTAATGTACAGTATCCACAATAAGCTTACATCAATCAGCATCTCACTTATGGAAACTTATTTTAATCTTACTTTTTTAAATAATGATGACCATGGGATAGTTGACAGATGACAGAAATGGTGTAAAATTTTTCATTCACTGAATGAGTTCCAGGCAATTTCATCAATCTCTGTCAGCAATTTTTCTTGGAAAACAACCATGCGCAGGCATGTCAGTAAGCTTTTTCTATCAATTTCGAGTTTCCAAGTAATGAAATAATTGATTGAGAAATTTCTTCACTGATTTGTGCTTTTAACCAAGGTGGGCCCAATTCAATTGTGTTGACGTACGGGCATTTAAGTGAACCCAATCAAATTTCGAAGCATTCCGAAAAAAGAAAGTTAACTTAGTGAATATAAGAGTGATGGGAATGCTTTCAGATATTTTTCTAACGGCAGGATACAGTAGATAATTCAAAATGTGAGATAGAATTAAATAAATATGCACTATTTTTACTGGGAAGTCCATCTATAAGAGTGACTACTTTCTTTCTTTAATGGGGCATCATTAATCTCATGCTCATGTTGAGGTAGAGAGTACAAAAAGAATGCAAGAGTTCTTGAAGTTGTACCAGACTTAAATTTGAAGCGACGGCGCTTGAAGAACAGCAAACAATACCACTGCTCTGATAAGCTATTCTACCGGTTTCGGATAGGAGATTTTTCCATCCTAAACCGGTAGAGTTTTATCCATCCTTTTTTTCCTCCTATCCGAAACCGGTAGAATACACATTTTTATAACATCATCTTCGAGATTTAATTACGACGTTCTCGCAAACATCATATGCTCGCAATTATATCATTAGCATCGTCAATCGATCCGTCGTTCGGAGTTGTTTAACTAATTGAAACTGCTTTATGAAACTTTATGAAACTGCTCTGATAAGCATCATCGTTGAACAGATGATTTGCAAGTCTATGTGCGTGACAAAAGATTATAATTTTGTTGCACATTAAATATGGAAAGTTGCAAAATAACTGTCACGTGAAAGATGCACCACATGCAAGAACATCAAACAACTTCCAGCTCTATGGTTATACAAGCAATAGGAAAATTATGGATTGCTAAGATTAGAATCACATGCTCACAATGTTCACACATTGAATTTTTCTTCGAAAGTTTGATTTTTATTTTCACATGACTTGTTCTGTTGGTTCTTCATTGATTAACAATTTCGTGATAATTGATTTAAAGTGTGAAGCTTTTAGTTTCCATGAGGCGCTTGTGTGCCGCATTTCTGTAATATTTTCGTGGAAGTTAACTATTTTGGAGTTCATGAAGTTAGAGCTAATTAGTGCAATTAGGATAAATCAATTCAATGCACAAATGTTAGAGAAAGTCTCTTTATAAGTAAGTTCATACACACTATAATACACTACTCAAGCATCAAGTCACGATTTTATTGAGCAGATGTGCAATCAATGACTAATGTCATCATGTAATTACATCAGCTATTTGAAAAATAGAATAAAATGGATGCGCGTTCATTTGAGATCAGAGATAATCTCATTATTCTCGAGATAAATTGATGAATTTACCAAGGCTCGCTGACTTTGACTATTGTTTGTCAAGGCAGTGATGGTGAAACATTACACTGACAGCTGCATAAAGTGACAAATATTCGACCTCATAGACACAATGCGCCATCCTTCGATCAATTCCGTGATATCTATCTTTAGACGACGTTGAAGTAACTGACCATGATGGAACGCTTATACATGTACATGTAGATGGAAAGCCTCTGATTATGTAGTTTGGCATACTTACCGAAATTGAAGAATGAGAATATAATTGTGATGAAGACGATGAGGAGGTTGAGCATTCTACGGTGCTCATGGAGCAGTTTGAGGGTGCATATATTCACATGAAAAGTGCCTGATTTGAACAAACTTTATCGTCAAAAAGCCTACGTCAGCTTGTAGAGGATTTATTAGAAAATAAAATGAATAGATAAGCACAGCTTCCGACTCTACGAGTACAGCACATCGTCAAGCAGGCATCAAAACATGTCGAGAAAGCCGATGAAGTGTGTAAATGGAAGCTTATCTCAGAGTCCGAATTACGCCAAATACCACGAAAAGCGAAATTTCAAGCAGTAAATGCTTCAAGATTATTGAGTGAGATACATGTAAAACAAAACAGCTCGTGCATTCATTGCAAACGGTTCGAATATAAAGTCACTCAACTGTGAAAAGCGATGATCGTTTCAACTGATACCTTATGATAACCATCAGACATTTAATGATACTTGAAGTTTGTGGTGTAGTTTTGTGTAATTCTATATTGCTACATATTAAAGTGCTTCATGCATTAGATATTAGTAAAATTATTTTTGTATGAACTGTGTTTATAATGCACATAAGCATTAATTAAGCGGAAGTTAGGCTGATCATCAAGGGAATTTCATAAACCGCATTATGATGGAAGTCTTCACGAAAAAGTCGAGATCTTATTGTGCTTTTCTTGGCTGAAATTTCAAGTTTTCAATTCAATTTTCATCGGCATGATTTTATGATTCACTAAATTTATGTTTCATTTCTTGAATCTAAATAGTGATGTGGACCCATTTACATCTTTTAAAGTTAATTGAAATCATTGTCTTTGATTATGTTATTTTGCTGCATCAATGGCAGATTGCTTGTCATATGATCACGCTTAAGAAACTCTTGAGGTTGAGCATGAAATTAATAGCAGCCTATCAAATTGCTAATTTAACAAACTTTGCCTTTCCAAGGCTGTCATGACACGGAGGATTTGTAAGAAACTATCATTCCTTATGCATGATCAGTCAATTCCTTCAAAACTGCAAAAATTTGCATATCTCACATTTGGTGACAATACCCAACTGTGTTCACCTCGAGTTCATTCAGTAAAATCGAAAATGTATACATATTGGGGATTTAATAAATGCTGAGTTGCTTCTATACATAATATACTTATGCCACTCAATGCATTTGGCCTTAATGACTTCAAATTCGACGGGATTGGGATTTACAGTACACAGGAAATTCGCAAATAGGGATTGAAAGTACTAGAACCGTGCGAGGATACACTGGATTGAAACAAGGTCAATGATGTCGCACATTCTCTGATTAGATCTTCTATTCATCAAAACCCCATTTTGCGAGCATTGCAAATGTGAACATCCTTCTGATGTATGGACGATATCACACTATGTATTTATTAATAATATAATAGTAATAGCATTCGCAAGTCGTAGCAGGGATCGACCCAGTATTACCATGAGAAGAACTGAAGGCTATCAAATGTACATGTACTTACCTCGGTCCACAGCCGCCAATGTTGTCGTTGAAGAGAATGATTCCAATGGCAGAATGATCGTCTCATCGTAAATTGATGCCTCAAGTCTACGCATATTAATTGTGGGCAAAATTTAATGGATTCCTTATTATCATCGTCACACAGTAAATAAAACGCGAACTGAGCACTGAATAGTGTCGTCATAAATTACATGTAACATTGAATACGTGGACTATTTGCATATCCAGCTTCTACTTACATCCGGTTTATACGCACTTTATGAATGCAGCGGAATATTGTCACACACATAGATAAACGTGCGTCAGTATAAACAAACTTCTCCACAATGTGAGCGCTCAAATCAAATGTGATTTAAATATTGAAGTGGATTATTATCAAGATAGGAGAATAATTCATTCAAACTGGCAATCTTTACCAATGAGAATAGTACTGTATTGCCGACAATACTTCACCATAAACATAAGCTAGTTTGGGTTTACAATGATGTTGAGATGGGCACTGGTAATCCAAACGCGTAGTAGCTTGTTGATAATGTGTGCAATTATACCGATCATAAATGCCATTGGCCTCAGTTGATGTCAAACTGCATGATAAGCAATTGCGGGTCAAGTTGCACAATTGATGTCAAATGGACCAACTTCATTAATTAATAAATTGTGGTCATATGAGTCAACTCTATTTCTTGCAGCTAATGAGAATATACTTTATATGCGATGTCTGTTAAATAAGAAACATATTTGATAGAGCTTTGACAAAACCGGATTAAGTGATCTCTTTCATAAGCAGTCGCTGACAGAGGGCTAAATTGGAATTTCAATGGAAATTATGCCAAATCATCGCTAATGATAAATTTTGTCACTATCTATTCATTGTAGTTATGATTTCATGAACATGTGGGGATAAGATAAGAAAATTAATAAACATTCACTGATAACACTAAGAATGTATTGTTCTTACTTTGCTAAAGCTCGTCAGAAGAGCATTAGTAAATGTTGAACAATTATGTTAGGAACTTTGAAGTGTGAACTTTCAAGTTCTCAATGCATTAGTTGAGTAAGAAACAGTTTTTCATCGTTTGTGGATTAATTGTAAAGTATTCCAATTGCTATGATTTGATCTTATTCGAAGATTTATTGCACAATTTTTCCTGACAACAAAGGTCTGTCGTAGCGGCTATATTGAGCATCTAAAGAGATTGACAGCCATTAAGTCAACAAGAGACACCAAACACATTGACTCCCTGACCGCACTCGCCTGACCCTGGAATCGAACCGAAATCAGCGGAGGACACGAGCTCGCACCTTCTTCAATAAGCTACGCTGACGGGCGCTGCTTTTTGAAATGCAATTTGCGTGCGTTCTAGACATCTAAGGAGGTTGGGAGCGGTGCCATCAGGATCGCACTGATCATTTCATTCTCAGTTATTATGTTGTTTTGCTCTTCTATCAGCTCCAAATAGTCGCATGTATCCACAGAATTAGCTTCGTGTCGATTCAAAAATAAAAAATTGTCACTGACCTTCACGTGTAACACTTTTAAACATGAATTATTTTCAAAACTAAAGTTTTTTGGAATTATTTTTCAAATGCAATTTGCCGGCGTCCTACGCATCGTAAGAGGTTGGGAGTGGTGACACTAGAATCGCATTGACCTCTTATTTCTGTTGGTTGCAAATTTTTGCTGCTATGGGATCCACATTGTGTTGTCCCAGAAGGATGCGGATAGATGCTGTCAAATGGTCAAAATATGTATGAAAGAGTTAAAAGTCGTTTAAGGTCTTTCTCTAAAGCAAGCGTCTCAAAAGTCCTGTACACGAATTTGAAATTAAGATAGCTCTACTGCACTTTATTAAATTTGCACCCAATTTACTGTCTGTTGTAATGTAGACTGGTTTTTTATATCTGAACTTTACAGTAGTCATGAGCCACAGCTAGCGATGATCGATTCGCACATTTTTTATTATAATCCGTTAAACTGGAATAATGCCACTGACAAGACCTTCGACATACCCAAAGTATAGTGCATGTAAATTAAATAATTTAACTAGGAAGATAGTTGAAAAGGAAAAAGTACAATATAGGTACTCAATGTCGTAATACAGTAAGAACTTTCAAAGTTTAGCATACTTGTAACTTCTTTTCGTGAACAATATTTTCATAGACAGATGACACTGAAATGAGATAGCCTCTATGGATTGAGCACTTCCTGAAGTTGAACGAAATATTCGAATTTTCTCGTATAAACATTCTCTTTATGTTAATCGAAAACACAACTGAAATTTTTTTCATTGAACTGTCACCAACTGGTAAATGATTTTTTCGGCAGTTTGGCCTGCTGAGGTAAACCACTTTCCGGTTGAAAACCACTTAAAGATAAAGCAATAGTGCGATTTTAACCGCACAGTAAGTACTCATTAGGTATGAAAAGAATATAGCGGTTGATCAAGTTCTATTTTACTTTCTCAAATACACGCTCAAATGCTAGAGAGAGGTTTCACACCGCAGTGGATTTTCTATATTTTCGTAGATTTTCAGTCAATCTGCATGACACAGATGTAGACATGACAGATGTGTGCATGAAAGTCACACACGTAGACATGCTGTTTGATCACAGCAATATGATCCTCCCCATCTGCATCCAACGACGATTTCTGTCTGCACTGAATGATGCCGCCAGAATTGTTTGTAATGCAAGGCTGGGCAAGTGACCATGTATCACTCCTCTTCTGCGAGACTTGCACTGGCTTTGCTACTCGGATCCAGAGAAAGAATCGACTACCGGCTAGATGTCTTGGTGTTCCGTGGTCTCCACTGTACTGCACCCTATCTTGCTGAGGAACTCATATCGCTCCTTTGATCCGCTCTTACTCCCGCTCTCCGGATTCCCTCAAGCCGACGGAAGACACTTGGCGCTCTTGCCTTTCCCTCTGCCGGAATACGTGTGTGGAACAATTTCTCAGTCGAAGTGACCAATCATTCCTCCCTTCGTCCTTTCAAACGCTCCCTGCAAGCCCTTCTATACTCGCGATCTTATCGCGAATGCTAATTTAGTTCAAGATGTACTTTTACTTTTGTGTAAAGTGGCTCAACAGTATTAGCACGATGCGCCATAATATTGCTGTATGAATAAGTAAATAAATGAGAATTCGTCAACAATGTGTTTTTTGCGCAAACAATGTAACTCAAGAAAAGACGTGTTTTTCTGAAACAATCGGTAAGATGACGTGGAAACGAAAATTGGTTTGATTTCCCGTATCAGAGAAATTCTAAATTTTGAATAAAGTCTAGAATCAAACAAAAGCAGCAAAACAAGATAGATTGTTTGATTAATCATTAGGGATAACAGTTTTTAAAAATCAGCTTTCAAATTTTGAACGTGGGGTTTTTGTCAGAACTCAATCATTCTCTTGTCTGGGAGTACTTGCGTAATTGCTGCATGCTGCCTGCATGTTACGAGTTGAGCGCTTTTAAGAGGAAAAATGGCGCGGCATGTCTGTGCCAATATTTTTTTCTATGCATATAGTAAAAAGCTCTCTTTTCCTTACAATATATCTATGGAAAAGTTTTACTTTTCCGTACAACTTTTACTTTTTTGTTAAATTTTTATTAATTAAGAAAATAGCAAGCACCAATGTGTGTATTGCATGTTATATAAAATTATCAGTAGACAATGATAAAAGAGTTCTAATTGCAAATAATTTTAGCGAACAATTAACACATTAACTAGAATGTTTTCTAACATCAAAAGTTGAAAACAATGTTAGAGCAATTGGAAAAATTGATAATTTTTGACTGTTCAGCCCTTTCGGACGTGTGATTCTGCATATGAATGCCCGAAGAACTTGACGGTTGCTTTTTCATTAAGCTCGCAATGCTCAGTTTCTGAGAAGTTGCATTGTCCACATACTTTAATGCCGTGTTTTGGTCTTTCCAGTTGAAGTGTTTTTGCAAAGATGTTGAAGATGCTCCAGCTTCAGCAAGAATATTTGCTGAAGTTCTCCTCATAGCATGCCCCGTATAAGTTGTTGGTTGTTCAGTTTCAAAAAAGTCGCAACATTCTGAGTTATTTTAGCTAATAGATGCACTCCCATTGGTTGTTTGGTATAATACGATCGACCATCTTTATGCAAGCGATATGATTTCATAAATCTTCCTTCAGAAGCTTCACAGTCTGCCAGCATGTTGTCATACTTTTCCAAAAAGCCACAATATTCCAGCGGAATATTAGATTTATTATTGAATTGCGCACCGTTCTGTTTGTTCACGGAATAGGTGACCCACATACCTGTAGATTCATAAAATTCAAAATCATCACTGTTTAAGTTGGCGAGATCTGCGCAACTTAAACCTCCAAAATAACACACGGTGACAGCTGCCTTCATATGTATGAATTCTGTCTCATTCGGTGCGTTCTCCAGAAAGTTGAATATGTCCTGTTTAGAAAACACACTAGCAGTTTTTCGCTTATAACCTGCCTCATAAGATTTTAATAGAAGAGTCAAACGTGGGTAAGCTTGGAGTTTTCCTCCGTGGTATAGTTGAAGTTTATTATTCAACATAGAATAAATAGACCATAATGTACTTGAAGCCAACTTCTTTTCTCTTTTCAAGTAATCGAAATACTGCAAAAAGTTTTCTTCGTTAGGTTTTCGTTGTTTAACTTAGAATATTCCTGAAACTGTTTCCAATTCTTATCGTATTTTTTAACACTTTTCATAGGATGAATATCATCAATAATTTCAGCAGCAGAGCGCTTCATGTCTTTTGCAGTTTTACTACCAACAAGTTGATTTAGCAATTTGAAATTACAAAATGAGAAGTCTACACGGAAGTCTATGGTTTTGCAAATCAATACATTTCCATGATGATGTCATAGATATGCATAGAAAAAAATACGTTCCTTCATTGGAAAAGCACTATTTCCATACTCGGATTTCTATTCACACTCGATCGCTGGCGCTCTCTCGTGTGAATAGATATCCTCGTATGGAAAAGTAGTACTTTTCCAATTTCAGGAAAATGATTATTCATTCAGATACTAGCTAAATGTGACATACTTGGAATTGGTAAATGACGTCACTGATCACTGGAGCTGACACTTATCGTGAAACAATGTTGTCCTCCTTAACAAAGTTCACAATTCACACGATGATTGAGGTCATGCATGTAAATTCTATTTGTTGCCATTCATTTCCAAATATTTACAGCTTTTGAATGGAACCGACAACTCTCTAATTCAGTTTTAACGACATTTTTCAGTTGACATCAACTTCCAGTGTGACTGTGTTGTGATCATTGGACACTCTTACATGGTAAAAGGGTTTCAGCGTTAAAGGTTTATTGTTGTGCAGTTGCAGATATTCACTTTAATAGGAAATCAACATAGATGGTATCAAAAGGCATTCAAACGCGCTGTACATCATCGAGGAAAAGATACAAATGGTCGATTATGATCGATTGGAATGGAATGAACTTGCACGCTCCAATTTTAATCCGCTATCTATTCATACCAGAAATTTGATGTGGGACAGCGAGAGTGCTTTGCAATGACTGAAAAGTAATTTCCGGTCACTTTTATTTGTACACGGAGAACGAAATTTTGCTATAGAGAAATGTGACAATGTTCGACGTTTAGAACTTCAGACAGTGATCATAAATAACATGTAATAGCCTCTTCACGTTGTCATGTCTTCAGAGGTTGCTACGGACGCGTGAAAGTATGCAAAGTTGAGTATGTGAACTTGTGACACGCTTTACCTTTGTGATACAGGGAAATGGACACAATCGAATTTCTCAAGATATGTGCATTTCTAAAATCTGATAAAGTAAGCTATATGATATCTGATGGAGAAAGCTTTATAAGGCATATGTAAAACTTTCTGACGCATGCTTTTGCAGACGATGAAAGCAAGGAAAATAAAATTACAAATACAAAGGCTGGAAGCACTCAGCCCCCTTTAAAAATATAATTGGATCTTTGAAGCAGTGAGTTTTTCTTCCTGGTTGTGGACGAAGATATTCATGCGGTTAAGCATTAAAATTGATTTAATAAGATATCCCTTTTCCATCTAAACATGGATTTGATTTATCCTCCTAGCTTTTCTTTACTAGTCTTGAGACAAATTTGTCCATTATCAATGAGTTTCATTGTAATTTTTTTTTTTTAATTAACGTTTATTTTGAAAATACATAATCAAGTTCTTTTTACAGGCAGAGTAAATTTAAAAGTCACAAGACATAGTCAATTTCACTAAGAGGTCTCGATCGAGGTATGCATGACATAATGCTAGTTGCATTTCCCCTTTGAACGGCTAAGCTCAGACGTTGCTTCAGGAACTGAGTTGCTCTGGTCTCTCCGGTGACTTCACTTATTCTTCTTCCGAGCATCCTCACGAGGGCTCGAGCGTCAGTTCCCCATGCTCCGAGAGTCTCCATCGCAAAAGGACAAAAGCAAAAATCATGAGATAGACTCTCATACTTCCGTCGCTTCTTATCTTCTGCTTTCGATGCCAGAATTCCTCCACCTTGTCTTGAATTTGGGATGTTGCTAGTGGCGAGTGTATCCACGCATATGAAATCCCACATTAAAGCTCTACCGGACTTCCAAGGTATCAGAGTCACGCCATCCGGTCTTTTGCCGTCATCACGACTAAGGCCGTGAGGTTCAAGGACAGCAGGTATCCCGGCGGTGGCAAATGATCGTCTGATAATGTCATTTGCTTCACTGTGTCGAATAATTCGTCCACTGTTCAGTTTACAACTCAAACCGTGATTGCCGTAAAGATCGACGTCGGCACCACATCTGCATTTGTGAGGAAAACACACAGGAGCTCCTAGTCGTAGAGCGATGGCAATTCGCAGATTCTCGTTGTTGAGTTTGAGGCCCAAACATGAAATTGGGATTGAATTCAACCATGCACCCGCGTCTGGAGAAGATACGCAAAGCAAGCGACTTCTGTTTACTGGTCGGATATTTGGCTCAAAATTTTCTCAAATTCGTCGTCGATTAATGGTTTGTCCCATGAACGTTGTAAAGACCTCAATTGATGTTCTGGCTCATTTTGACTTGGAAGCTTTACTTTCCAAGAATGAAGGGCGTCAAGCTTGTCCTGATCAGATTGGAAACCAGGTAAAACATCTCGTAGAAAAGCTTCTACACCGTGTGAAGATGCCAGAAAAGCCGGAAGTGCCACGTCCGTTGCCCGTCTAAGACCCAAACCTCCCTTGGAGACAGGGAAAAAAGCTTGATCACAGGACCGAGGAGACAATGAGCAGTTGAGTATGTTCTCTAAAGCACTTCGTTGAAGATCATCGAATCTAATTAACAAATGATGGAATTGATAAAATGGGAATGTTCGCAAAAGATATAAAAGTTTCGGTATTGAGAAACAGTTTTTCAAAATGTAGAAAGCACTGTGGGAGTCAATATCACTTAGACGATCAATGAGTATATTGATAGAATTGAGTTTGTCCGTGAACACCGACCCGGCACTTTGAGAGAAAAGAAGCGATCCCAGGAGTGTAGCATCTATCATTGAAATAGCCTTCATATGATGGAAAAAGGAGGATGTGACAGAAGTTGTTAGAGACATTGGGTCATACACCTCACACTTTTGCAAGTTCATGCTTAGACCGAGGTCCGCCTGGAGAGCAATGATTGTGTTCAGATCCTTTGTCACTTCAGCCACAGTGCCTGCGATACAACCGTCGTCTAAGTACCAACAATTGACTTTACTTGTCAAACTTTTGACCATATCATTTATCGCCAAGGAGAAACCGACCGGACCCATAGGGTCACCCTGTTGCATGCCTTCCCTCGATAAAAGGATTTCACCATCAATAAAAAGGTTAGTGTCGTTATTGTACATTTGCCACATAAAAGGAAAAATACTGCTGGCTCTTTCTTTGAACTTATGCAGAATCATATCCCTTCTAATAGTATTGAAGGCGTTAGAAAAGTCAACTTTGATCATCACGAAATGTTCGTTGATCAACAATTTCTCTTTCAAATAATTTCGTATTGTGTGTACTATGGCCTCCGCACCTTTTGGTGAGCCAACACCCATCTGATTGGGATAAAAGGAGTCTTTCAATTCTTTGATGGTCTTTCGAGCTGCAATTTTACTGGTAAGTCTGCGATACACAGTTCCCACTGCAATAGGGCGTAATTGTAATTTTGTATGACTTTTATTAACATTCAAGCGTAAAGCACAAAATGAGTACCAGTCTCAAATGCCAAGTCTCTAATACTCGCCACCTCCCAATAAATGCTCACAACATTGAAGAATATATTACAGTGTATTATGAATATGGATTATATATACGTGTACATGTATATTGCTCTATGGAGCAAACATGGTGATCTGTAATGTCATTATTTGATGATTTTATGAAACTAGAAAATAAGATATTCACTTCAACTCTGTTGCTGTGATTAAACTGCACTTAGTCGACTCCCCATGTCATCAAATTGTTCATCAGAAATTCAGGTTTTTGCGTTTTTTAATATGAAGCTGTCGCTGATTAACGTTAAAGCTGATAAGCTAACGGCATTACTCATTTATTTTCTGAAATTTGTCATTGATCAACAACATCGTTCAATAGATCGACATTTTTCAATGATAAACGACATTTATCACGCTATCGATATATCTACCAATGTCAAGCGAAATTTTTCACACTATTGTGACTATCTTACATAACTTTCCAATTCCACCAAGAAATTCAAGTTATCCAGAATCTATCGTGCATTTTTAGATTTAAAATTACACAAAAATATTAGGCATGATTGTCAGTGATGTCTTCAAGTCGCATGCATCGAGGAATCAGCAGATGTACAGGAAGCCTGACAAACCTCGGGAGTGATTTCGGAGAAATTTTGCTCTGACAGTTGAGCCATTGTTGCCATGAGCTTTTGTTGATCCTGTCGAAGCATCTGGTCTCGCACCTCCTCCAAATTTCTCTTGTTGGCTGCTTTCCACACACTAAAAGCACTAGTTCAGCTTTTAGTGTGTGGAGAGCAAATTTGTTCTGCCAATTTAGTGCTGAACCGCCAATGATGTTTCATGTGCTCGGCTGTGACACCATGCATTATCGAATAGCATGGTGGCATGCTGTGATCCGGCAGTAGCTGACCCGTTCATCAAAAACTTGAATAGATAGGCATTTATTCTTCTCCGTCTTCATTTGTTGAAGAAAACAACAAGCCGCGTGTGTTCGATACAGCAATGAATAGCGAGAAGTTAGAACTTGTCCTTGCACCAACCACCCGAACGCATCGATGCCATCGTGTAAACGAATCTTAGTTCGAGAGATCCACAAATTGAATCCAGTCTCATTTATGTAGACAAGCTCCTGTGCATCACCGTCAGCAAGCAACCATTCTGCATGTTCCCTTCGCGCATCATTTACGTCGGAACGATTGCGTTCTGCGACATTTTATACCTTCTTCATCGTTATCAGCTGCGCATCTAAGTTTTTCGAATGCAAAATGTCGCTATATATTTCGGCAAATTTCGATGTTCATTTGACAGATTTCTACTAATGAGCGATGTTGTCGATGATAAAGAGACACTTGCGGCTATTCAATGCGAAATGTCGCTGCTCATTGGAAAATTACGTTAATGAATGCACAGCGCGTTACGTTATCTCATTCCAAATAAAAAATGTTGGAATTCCCATGATTCTCATCCCAATCCATAAAGCGAATGTTAATCCAATCTCCTTTGAATTTCTCACGGCAGGTTCACATAAATATGTTGTCTTTTTGATACTGTGATTTCATTATTATGCTTTTCAGTTTGCTATAGGCCCATCTAGGCTTGTTGCTATTCTGAAATAAGCACTGTTACTTGTTTGACTGCAATTTGAAATTCGACTAGTTCACCTATTTCACCAGAACCATGTTCTTAGTTCGTTGGTACAATTCTGCTACTACCAGCCTAGAAATGATTATTGCTTGTGCTGTATCCCTCCACTACATTAACGGTTTATGTAAATGATGGCTCTTCTGTAAATGATGTTTAACTCAAGCTAAACTTAAGCGACGACGGAGCCTATCTTGTATCGGCTGCTGCTATTGCTGTTGTATTCCAATTTCTGTTTGTTCTGTGATGATTTTCGTGGTCATTTTTGCATCTATCGATTCATAATCTTTTACTGGCTAGCTAAGTGTTGCATGTTTCTCATTGCTATTTGAGGAATTAGTGGTCTTCTGCATTTTATGATCTCCCATCATATCAAGCGCAGTTCCAAGGTCATCCCATGTTCTTGTGTTCATTCTCATTGGATATTTATGCCAAGTGTCTACGCGTCGTGTCACTTTCAGTGACTTGTTGGTTGTTGCCGATTGTTGACAAATCGAATTGATACCTCTATCAAATTCCTTTCAGTGGTATTTAGTTGCGATCTCTACATACATGTAGTTCCTCGTCGTATAAATTGGGCATCACAGCTCACCTCCAGCTGAGACATGAATGTGGAAAGTGTAATCCAGTTGTCAAATACTGACCTGGAATGTGGGAAGTCAAGCAATTACAAACAAATTTTGATTGACGCACTAATTCGAGTCAAAGTGAACAATCGCGTCGATCATTTGCAGAGTGCTGAAAAATAGTAGCTGGTATACAGACATTGATTCATTTGTGTATGGGTTTGTCTAGAGAAGACATAATCCTATCTCACCCATTATGTGCAGTGGTAGCAAGCGATAGAGATTGACATAGATATTCGTCTCTCTTTGCCTTGTGTGATTGGCCAATCGCGCGCATTGCCGAAGTAGCTCTTATCAAGGAACTCACTAACTTCAGCGATCAGATCGCAGGCAAACTTGTCAAGTGAAAAGTGCGTCGTAGATATCCTTGACTTAATTTTTCTAAGTGACAAATTCGTCAAATGGAGATATTCACACCGTCTGACTGCTCACGATCTAAATTTGCTGACTGCCTGCGCTTAATGTGGTTGATCTTTTAGATTGATTGGATACAAACAAAGTGACATAATTGCTCATATTTATGTATGACATGTGAAGAATCATAATGAAATATGTATTAAAGAGTGTCGTGTGTGGTTTCTGATTAACTCATGACATTGATTAATGCATAACACTACCTCACATCTTGATTTGCTCGTGTGTGTATATATTTCTCAGTGAAATTTACTGATGATAATAGAGCTACGTTATCTGGACATGTCTAAGGTTTACCTGCTATACAACACAAGAATAATCCGATGCTTTACTTTAAACATGAAAATATTTAATGAGAGGGTGACGCATTACATGCTTTTTCTTGATTGATAACAAGTTGATGGATGCTTACTCTTTGAAATTTGTAAAATTAGTTCTGACAGCATCTTGAATATCATCAACGCCTACTGACTACACAGAGCATTATCTGACATATTCATCTAATTTTGCAGCTTACGATTGTGTTCAATTTGAAGTCGAAAATATATCACAACTAGCCATTACACACCAAGACGAGTTACCCACGCACCGAAACTTTTTCCAAACTTAGGTAATACGCAGATGAATCGACCGTTTGGCTGAGATGGTCTTCTTTTTCTGACCTAAAATGGGACAAGCATTGCAATCACATGCTTGAGAACAAGGATGGACCTAATGCAGATGGCATGCTAAAAAGAGAAGATGCTGAGAAGAGTGGCCCCAATTTGAAAGGAATATTGTCATCAAAATAAAACCACAATAATTTCAGATTAACTAATCTTGATTAATGCCATCACATTGGTGAGCTAAAGTAAAGTACAAGGGAAGTATATGCACAATTTGGAATATGCAGTTCAGTGCTAAGTACATTTTCTAAATAATACCATGTAAATCCTGGCGGTACAGAAAGGGGCCCACTTGTTTCCTTGTGAAAGGCCCACTTCTGATGGACCTTTCATTGGTCGATAGATGCATTCTTTGTCCGATATACATTAAGAATGCATATTTAAGATCATGCGACAAACGGGGCCGCTGTTATATTCTAGCCTCATCTGTGATTCGTCTGGGAAGATACAATTGAGAATGAAGTTTATGAATAAATCGAATGATTATAAATATGAAATATATTCCATGAAACTGATTGTTTGGATATATAGCCTGTTATCCGCCAGAGTCAAAAACAGTGAAATGATGCATAAATGCATATTAAAGTCAATAGATTTGCAACGGCTGGCAATAAGGTTAGACATTAACAAAGCCAATTATTCTTTTCCATTTTGTTTTCGTAATCAATATTTGCACTTGTATGGTATACACAAATATTTGCTGCTGCACCATGTGACTAATGCAATAATGAAACTCATCGAGCTCTGTTCAGTACAGTCCTCGTGAAAACACATTTGACAAGGCGACTGTATTAAAAAATCTGAAGTGTTTGTAGGAGTTTGCAGCAGTTCCCACGGCTACGTTATGCAATCAGAAATTTCAGAAATGGAGTAATAGTATAAATAATAGTATAAATGTTCCACATAAAAGACAAATGTAGAAATATGCATCCTTATCAACATTCACTGGTGTTCATAATGAGCTGCATGCAATTTAATCCAACTATGCAAATCCATCTTGACTCTACATACAATATCATAAGTATTTCAAACTTACAATTTAAAGCTTTGAGAAAAAAATATGAAACAAATAGTTAAGAGAAATGCAGTAATTCGCTACAAAAGAAGGCCTACTTCTGTGATTTGTCAAATAAGTTTACTGGTATTTTTGAGGGTTGCTTTAGTTCGTCACATATTACAAATGCATATCTCCAGGGTCAAAGGCAGAGGTGGACAGTATCCGTCCCCTATCTATTAATCAGAATTTCAAACACTGCACTTACCTACAGCTGTATAGATGTGTGTTTATCACTGTTATACACATTGACATTTTATTAGTATTATCTACTTCAAATTTAATCAGCGCTCGCTTATGTTGATAACTTCATAACTCAATAGCGCTACATATGTTCTCGTCTCACAAGCAGACAATGCTGCTCGCGCATTGAAGTATTCATTAAATGCTTTTGTCACGTTCAGAGGTCCTGTGCATCCTTGTTGACAGTTAAATACAAAATCACCGTCGTGGAACCGGGGCGTAACCTCTTGTCCGTTGTGACCGCGTGACACCGATACTGGCGACACTCCTTAAAGTAATTCCTGTGACAAACTCCGTTTGCCAGCGATCGACAGACGAGACAAGCTCCGTTAAATACATTTCCCTGATCATTTTGTTTTCCCAATCCAACCATGCCTTGTGCGTCATCTACTACTTCTTCCCCTTCTCGGTATAAATTCGTCTTCTCTAAGCGTCGTCGAACTTCTCGTCAGGAGTCATCGGAGTTGGAAATGGATCTGCACGCGGGTCCAGCGGAGCCATGTCATCTACAGGAATTCAAAGTAGTCGTCGTGGGCGATCACAGAGTTGGAAAAACTTCTCTTCTAAGGTGTTGGAAAGGCGACAATTTTGAACCCTTCAGTAAAGCGACGATTGGCTTCGATTTATGTACAGGGGACTTTCATACCCCAGAAGGAAGTGTTCGGTTGCAGGTTTGGGATACTGCCGGTCAAGAAAAGTTCAATTGCGTAACCACGGTACAGTTTAGGAATGCCAAAGTGATAATCTTTGTTTATGACGTTGCAAACCGCGCATCATTCCAGAGAATTTCGGATTATTGGCTCAATCGTGTAGATGACTTTATTGACGAACCGGTGCCAATTTTTATTGTGTCAAATAAAATGGATCTTCCAGTGACTGAACGAATTGTAAGTGAAGAAGAGGGCAGTAGACTTGCCTCCGCACAAGGGGCCAGTGGATTTTTTAAAACAAGTGCCAAAAGTGGTCTCAAAGTCGCTGAACTGTTTGATGAAGTTGCTCGAGTGGCGTTGAAGACATGGAGTGTATCGAAAGACACTAATTCTAACATACGTCGGACCTTCTGTGAACACTGTGGACACAGTGATGATTACAGTCGCAATGTACAGCAGCAAGGACGCCAGATAAGAGCAAAAGACACGAACATACCCCCTCAATCTTGCTGCTCGACGAGAACAAGGGATTGTACGAAGGCCAAACGTTCACCGTTCGAACCTCGAATTCTTCCGAAATCGTGATTGAGTGGCTGTGATTCGAATTAGGGCCTATCCTGGAATTCAAATCAATCTCCACTTGTTTCATATTTTCTATAACACAATTCAATTATTCACAAACGCCATTGAAATTTGATTTTATTTCACCAATTTTCGCAACGCTATTTTATCAATTTGCCGAGCGCAATCCGATTCTGATATGATGATGGTCATGAATACGATTCGCATTTCTACGCCAATGCTTCGAATTCCAATCTTCGATCAGTTTCTAGAATCTCAAATTTATTGAAGGATCTCCCATCAACTTTGATTAAGAAGGTTCAACTAGAGTTGTTTTACAGCTGTGACGACTTACTATACCTTTTAGAAAGTTGAGTTTGTTTGGAAAAAGATATTTAAGACACAGGAAATTGAGATAGATTATTCAATTAATTCTACGAGAGTTCACTTTAACTGCTTGATGAAAGATGAATCCACAATGCCACTGATTTTGTAATAAGTTACTGTATTTCCATAAAAAAATGAAAAACAAATACTGATTCAGGTGTCAAAAACAATTTCTTGCATCCATTTTTATCAATGTTTAAATGGAATGAATCGCTTAAAATCAACGATGCAAGCGAATATCTACAAGTAGCCTAGTAGTTTACAAAACTCAATCAACGATAAATTATGAGCTCGCAATTTCTTGAGACAATCAGGGATGCAACAATCTCCTCTATTCTATGATAGCGCATGAGATATTCCAGATTAATCGCATATTTTATTATATTGTTTTGAAATGATGCTGCTGATAATCAAATTTTTCATTTGCCATCCCTTGAAAAATGAAACCGTGATTCACAAGCATGATAAGTATGGTGCGGATTCAGTCAGATAAGCGAAATATTTTTCAGGTAATTATACATAATCTTCTTACTTCGGCAAAATTGCGTCTAGAAATGAGATATGCGAAACCTACCTTAAAAATTATGCACAGTAATAAAACAACTAGGTGAAATGGACATGCAATTTATGCAATTGAGTTCAATTTTTCAATACTTAAAATTGCAATGCAAAGTCAATGTCATGCATATGCACTATACAAATTAGTAGTGCAGATTGGATTTGCAGTCAATCTTTGCAGAAAAATGACATTTCTAAGCAGTCTCAATGTGAATCTGATCGTTGATCCAAGTGAGTATTTTTGAACCGCTGTTCCAGATCAATTGATAGAAACTCCAGTATTACATTTTAAAAGTTTGTGCGTTTATAGTTTGTATATTCAGACAGTGGTTTTCATGAAGTAAAATTGTATCGCTGAATACATGCATACCTGTTAATATTTAAGACGTTTTGCTTTTATAAATATTGCAAAAAATTAATTTCATTGTCAATTGCACATGAATATATGGGAAGTGGGGCAAAAACGGACCATCTAGCGATCTAGCACATGTAAAAAGGAATTTACAACACATAGGGTAATAATACAATACAAGCAATTTTCAACTTGAATGTTCTAATTGGCAACATTGAATGATTCAAATGCATTTGGAAAAAATCATTGGTATGATGAACCACCCTCCGCTTTTCTTCAAACCAAACCAAAAAATCCATCGACTAAGAAATGAGAACACAGACTATAATTTTTATAAAATCTATTTCTCACTGTCATCCATGCAGAAGGTTGACTTAACAAAGGGAGACTACATATAGAATTTTCATTTGTGGCCTTTTTGGATATGAGAGACGTCTGTCATAAAATTCAGATTGATTTTTTCCTCTAAAACCGCTCATGCATACTCTAAACAGGGGTAAAAAAGCATGACGTGTTTTGAATTCATGTTTTCCGTTATTCTAGAATTTTCCAAGCAACGATGTTCGATTTTAGCTTTGATTTCACTTATGTGAACTAATAAACATTGAAATAAATAATATATTCCCAGCATTGGCACGCTTATTTTTGGTGTTTTGATATTTGATAGTTACTAATTTCACATTTGTGCAACAATTGTGCCTCTAGTGGAAGACGCGATTAGTGCATGTTGTATTTTGCTAAGTAAGAGCAGGTTTCTAATGAATAGCTTTGTAATCAAAGGGCAAAAATACTAGTTTTAGGGCAATATCATAATTTAACGAAGACAATAATGATTTAAAAATCGTGCTCTGTGAATTGTTTTAAGTATAATTCTCAAAGACTGTTTTGAAACCAAGTTTTGGTTATGTAATCTGCCATAAACACTGTTGTAAATTACTTTTTTAAACATGGTTTTTCAGTGCAAGTCTTTTGCAGCCATGAATTTAATCTTGATTTTTTAAACAGTGTTCAAAATATGCTTGAAATGCGCTGCTTTTAAACTATAATAGAGATTCCAGTAACTGATGAGTCTGACATAGACATGTTGATGTGCACCTTTGATTCAAAGCAAGAGCAGATTAGCACAAGTAAACCGGCAATCCTAATAGAGGCAAATGGGTATGACACTTATTAAGAGAATTGAATCGCTGTCAGAAAATGTAAGTGGCATGATTTAGGCGCGTAGCTTCGTTTGCTCACAATATTGACATGTCATCGACATTACAGCTGCTTTTTTTAACACAGTAAAGTGGCTTATGAGGCTGCCAACACAATTTGATACGTTGTTCAGTAGAAAAGAACTATCGAAAATGCTGCAATAAAGCAAAAAGCACTAAAAACAAAAGACATTTGCCTTGAAGCATTTCGAAAACATGGCTTCTAGGCCCTAGGTTGTACTCATGGATTGTTTGCAGTGCCTTTTGTTTCAGTCTTAATTGAATTATATTTGCATCTTCTATATACATGTACATTGCAAAACCGCAATCTGGGGAACCGAGAATATGTTCGATACAGAAACTATGGTTTGGTAGTGGACATCGTCTTCAAACAACAAAATATTGAGCCATCCGAGTGCGCAGTGTACATGCATCGTGTTATACTTTTTTCACAGCACGTTCTCTTACATTTTCTTAGTTGTGTTTGATGTCCCTCTTCTGCATCTGGTTTCGTAGCGTGTGGTTTACTGCTTTGTATTGATTTGCATGATAAAAATAAAATTCATGCGAATAATAAATTTCGTGGTTGACGCTGGCGGTTGGACTTCATGTTCGTGTCGCGCTCGTGTTTCGACTGAAAAAATCGTGTCGTATTGAGGGTAAATTTCCGACGACTGCAGACTCTAGTGCTGATTGAGAAATTATAATTTAGAAATTCATATCAGATATCGGATTTTTGTCAATTAAAAGCTAAGGCTGCTTTGTTTGCTTTTTGTATAGCAGAAATGAAGATGTAGACCATACATGCGCATGCCGGTGGTGAACCACTGGTAATACCGGTAAAAGAAAGGCAGTAAAGCAACGAATGTTCATATCACACTCAGTCAGTATTGAATTTTGTTGCATTTTGGATAAATCGTGGCTTAATTTATCCTAGAAGCAACAAGGTTTTCATCAGATAAGCCTACCTGCAGACATGCATCTACGACAAAATTGAAGCTAAACTGTCAGATAAACCGCATGCCTATACGCAAGAGAATAGATTATTAATTTTGTAACTTCATTATTGTCAATCCCTTTTAGATGCACTTACTTGAAATAGTTTTACAACGAAGCTTTCCGATCAGAGTAGTGTACTTACATGCAAAGCGCGTAGGAGGACTAAGTCTCAAGTGGACCTGTGGCTGATAAGAGCAAGCAATTGACCAACTTATCAATACTGAGTACTACATGTAAGCTACATAGCTATTGAATTGGGATCGCACATTCTCAATCAGCTTGAAGCAGGGCTGAGAGGACCGGCACGTTCGGGACCGCGAGCAACGGATCGAGCGATCCAATGAGCCCGCCGTTCCACTGTTAAATTTTCTGTCAAGTCAGCGAAAGAATGTTTCAGCAAAGAATGTGGGTTACATCCTATCATAGACAGCTGTATGTCGTTAAGTTAGCTAATTTCAGCTGAGTGTCCGTGCGTTTATTTTTGCTTTATATAGATCATGTCTATGCATCACGATGATTTGTTTTCCCTTTGAGATTTGAATAGCGATGAATCGATGGTTCCCGTATGAGCAGAGCTGGTGTTGTCGTAATTCGAACATTTTGTGTCAGCCGTTAGGTCAATGAGCATGTATTGGAATGCTGGTGCCCAAACTGGAGATGTTTGAAAATTCTTTGAAATCGCAGTCATAGGACCGAAGAAACAAGCTAGATGTAAATTATGTCAGAAATCGTAGTCATTCACAGGATCATTTTAGCACATCAGGAAACGTTTATAACAACAAGTGGGCTTCCCTCACCACAGAAAATACAAATTACATTGCATTTATGCATCAAAACTTGAAACTCTTGTAAAATGTAGACTTCTATAAATATATTCATGGAAATGAAAAATTTTTGTTGACATATTTTTTGTTTTACAATTTAGCAAGAAATACGCGCATGTATGATATAAGAGAATTTTACATAATCTTAATAAAGCAATAGACCTATACCAAGGGTTGCTTACATGTAGGCCCTACCCGTAAAATGTAAGAAAACTAAAAGGTCCGTGTAGGCAAGGCCCTAACAAAGGATATCATAAGCAAACTATGTTGAGAGTTTATCTGCAAACCAATTTCTTGACCACTCTAGGGTAGACCACTCTAATGAATACTTAAGCTACTTTAATTGCAGATCGTAAAAATTATTCGATGCTGAATGGGCTTAATTTCATTTGAGACATAGACCAATATCGATGTAGGTAGACTAATGTATGATATATATATATATTTCGTGTTGTAGGCCTGACATGGGCCAACATACATATAACAGTTTATAACATATTAAATACTGTTGTAGGCCTAAATACTAGATGAAGTCGTAGCCAGTCATAAAATGACGTGTATATCTCACCTTCTCACCCTACTACAGATATGTCTAGCGAACCGTCGGCTCACCGCTAGGTCATAGGCCAGTTGGGTGTGCATGCGTTCCTTTAGTGTGCACCGCGCCCAGTCCTAGCTTGTAGAAGTGAGTCACTCATTTTTTCTTTTTGATGGGCGCTCATCAGTACTAAACTTTCTGGCGTTCGTTGTAAGACTGTGTTTACATATACATGTAGCAAACTAAGATTGAGGCATTTTATACAGCGGGACTGATCTCTTGACATCTGTTGAGTGCAATAAATCATCACTTAACATGCGTTAACTAAACTTTTGATTATGGTGAATAAGTGTACTATACACTCCCGCTCAAAAGTCTTGACCCACCCTCATTTTTGCCCGATTATTTTGCTACATTCACTTTGTGAATGATAGATCATTCCAATGCAATTAATTATGTCACTTATTGAAAACAATCATGTTCCTTGTATACTTTGTTACAAAATTTGCGTGAATACAAAAATATTTCACACAAGATATCAAGAAAGCGAAGAAGGTACTAATCAATACTTAGTCACTCCGCCACGTGCCTGAATTACGGCTTTGCATCGTCTCGGCATGCTTTCCACGAGCTTGCGCGCAAGTTCTTTTTGATCCATTTCATGGTACCATACCCGAACAAGGGAGGCAATCAACTCTTGCTTCGTTCTTGGGTTTTTCTTCATTGCTAAATCTCCCAATTGCTTCCACAGCTCTTCAATTGGATTAAGGTCTGGTGAATTTCCGGGCCAGTCCATTACGCGGATGTTCTTCAGGGCGAGAAATGCTTTAACCTGAAAACAAAATGAGATTAAGACAATGAAATTGGCAAATCTAAAAGTATCAATACCTTGTAGACTCACCTTTCGTGCTGTGTGTGCTGGGGCAGAGTCGTGTTGAAAGATAATGTCTTCTCGTGAATATCCATGAAGCGTCGTCAGAGTGGATATTGAAGGCAGCAAGCTTGTATTCAAAATCTGCATGTAGCTTTCCTGACTGACCGATCCTTCACAAATTTGCAGTCTTCCCAGTCCGTACCAGCTAAAGCAGCCCCATGGGGAATTTTACTGTTGATTGCACACAGTCCGGATGATAAGCTTCTCCGCGTCTTCGCCTTACAAACTGTCGTCCATCTGAACGAAAGAGGTTAAATTTTGACTCGTCCGACCATACCACTCGCTTCCACTGATCTTCGGTCCAAGATGAGTATTTCCTTACCCAAGTAAGGCGCGCAAGCATCATCCTCTTGGTCAACAGAGGTTTTCGCTTTGGACGTCTAGCAACGTATCCCATTTGGCACAGGGCACGCCGAACAGTCTGAGGACTCGCGTGAACTCCTACTTCGGTCAGATTTGATGCCATTTCCGTAGACGTTACTCGGCGATCTTTCAGGACCATGCTCTTCAATCTTCGTTTAGCTCGAACTGTCAGCTTTGTTGGCCTTCCCGACTTATGAAATGGTTCACAGGGTTGTCCTTTCTTCATCTTGCAAACTACACGATCCACAGTCCTTCTACTTTTCTTGACACGTTTTGATATTTCTCTGTTGCTTAGTCCTTCCCTCGAAAGTGCTTTAATAACAGCAATATCAGGAGGAGTTGTGTATCGTCCTGGCATGGCAAACAGCATCAGAGGAAATGTGTGTCATTGTACTCGCATGACATTATTGAGCGACCAACCAAAAACTGATGTTTTGACCAACCAATCGCTAATCGTCGTTCATAGCAACCATAGCCAATTATTTAGTGATGCGAAAAGAGGACATTTGGAACCACTGTAAATATAATTGAAGCGCATGATGCAGGTTACAACATCGGAAATCCATAATTTCGAGGGGAAGTCTAAAAAAGATACTGAACATGATATCAGGTTTGTACGGCAACAAAGTCTTATTCTCCCGATATTTTACAACTTTCGTAAATATTTTGAGCATTTTGTTCAAAGCATGATGTTTGCTTTCAATTACAAGCAAACTGATTCATGTACATGTGATCAGTTACCCGTGCGAGAGAGACTAAGAAAGGAAAACAAGAAAATTAAGGGTGGGTCAAGACTTTTGAGCGGGTCTGATGTAAATGAAATATAGCATATACGACTCTTTTTAAGAAATTTCTGCAATCTTTAGGCCTGGTGCGCATAAGTCGACTTAAAGCTTTAAGAAACTGTAATTTGCTTTGGCTGAAAAAATGTTCAATGATCAATTCAATTCTCTTCGATGCAATTTTTGCGAGTCTACCATGCTGAATTTCAGATGGCAATGAAACATTTAATAATTTTTCGCGTTAGGAATGCGGTGCAAATATGAAAAATCAGCATTCTGTTGATTATGTATTCCATGAGGCCTTTCGTCGACTCTCATCAGGTGGTTGCAGTCGATTAACAAGAAACAAGTGAAAATGAAACAATGATATACGAGTATATACAAGAAGAATGAATAGTTATAAGTGATGGCTTGTTATCGCCATGGAGGTTATCGCCATGGAGCCAAAATTGTTGAATCTTTCTGAATGCACAATGCTTTCATTTGTTTCTTCTTAATCGACTGTAACCACCTGATGAGAGTCGACGAAAGGACTCGTGGTATACATAATCAACAGAATACTGATTTTTCTTATTTGCGCCGCATTCCTGACACGAATTATCCCAGAAGCCGTTGTTTCAATAATACTTTTTTAATAATAATAACAATTTTGTAGAGCCGCGAGCCCATGTACAGTATTTTGAAATATTCAAGCCGAGCTAAGCCGTTCGTTATTGCAACAGAGCCGAATCGACGAATTGCAATTATCTTGGGTAAAATATACCTAAAATTCAATCTGATTGGTCCACTATAGGCCGGCTTACATATGGCATGTTCGCAAAGGACTATAGAAAGAAATGTATCACCAACATATTGTTTAGGAAGCATTCATTCTTTTGTCGTTACAGTATTGATTGAAGTCAGAAACGGTAGCATTACAATCTTCTGAATTGTCCAGGTAGTATGGATGCAATTCTTATACATACATGCAGTTGTGCTTTCCGATTAGACTGTGACAATTTTCCTGCCGCGCTTATTTCTTCAGCAATCAAAATGGAATCTAATAAATAACAAAATTTCGAGAAAGACGATTATCGTAGTGCATGGCACAGGCTACTCTTTGAGAAAACGCGCAAGGATTATAGTCCTTGATAAATTGTAAAGAACCTAGCCTACCAGGTTGCTACATCACTTTACATCAGCAAGCCGAACCGAGGCGTTGGCAGATTATTTCTATCCAAGTTGCCGTCGGCTCGGCTCAGTTCGTCTCAAACTGCAGCACGGCTTGCCTTATGTACGTATCCACTTCGGAGAAGAAGTCTCCGGCTGGCTTGCTTAACATTCTTAAGCTGATCCTTCTCCATGCTCCTTAGGGAATTCACTTTCACTTTGTAACTCTCACCGAAGTAGGAATGTAACTCGATCATGGCTTAAAGCGTTTCGTAAGGACAATTTTTTATCTTGTAAATGAATAGAGACACGAAATTCATAAATATGAGTTAGCACAAGGTCATCCGAACAATCTCAACGGGTGCTAACTTTAGACAGAAACAAATCTTAGATGCAAACTTGCATGCGGGTTTACATAAAATTTGAATAATGATTGCCACAATGTGGGATTCTAAAGTTCATATTCGCTTGTAATAGCAACGAAAACTCTTTGAAAATCGAAGAAACATATATAGTTCCATTCCTCCAATTCGTCTTTCTTGCCGCCAGGTTATGGCAAAAATTCTTCACCTTAATTTAAGCTCAACAGGCAACGGGTAAAGGATTTCAAGATATTCACGCAATCGTTCGTATGCGTGTTAGATAGTTGAAAATATATCCACGGTCTTTCTGCTTTGTCACATTCTATTTCCGCTGAGACTGTTCTCAAATCATCCTATCTCGATCAATAATATTCGAGTTATTTACTATTTACGAGTACATAGTATTCTAAACCAAATGCAACAATTCCATAGACCAAATCTGACATCTGACAGGTGATTTAACTGGAACTCTTGATCTTAACGATAGAAATCAGTCAATGACTGTAGATCAAATACGGCATTTAAAAGGCAAATGTGACATCATTAAGGTGTCAGATGAAAAGGTGACATCTACCGCCGATAATGATCGCCTCATAGCTGCATATCAGATTGGCAATGATTACCAGGAATTGGCGCGAGCTGTGGGTATTGGCAGAACAACAGCGGGATAGAGGTTCCTCGATTCAGAAATGGTGATAAGGCCGAGTGGAGGATTCAGGGAAAGGAAAATGACTACCAACTGTCCTCGAGTGACAATTATAACAATCCTATGCACTGCTTTGACTTTTGAACGGGTCGCATTCCTTTGTGTCTGACAAAGTCAAGCATTTCAATGTAAATGAATGAGTATTTTTTTGGAAACTGACAGTTTTGCGCGGTTCTTTGAAATAGTTATTTTTAGAAGATTATCATAAAGATATATTGAATTCAGTTGAACTGAATCATCTTGAAAAATAAATGCATTTCGCATTATTTTGACCTCTCATAATAAATGGATTTATTCAATACATATTTCATCTGAATAGTCATTAGTCAGGAAGTGTAATAACGTGTAAGTTTAACATGCACTATTACGCAATCAATTTCGATGTAAAACAGCCTAATTTCAAGAAATGTAAAATAGTTGTATTTGGTTTGGAATAGTCTCATTTGCTTTGTGTTCTATACACATTTGCCTTATCAGTGACGCATTTTCATTTGTTTTGTCGCATTTGGATTAACAAGTGTCTACATTAGTCTGGCTATGTTACATTTGGATTTACAAGTGTTCACATTTGGTTCTCAAATCCTTCTTAGGGAGCCTCGGATTTCTATGAATGGAGCAATAGAAGCTGAATTTCACTATAAGTGTGAATGTTCGAAGCAGCATCAGGTCACAATTCACACAAGGCAGGAAATGACGTCTAAACTGCGACATTACTAAAACAGCGAGTACATGTATATAAATCTCGCTCCGGACTTTGTTAATAATTTAGATTAAGTAATTAGGTGTGAAACATGTTTTGTGATACCATAGATAATTAAAAAGTTTGATAATGACATCAAACTGTTTCCGGCAATTGTACATGATCTCCAATTCTATTCATGCGATCTGCATAACTCAAGGTTTGATAAAATCTTTCCATGTGCGATTTTATGTTGTAATTTAAGTGTCCTCTCCTTTCAGTGTCTAAATTCTCAATTATCATTTTTCATATTTCACGATATTATTTCATCTGTATATATTTCATCACATCATGCAAATGTAGAAGGTCATCATTTCATTCGTCATCATCTGTAGAAGCAAAATTACTTACATGTCTCATTTCATCTTCGTGCTCTCTGCTGAAAAATGCAAGATTTGATACTTTCACATTTTGAAGTAAGTTTATACAAGTGAAAGCTGCAGGCGTTCGATAAAATAATTTTGAAGGCCAATTTTGCGCATGCGATAGCAATGAAGTGCCAACACTTCTTGCCACATGAACTTCTTCAATGATATCATCATATGACCTCATGAATGTAATTGAATAGTTATTTTGTCAATTAATTTGTCAATTCTAAATAAAATTCATAAATGGCTTTGTTTGGGTAAATAGAATAATGACTATTAATTAAGGGAACTAAATCAATATCTATGGTTAAATTCTAA
This sequence comes from Prostheceraeus crozeri, assembly GCA_907163375.1. Classification (NCBI taxonomy): domain Eukaryota; kingdom Metazoa; phylum Platyhelminthes; order Polycladida; family Euryleptidae; genus Prostheceraeus; species Prostheceraeus crozeri. The sequence continues at coordinate 285,868 of CAJQUW010011415.1, read as the reverse complement.
ATTGTCTCATTTGCACCGAAAAATATGAAATTCGGAGAAGCAATTCTCAAATTTCATTCAAGAAGATTAAATCAAGCATTGTATTTGCTTAGGTAGGTTTTTGAAGAATATGTATTTGATAAATAAATAAATCAAGAATATGATTTCTTTTTTCTCATTCCATGAGATATCAAATGCATTGCACCAACATTGAAAAAAATTAAAAAATAATATTGAAAACACTTTAATTACGATGCATTACTAAAAGTCTGCTTGCAAGATTAAGGACAGGATTGTATACAAGATTATGTTCTACAAATTACTTGCAATGCTATGTCAGCTTACAATGTTACTTTATTATTTCCATGAGCCAGTTGTAGATTTTCTCCCATGACGCTGAATAAATCATGAATTGTGTTTTCTTCACATAATGGTTGAGCGGATCGAAGTAGACTAGAGCAAAAAAATCATCACAACTGACTCTATGAGTCATGTGAGCTAGAGAAGTAGTACTTTTGACACAATTGGAATCCAAGCAATATCATTAATGTGACGTCATAATCGGCAGGACGCTAACTAATTACATCTGAAATACTTGAGAATTTAAGTGAGTGTCTATCACGCTCGATCAACATTAATTCAATATTCATTTCGCATCAAGAAACATGATGATGACATTTCATTTTCGATAAAAATCGATCTACGTCAGCTACGAGATTTGCATTTCACTCTCATGATCTCTCGGATTGAACAAAACAGCACTCCAAACAGAGATCCGGCGAACTGATAACGTCTCTTCTATACTTCTGGGTTCATATCTCATTGGACATCTGAAGAGATGAAGGAGCAGATGCAGATAGCATCGTCTACTGTAGACAAGCAATATGATTATTACAAAATGCCGAAAGAGTAATGATTTCTAGATCTATTGACCCGATTATTACACATAATGACAATCAAACTTAAATGATAAAACCGGGAGAGCGACTTGCTGTGACATGGCAATTTCTTGCAAGCAGCATCTCCTATCGACCTTAGTTCTCAGCTGCTATATCCACAAATTAACCACTATACTGTATAAAGATATATATCAACTTAATTTTAGAAATCGACTTGTAACCATGTAAATGTACACGCAACATGTAAGCATGTAAATGTAATGTAATGTACATGTAAACATGTAAACAGAACATATAAATAATGTAATTAAAAAGACTTTTACATCTGTTGCTCAACATTTTAATTCTGAACGTAATTTATTGCACTTTTCTTTCACCTGTTTAGGACATTGTGACAATGATGAACGAGAAAGCTGAAAGAGAACAAATGGATAAAGCGTTTACAAACCTTGCTTCCTCATGGCTTGAACTATGAACTGAATCAGTCCAAGAAAGTTCATCTTGTAATACCATACAGTGATTGCGGCAATCGTGTAGCACGACTATGTCAGACAATGATATCCGATGCTTCGATCACAACGTCACTTACAACACAAAAGAACCTACGTAGTCTGTTGAGAGATGATCACTAACTTTGTCTTGCATTTTCATGTCAGTCCATTGCATGTTGTCATTACGTTAAGTGGAATTGATAAAATCTCTTCCAAAGAAACCGGTCTTCCACTAGCCACTTGCGTTTTTTCTTTTGCTCTGTTTCTTAGCAGCATTCGGAGTGAGGGTCCTAGTGGTGTTTACACCATTCTTTATTTTCGTCATTATATAAAGATATATATCAGCTTAATTTTAGAAATCGACTTGTTGCAAGAGAAGTAGGCACATTGCTAGTGAGACTTATCAAATTATGGCGACAAATTTTGCATCTACATGTGCGATCAATGTATCTGGGTCGCTATAATTTACAATTTTGACACACGTAATCCATATTCTCCATATCCGTAAGAGCGATTGGAAAAGACAGTTACGGAGAATTTTACTATCCATTTTGAGTCAGTCAATTTTTGGAAAAATATTCATTATCCAATTGCCCAATTGTTCATTGGAATTCTCGCATTTCTCCCAATGCAGATCGTTTGTAGTCTAGGGACATTCAACATGTAGCGCTGATCAATTGTGAAAAGAATGTTTGGAAAATACAAGTTTCCATCCACATCTAAAGTCTGGTGCTTGACCTGCCTGACCAGCTCTTCGATTTGATCCGAGGCTCTTCTATATATATATATATATATATATATATATATATATATATATATATATATATATATATATATATATATATATATATATATATATATATATTTACGCACAAAGTTCCCAGACGTTTCATATTGTCATTGTGAAAAGAAAAAACACTTTTTTCCGGACTAGTTTCAAGGCTAGTTTATTGCCTCATCTTCAGCGGTACAACAAAGAATTCAATAAAATCCACAATAAAATTTATATCTACAAGTTTGCTTCAACAGAAACATTTTCATTGACTGAAATCTCAAATAAAATACGTCACAAAATACAGAGAGCGTTGAACTACATAGCTATTGCGCTAAACATGACATCATTACGAGCGGATTACGTCATAAATTTAATGTCAAAGGAAATGGTCCGTTCCGGTCATTCGATAAGCAATCTGTGTTGTTAATTAAAATAGATTCTAGAATCATTGGGTATTTCGAGCAACCTATAATTTTATCTTAATAATAATACAATAAATAAAAATTTTACAATTTTATCTTTGTTGCGAAAAGAATCTTTCATTTTACAAGTACTGTACGTAGTTTGAATTTCAGCCTTAGACAGTTTTTGATTGATTTTATGAATTCTATGATTGAAATCTTTAAATCCTTCACGAATGAAAGGCACGGACCAATAAATAATTTTCTTATCATTCTCTTTATTTTATTTTCTTGCTTTGCACAAACTTTTTCTTCGACTTGCTTTTTTACTTTCAAAATTGTTTCCAATTGAAAACCATTACCTATAAATGTTTCAATAATTTCCTCAGATGCTGATTCATACAGAGTCTGATCAGAGCAAATTCTGAAGGCTCGAGACAGCAACGAACGAATGGCTGCTAATTTATATTTTTCAGGCGCATAAGCGAACTGAGGAGTATAGACGCCAGTGTTTGTTGATTTGATATGGAAATCAATTTTGAAAGAATTATCAGTTTCAAGAGTTATCTCCGTATCTAAAAATGTGATGCATTTGTTACTACTCTCTTCTAGAGTAAATTGGATGTTCTCATCCAATGAGTTGGTGAAGTTCAGAAACTTTTTAGCATCACTACTATTTTTGAAAATCGTGAAACAGTCGTCCACATAACGACGATAAAAAATTGGCAATGTGCCTTCATACTTATGGAATTTGCTTTCAAGCATATCGAGAGCAAACCCAGCCATAGTAGGGCCAAGGTTAGAGCCCATGGCCATCCCGTCCACCTGGTGGTATAGTTGGTTGTCAAAACTGAACAAAATGTTTGTGCACGCAAGGTTCAATAGACTTTTTAAAGCTTTCTCTGAAATTGGAAAGTCGCCGAAATCGATCAACCAGGTTATGTGATTAATGGTTCTGTTCACAGGAATATTAGTAAATAAACCTTTAACATCCAAGCTAAAGAGATCAAATTCTTTTTCCTCAGGAAGAGATAAAGATTTTGTGTCTTCAACAAACTGAAAAGTATCTTTCAAGGAAAACTTTCGAGGAACATACCTTTTCAGTAAATCATCAAGCCAAAGAGCTAATTTGGATGGGTAAGAATTGCGCATACTCATAATCGGACGGAGCGGCGGGTTGGAAGTGCATTTATGAACTTTCGGTAAGCCATAAAGGCGAACCGGTTGCGAAACACATGCGCGAATGGATTTGAAGATATCGTCATTTATCAGTTTTTTAGCTTTAAGGTCTTGTAGCTTACGATTAAAACGATCCTCCTCAAGAATAGAAGGATTCTTTTTAGAACGCTTGTCAACTTTTTAAGTTTTGAAACGACTCGTATCAGATAAAACTTCTTGAAGTTTCTCGATGTAAATTTTCTTATCTTGAATAAGGATTCCGTTTCCTTTGTCAAATTTTGAGACAACAATATCGTTATTTTTGGCTAATCTACGAATAGCATTCAATTTGGATTTCCATCCTTTGGAAACGCGATGCTTACTGAAGTAACTTTTGAACGCATTTCTAATTTTAGCAATGATGTCATTATTGATGGGTTCACCATCCTGAGCTTTCAGTCTCGAGACTAGACTTTCAGCTTCAGCTTTTTGTTCATCATAACGAATTTTAGAAGGAGGAAAACACATCGAAAACCCTAGAGCGAGTAAATCTTTTTCAGAATCCGTCAAGGATACAGAAGATAGGTTAAGAACAGTCGATTTAATGCTTTTCTCAGGGAAATAAGAAACAGAAGTTTGAGAGCTTTCTAGGTTCTTTTATTTTTTGTTGTGAACAGTTTGAACTATCGATTTGGTCTTAGCTATCTTACGCTCAATGATCGACTTCATGACCTCCCTATCAGGAGGCTGAACAGAACAGTAAAACTTTTCTGGCTCGCTCGATTTCAGTTTTTTGTAATGTTTTGCCTAACCAATTTGCTTTCTCAGAGCTGCTCCTTGCGCTTTTCTGATTCCTTGTTTTGAGGATTTCAGCAAACTTGGAATACGCAGATTGAAAAATTTTGGTATTACGCGTCGTTTCTTGCATTCAGTTAGAAAACGTAGTCGAAGATCAGCGCGAAGTTGTTTGTCCGCGATTTTGACTCCTTGTTTCAACTGCTGCTGGTTTTCTGGGTTTAAACCCGGTTGAATAATGTTTACGCACAAAGTTCCCAGACGTTTCATATTGTCATTGTGAAAAGAAAAAACACTTTTTTCCGGACTAGTTTCAAGGCTAGTTTATTGCCTTATCTTCAGCGGTACAACAAAGAATTCAATAAAATCGACAATAAAATTTATATCTACAAGTTTGCTTCAACAGAAACATTTTCATTGACTGAAATCTCAAATAAAATACGTCACAAAATACAGAGAGCGTTGAACTTCGTGAAGGATTTAAAGATTTCAATCATAGAATTCATAAAATCAATCAAAAACTGTCTAAGGCTGAAATTCAAACTACGTACAGTACTTGTAAAATGAAAGATTCTTTTCGCAACAAAGATAAAATTGTGAGTGATCTGCGATCGGATATTGTGTATCAATATAACTGTGACCGCTGTCCAATGCGGTACATTGGTGCCACCAAAAGGCATTTCTATACCCGTATCTCAGAACACTTACGAGGGTATCCTACTCAAACTGAGGTTTCCATGCATGTTCATGCACCGAAACATGAAAATTTCAAAATTATAGGTTGCTCGAAATACCCAATGATTCTAGAATCTATTTTAATTAACAACACAGATTGCTTATCGAATGACCGGAACGGACCATTTCCTTTGACATTAAATTTATGACGTAATCCGCTCGTAATGATGTCATGTTTAGCGCAATAGCTATGTAGTTCAACGCTCTCTGTATTTTGCATGGAAATCGACAACAATAAAACCTCTGGAACGGAGGTTAAGCTTCATGCAATACAAAATAGTGGCACATAAATCGCACGCATTTTCACTTAGATACACCTGTCAACGGCTGCATCATTGGGTTAGAATCAGTCACATGTGTAATTCTAAGCTTTTCATTGGTCATTCATGCCCCAACTTAGTTCCCCCGGCGGTGCTGCGACCTTGAGTCAATTTCCGTTCTAGTCAACTTCAGTTAAACAATCTATTTCTATGGTATTTTGTGACGTATTTTATTTGAGATTTCAGTCAATGAAAATGTTTCTGTTGAAGCAAACTTGTAGATATAAATTTTATTGTGGATTTTATTGAATTCTTTGTTGTACCGCTGAAGATGAGGCAATAAACTAGCCTTGAAACTAGTCCGGAAAAAAGTGTTTTTTCTTTTCACAATGACAATATATATATATATATATATACATATATATATATATATATATATATATATATATATATATATATATATATATATATATATATATATATATATATATATATATATATATATATTTAGACAAGTAACCTGGCAATTGATAAATTTATCAAATCTCAACAGATGTAACCACCACGAGACATGTTTCGGCCTGTTGGGCCTCATCAGTCGTGGGCAGGTTTGAACCAGCGACGTTGGAGCTAGAGGACGTGCAAGCATACCCTCTAACCACAAGGCCACCGGACCATCTGTTGAGAGCGTGAATTAGCCAGGAAGGCACTGCTTTAACGCAGGCACGTGGAGGGTGGAATGCTTTCTGCAATCACTTAATACCGCATCCGAGATTGAGGCGCTTCACGCAGGCGCTACTCATTACATGTTTAGACAAGTAACCTGGCAATTGATAAATTTATCAAATCTCAACAGATGTAACCACCACGAGACATGTTTCGGCCTGTTGGGCCTCATCAGTCGTGGGCAGGTTTGAACCAGCGACCATCTGTTGAGAGCGTGAATTACTTGTCTAAACATGTAATGAGTAGAGCCTGCGTGAAGCGCCTCAATCTCGGATGCGGTATTAAGTGATTGCAGAAAGCATTCCACCCTCCACGTGCCTGCGTTAAAGCAGTGCCTTCCTGGCTAATTCACGCTCTCAACAGATGGTCCGGTGGCCTTGTGGTTAGAGGGTATGCTTGCACGTCCTCTAGCTCCAACGTCGCTGGTTCAAACCTGCCCACGACTGATGAGGCCCAACAGGCCGAAACATGTCTCGTGGTGGTTACATCTGTTGAGATTTGATAAATTTATCAATTGCCAGGTTACTTGTCTAAACATGTAATGAGTAGCGCCTGCGTGAAGCGCCTCAATCTCGGATGCGGTATTAAGTGATTGCAGAAAGCATTCCACCCTCCACGTGCCTGCGTTAAAGCAGTGCCTTCCTGGCTAATTCACGCTCTCAACAGATGGTCCGGTGGCCTTGTGGTTAGAGGGTATGCTTGCACGTCCTCTAGCTCCAACGTCGCTGGTTCAAACCTGCCCACGACTGATGAGGCCCAACAGGCCGAAACATGTCTCGTGATGGTTACATCTGTTGAGATTTGATAAATATATATATATATATATATATATTCACGCAAAGTGTGCCCAGGCTTCTCATATTCAAAAGAAAGAACAAATGCTTTGACCGGACATGTTTCAATCTTCTTTCAAGATCATCTTCAGCGGAAAGTTACAATTAAAGACAAATCTTTCTTAAATACGTAGTCACATTGAAAACTGTTCATTCTGGAAGGCACGTAATAGCATAGAAATCTTAAGTCAGACAGATAAAATAAAATAAAATAAAAACACGAAGTTACAACCTACTCAAATAATTTAGAAGATAGTGTGTACAATTCGTAAAATAAGTTACAGATTTAAAGAAAGAGTGTATGATCCGTTCCGCGGATGATCAAAGTTCAAATCTTATGTTTACGACAAACGGGCTAAGAAAGACCCCTTTATCTTAGAGGAAGATCGCTTCAATAGAAAATTGCAAGCTCTGAAATCGAAGAAGTTGATAAGTGATGAGTTGTTTCAAATGATAAAATCTAATGGATCTCAGCCATCCAGACTTTATGGGCTGCCGAAGGTCCACAAGAGCATGAGTGACCCACCATATCGCCCGATTCTTAACATGAGAAATTCGTATACGTCTAAATTAGCCCAATGGCTTGATTCGGTTTTGAAAAAATATATTCCTCAGCGTTTTGTGCTGAAAGATACTTTTCATCTTGTTGAGAAATTAAAAGAATTCACAAACGAAAATCCGAATGCTAGCTATCGTGCTTGTAGCTACGATGTTTCGAGTCTCTTTACCATCATTCCGGTAAGAAGAACCATTGATCATGTCTTGTCCATGATAGATTTCGGCAATTTTCCTATCAAACGTGAAGCCCTTAAAGCTTTACTTGAACTGGCCTGCACCAATATTCTTTTTACCTTTGATAAAAAACTTTACAATCAGGTGGATGGCATGGCGATGGGATCTAGTTTGGGTCCCACCATGGCCGCGTTTACTATGGACATGATCGAAGCGAAGTTTGATAACTACCAGGGGCAGCCTCCCAAATTTTATGGGAGATATGTGGACGATTGTTTGGCCATTTTTGATAATGATGACCAAGCAAGCTGTTTTTTGAATTTTTTGAACTCGCTTGATGATAGCATCAAGTTTACCATGGAAACAAGTAAAGACGATCGGATCGTCTTCTTGGATACAAAAATTTGCTGCAATTCTGGTATCGATATTGATTTTCACATCAAACCTACCAACACTGGCATCTATATGCCTTACTCTGCTTATGCTCCCATGTCGTATAGGTTGTCTGCCATGCGTTCTTTATTTTACAGAGCTTATAAAATCTGCACTAATCCCAGGTTATACGAAGCTTCGGCGGTTGAGATCTCTAATATCTTTATTAAAAATGGTTTTGACAGTAAAACCATCAGCCGTATCAAAGAAAAGGTTGAAAGGAATATTGAGTGCGGGGCTTCAACTGTAAATGATTCTCAAGCTGAGAATGAGCGGGCGCAAGTGAGAAGAGTAGTGTGGTCTGTTCCTTTCATTAGCCAAGCTCAAAATGATTTGAAAAACAAAATTCGCTCTCTGAATGAGTTGCTTCCTCCGAATTTAGAAGTTAGGCCAGTTTACAAAGTCTGTAAACTGTTAAATCAATTTCCGAATAAAGATAAAATTCCGAGTGATCTAAAATCATCTATCGTATATCAATACGTTTGTGACCGTTGCGAAATGCGGTACGTCGGCGCCACAAAACGCCACCTCGACACTCGGATGAAGGAATACATGAAGGGTTATCCTTCACCTACTGAAATATCTACTCACCCTCATCGTCCTAAAAAAGAAAATTTTTCCATTATTGGTAAATGCAAGCAACCATTTATCCTGGAGTCGATATTCATAAAAAGTAATGAAAATCTCGCTAATGAAAGGAACGGATCATACACTCTTTCTTTAAATCTGTAACTTATTTTACGAATTGTACACACTATCTTCTAAATTATTTGAGTAGGTTGTAACTTCGTGTTTTTATTTTATTTTATTTTATCTGTCTGACTTAAGATTTCTATGCTATTACGTGCCTTCCAGAATGAACAGTTTTCAATGTGACTACGTATTTAAGAAAGATTTGTCTTTAATTGTAACTTTCCGCTGAAGATGATCTTGAAAGAAGATTGAAACATGTCCGGTCAAAGCATTTGTTCTTTCTTTTGAATATGAGAAGCCTGGGCACACTTTGCGTGAATATATATATATATATAATGATAAATGAGAGAACTAAAGCAAATGTAACACATTTAAAGTAAAAGAGAAAGTTGAGGCTTCAATGGAAAGGAATTTATTTGCAAACATGTTTCACCAACTGTGCTGGCTTCTCAATGCGATTAAATGAATGAATGCATACCAGCAAATCAATTCAAAATAATCAGATATCGCCTTAAGAAAACATCATCATGATGTTAAACCTAAACCATTCAATGCAGGCTTGAACTTCTCGATGAACATAGACTCGTTATGTTCACGCTCTAGCTTGGATACATTGGGTTGGAGCTTGTAGAATGGCGCAAATACAAATTTCATGGGAAGGTCCCTGGCACTCATAGCAATATGCCTACTCACAGGTAATATAGCGTAATTAGGATAATTAATATTTTGCCTATGAACAGTCATGCGATGGCGCAAAGTATCGCCAGTTTGGCCAATATAGTAGTTCTTGGAACCTTTACACTGCAACTTATAGATCACATTCTTAGACATGCAATTGAAGTTATGTTTTAAAACAAATTCCATCTTGTCATTATCAATGATGAACTCCAGTGACTTCCCTCAATGATGTTATCACAGCATTTACATAACTTCTCATTGCATTTCGTAATCCCATTCAGGCTCATACGGTTGTTCTTATTGAGCAAAGATAACAGGGATCTCGGTTGCCTATAAGTTTGTCTAAAAGTGCAGTGTTTTACCACTGGATGCCTCAGTGTGAGTAATGCTTTTGAAAACTGCACTTATATATATATATATATATATATATATATATATATATATATATATATATATAAACTGCATCGCTAACTTCTCCATCAAGTTTCACATGTTTTGATACCCTTTTCATCAGTCTCTCATACCTTATTCTAAATGTTATTACCCTATTCGATGTCCGGAGGTTTTAGTATAAAGGTTTTGCCCAAACACTTGAATAGTTTCGTGTACAGTTAAACAACTTTTCCTGAATAATATCTCATGGAACACCTACCTTCGAGCTTCGAGTTTCTTTCTTATTTTGAGCCTATTGCAAACTATACACAGCCAAAACAGCTGCCATATTGAACAGTCAATTGCCACGGACATTGTCAGACAAAGTACAGCCAATAGTTTTCGTGCGGAAAAGACAATTAACAACCAAAATATCACACAAAACTATTTACTTTTCTAGTCTTGTTGCAAAATAGGATGCTTTCTATGTATTACTGACTATCACACAGTTAGTAGCATATTATCAATCCAATGTTCATTTCTAATAAAAAATTGAATTCTTTATGAAGGCCTTCAAAACCAACAAATTTGCATTGACGCCACTTTCACCACCTTCCATCTCACGTTCTCTCTCTCTCTCATTATTGCATGTTCACTTCTATATTAATATGTTGCCATATCTGTCATCTCTCGATCAAATTGATGAGACATAAATGAAGCATGTACTAGAGAAGTGTGCATTATCCTTGAAATATGCAAAGAGCCTCTCAAAAGCTGAATTGTCATATGCTCAAATTTTAAGTCGATTTCTGCAACCTTCAGTGGACGATTTGAAGACTTCGGCTGACATGTAACACATCTAGGTTCAAAATGTACATGTTGCATGATTCTATTAAAGGATCCAGCGAAACAACAGCCATATATGGAAAATCAGTGCCAGCCGTGTGACTGTTCAGAGCAGCAAACATCATGAAGGAATTGTTGCAAAGTTTCTATGATAATATCACTCGATGAAGAATAATAATTAAAAAACGAGAAACCTCGTATAATTTCGCAGTTTCATCCTCTGTCAAAAGATGGGAATATTCATATTAATAGATTGTTTGCCTGAAGTTGACCAGAATTGAAATTAATTCAAAGTCAAATGGAAGTAGGTGCAAATGCGCTGGAGCCTTCTGCTACTCTATTGCGTGCTGCTTTGTTTCCATTCTGGAAGTTTTATTGTCTCTATGGTAATAGTGCACCTGAGAGCCACTTCATCGAAAGAAACACGTAAGTGAATTCTACTTGAATCACAAGAAGATACATCGCAACACACAGAAAACAGACAATATTCTACAACATTGTGCCTGAAAGCGTTTTATTTGCACAATATTTCCATTCTACAGTAGGCCCATAACTACAGTCCGTTTCATAAAAAGTGGATCATCCTAAAATTTGACTAAATAAAACATAAGTATGATACAGAAAGCATTTTTCATGTTATTTCATGTCCCTAATATATTTAAATGTCCTTATATAACAGTAACGGTTCTTAAGAAGCTAATATTTTGTTGACATTACCATTCGTCTAGGCATTGATTCGATGATATCGTTGATTTTTGACTGATCTAACTTTCTCCACTCTCTTTTTAACAGTGACGTAAGTTGTGATACGCCGTGAACTACGAACGTTACGTTTTAAAATACTCCATACATTTTCTATGGGATTCAGATCAGGAGAGAACGAATGTCCATCACTATCTTCAGACCCGATCCCATTGATTTCGCCAGTGACCATGACTCATTGCCCATCTGAGACGTCTTTTTGTATGCTGATCTGATAATTCGATCTGAGAGGGCCTCTTACAGCTCTTGAAATTCGACTCAATAAGTCTTCTACGAATAGTGGACTTAGAAATAGACGAGTCTAGTGCAGCCAAAGTTAACGAGAGACTTGGATCAACTTTAACAAATCTCAAAATTAGGCGGTTGTTTTACGTGGACGGCCAGAGCCACGACAGAATCGACACAATATCGAAAATTATCAATATGCCATCGATGCACATTTGTGTAAGGGACATTGCTCGCAAAGAAAATCCTAGTTCTAGCAAGGCGAATGCGATCTCGTGCTTTGTATTGTTTTGATAGATTTCTAGCTGAAAGCAAACACCACCGCAACGAGTTAATCACATGTGACATTTACATTATTGTTGATGAATAATGGTGCTATACTGGCTCTGATTGACCGATTTTCTTTATTTTTGTTTTGCCTCATAGCTTTTGGCTTGTAGAACAACATATTACATAACAAAGGAAGCAAATGTAATTTTATAAGAGTGAGGTATGATTTTGTGTAACATTGCTAAATGAAGATCAAATTATCTATTACTTTTTTATCTATAACAGGAAAACAACTCAATATTCATGCTTGAAATTTCCAACAATGATATTAGTAAGCACAACTGACATATCTTCCAAATTTCAGAGAAATTCGTTCAAGTTTGGCGGAGTTAGACAAAGTTGAAGTTAAGGCGATGTTTAAGGGTGATCCATTTTTTATGAAACAATCTGTATAAGCTTTGTCTTGATCGATGAATTACCATCTATATAGACGAAACTGTAAAAATGATTTCCTCGAAATGCAATTTTCATAATTTTTCTACCAATACAAAAGAATGCATCGGTGTCTTCATACTACTACATAAGCATCATTTGTCTTTGTAAGTAGACCAATTGACTACAATAAAGTAATGGAAAACTGCAAAACGACAAAAAACAATCCTGAACGACAATAATTCAGGAAAAATCCTTTTACGACAGAAATTTGACCCCTTTCTCAATTTATAAATAAACAAAATCATCAAATTCTTCAACGAGCGCTTTCATCCGTTCTATTTCATGTTGAACACGGAAGTGAATAACACGACGTTATCAAGTTGCAAACATCGCTGCACTTCAAATTATCGCCCCTAATTCAAAAAGTAGGCCTACTTGTCCGATTTAGTATGTGGGTAGAGAATAACCTCACTTACTTGTGCTTAAAGTTTTGTGACGATTGATTCATTTCTACGGATTTTATACAAACATGAAAACGCGGGGGAGATCACACATAAGTACCGACCGACTTTGTAATGTCGCGGAACAAAACTATTAAAACTAGTATACAGGCCAGTCCATGTACTTTTCCTTTGTACTGAAGTGTGGATAGTGCTATCGACACGTTTTGTACATTTTACATCTAGAAATGACAAACAACCGTCTTGCTCTTCTTCAAATGTAAAGACAATGTTAGAATGGCATTTATTCAAACAAGATAAAATACTGTGTACATCACCATTCTTTAAAATAGCAAAGCAGTCATCGACATAACGAACAAAATATGTACAGCGACTCTGAATGACATTAGACAAAAAGAAAGCTCCAAATAGTCCATGAAAATATCGGCAAATGCTGGGGGCCTAAGCAACTACCCATGGCACAGCCATCAACTTGTCGAAAAAAGCGACCATTAAAAAGAAATTGGATGTTCAACGTACAAAGCTCTAACAGCTGTCTCAAGACAGGCAATAGCATGCGAATGTCAAGACCTTCATTCTCAATGGTGGAAACTATAATAGCAAGTCCACATATATTATAAGGCAATAAAAGGCAATTCCAGCTATTGTCCATCTACGAGGCATTGTGTATTAAACGGTTCGCACCCGACCTTTGCGTTCAGAAAGATATCTTATTCCCTTAACGTCTGCTTTGGTGACTCACTGACTATTGATCTTGAGTACTAATATCGTCATGTCGTAAATTTTTTATTCACTTCCGTGTTCAACATGAAATAGAACGGATGAAAGCGCTCGTTGAAGAATTTGATGATTTTGTTTATTTATAAATTGAGAAAGGGGTCAAATTTCTGTCGTAAAAGGATTTTTCCTGAATTATTGTCGTTCAGGATTGTTTTTTGTCGTTTTGCAGTTTTCCATTACTTTATTGTAGTCAATTGGTCTACTTACAAAGACAAATGATGCTTATGTAGTAGTATGAAGACACCGATGCATTCTTTTGTATTGGTAGAAAAATTATGAAAATTGCATTTCGAGGAAATCATTTTTACAGTTTCGTCTATATAGATGGTAATTCATCGATCAAGACAAAGCTTATAGTTATGGGCCTACTGTAGAATGGACATATTGTTGTAGAATATTGTCTGTTTTCTGTGTGTTGCGATATATCTTCTTGTGATTCAAGTAGAATTTACGTACGTGTTTCTTTCGATGAAGTGGCTCTCAGGTGCACTATTACCATAGTAATTTGAGAAGCAAAGCAGTACGCAATAATGTGGCAGAAAAATCCATCGTATTTGTACTTACATGAATTTGTCAACGACTGCATCATTAGGTTAGAATCAGTCGCATGTGCAATTCTACGCTTTTCATTGGTCATTCATGCCCCCGCCTTTGAGTTAATTTCCATTCTGGTCAGCTTAAGTAAACATTATACTTCAATGAATATTCCTATCTTTCGACTGATTTTATTTTTCATCAGGTAATGCCATCATAGAAACTTTGGAACAATTCCTTTATGATGCTTGCTGCTCTGAACAGTTACACGGCTGGTACTGATTTTCCAAATACGGCTGTTGTTTGGCATGAGGCACAGGTACTAAAATCATGCTACATGTACATTTTGAACCTAATGTGTTACATGTCAGCCGAATTCGTCAAACCGCCCTCTGAAGATTGCAGAAATCGATTTGAAATTTGAGCGTTGCGCTGTAAAATTCGCATAATTGCATTTGAGCTACATATATTCCTGAAAATATCTTTTTTCTGATTGGAAAAATCCTCTTCAGAAAGTATAAAATTTCGTAAGGGTTTAGCAACATCGCAGTCTCTATAATTATGTAACTAAGTAAATTAAAACTATATAACTATAAGTAACTACAAGTATAACTATAAGTACATTAAAGAATCTTCAATTTCCAGCAGTTGATGCTCGTTTATATATTATATAATATTATATATATATTTGCAAGTAGACCTAAAATAACTAAATGCTGAATGTAGACAATGTCATCTGCCAGTGTTTACGTCTGGTGTACTCCTTTTGTTGTCATAGCATACTTAAGCATCCACTTTAATCACGGATTATTTGAATCTATTAATTAGCATGGAAAAATCTACATCTAGGTGATTGTAACTAATGGTCCGTACATACTTCTCGCATCAAGGAACCTATCAAAACTTTGTTGAAATGATGTTGCACCTTGTATTGTTAGTAAGCCGACTAACACTTACTTATGACGCAATGTTGTATTAAGTTGTATAGTGCTACAGTTTGTTCAAAGTTCTTTGAAATCGGATGAAAAACTGCATGTTTCATAATATTGAAGACTGTGATACAAGGAAAGTGATCACATTTGCATTCCCTGCCGAATGCATCTGACAGAAGAATACCTTGTAGTGACTAATATCACATGGTTAATATTTTATACAAATAAATATCAGAGCTTGAAACGGGCCCGAGTCCTGAACTTGGGCAGGCATGACCGGGCTTGGACCTGAAAAATTCTGCAAGCAGACGAGCCGGGCTCGGTCCTGAACTATTTAGTGCCCGGGTCGATATGTATTATGTCTGAAACTAATATAAATCCTCATTTGATCATATAAATTCCCTGAATCAATTTGTGTGACGGCTTATCAACATGATTCTTAAGCAATAAAGTGAAATAAAAACTGACATACGACAGAATCAGCCATATATAAAGGAGCCAGTCCTGCATGAATTGATCAATTATCTGATAGCTCACCGTCAGGTCAAGTGACTCCTTAGTTCGAAAATTTATCTAAAGAAAATGTGCAAGATATGGCGGGTGTAAGCCAGCATACCAGATCGTTGAGGACTTTACATCTAAAAGAGAATTGTCAGACAGATTACAAACATGTTTTCTCGACCAGTTTGTTTGCATAGGAGAAAAATCCTCTTCCATCGACAGATAATTAATGCGGCAAAATCCTATGTAAGGAGCTTCATGTCCTTATCTGAGTTAAGATAAATCTTTAATAGATTAGGTAATTAAGAATTAAGTCTAGTCAAGCAGCACGGTGTTTGCTTTTTGACTCTACATGTATAAGCTGCAAATGTGGTTTTAATTGAAAAGTGTCAACTATTTCACGTGGAGATAATGTAAAGGAATAATCAATGGACGATTATCGAGTGACTGGAATTTTGGTCAAAATAGTCGATTGAATATCTAGTTTAACTTTTGACTTATTGACTTTATTTTTTGAAATACATGTCCTCATTTTTTTCGTTTTCCCTGCTTTAATAAACCTAAATACAACTTACAAGAATAGGTAGCTCTATCTGTACATTAGATATGACAATTTTTTATTGATAGACAAACGCGTTAATTTATCTTAGACAGACACAATATTTAAAACAAATGAAAATTTACTATGTATTATCAGTAATTACAGTAATCTGTAAATGTATTTACAGTAATCAATTTGCTTGCAGTTGGTACATAGACAGTGCGGCATGCGATCACGCAAAAAGTAAATGTATGTTCCTTGTCTATGCTCGGAAACACTTTCGGCGATACGCCGCTCTTCCATGAGGCAGAGTTTCACTTATCCCACTCTCATTCTTTCGCGCTGAGTGTTTAGCAAGAATGCAGAGCGTACCTATTATAGAAGTCCTAGGTTTGATCCCCGACCTAGATTTGAACCCAGGTCTCCCGGGCGCAGAGCGAACACTCTACCACGGCCAAGGGGCCACAGTGCTGATTGTGGCTGTAATGAAATTACCTTTTTAGAATGATTCTTAAGGCGATTACAATCAACTAACGCAATCGATGTTTTCACTTTTCATAAAGGATTGTAAAGTGCACAAAACGATGAACTTTGTCATCCGGGCTTGGTATCTTGGAGTCGATGCGGGCCTCGGTCGGACCCGGGCTGAAAATAGTGGCCCGGTTCCAACTCTGCTAAGTACTAACTCACGGGCAGCATGCTATGTATTATCTGTCTGTATTTGTCGTATGTAGTTTGCTTGATAGCGTCAGCAACCTATCAGTCATCTAACAAATGCAACATGAAAAGAAATGGGAGTTAAGGCGCATCCACAAAAGCAATGCGTTGCAAACATTTGTCAATGCACGGCATTTCGATTTTTACACACATGGACTCACTGTGGGTCTGACGCGCACTGCATAGGTAACTGACTCAGCGTAAAAAAATTTCAAAGGATGGTGTATGATTTTATTTCACAGATACAGATGACTTATCAAATCATGGCAACAGATTTTATAATTACATGTACAATAATTACATCTCTCTCGATCGTATTGTTCGACAGCTTGACACACATAAGTCATATTCTACATATACGAAGGAGCAATTGGAAAAGACAGTGGCGGAGGATTTTACTGCG
The DNA here is from genome assembly GCA_907163375.1 of Prostheceraeus crozeri. NCBI lineage: Eukaryota > Metazoa > Platyhelminthes > Polycladida > Euryleptidae > Prostheceraeus > Prostheceraeus crozeri. Next base: position 268,502 of record CAJQUW010011415.1, on the reverse strand, counting down.
ATCCTCAGTCAGTGAATATTTTGAAGATATTTTGAATATTCATTATCCAATTAAAGAGGCTAATCTTCTTTGAAATTCTTGCATTTTATCACTTCCAATGCAGATCATTTGTAGTCTAGGGACATTCAACATGCAACGCTGATCCATTGTGAAAAGAATATTTGGAAAATTCAAGTTTCCATCCACATCTTATGCTTGGATGTGGCTTTTGTGTTTGACACACATGAGTTCGATTTGTCTGGGCCAACTCTTCACTTTTATCCGAGGATGATCTTATTTTTGTGTGTATCTCGCTAACTCCTCTATCGAGCTTCTCATGATGTGATACCCTTTCCAACAGTCTCTTATACCTCATTCCACATGGTAGTGGCCTCGTTGATTTTGGGTGACTTCATTTTGTAGAAAGTGTCTAAATACTTGAATAGTTTCGTATACAGTTAGTCAACTCTTCCTAAATAATATTCTATTCTCTGTTTCAGAAGCGATGATATACCAGAGCAAAATCATGTCGCTAGGAAACCTGACGCACAGTCAGAAAACGGAGTCACCCCAATGAACTGCTGATTTTAGCTAAGCGTCACACGAGTGACGGGAAGGCCAGTTAAAGAACAAAAAAACGACGCCCCTGAACTTAGTTTTTTGGATATCAGACCTCATGGGCATTTCATGCATGCCGGCTATTAAAATATTTGTCGAACTCATTGTGTGTGATAGCTAAAAACCATAAAAACCCAAGTACTGAAACTGTCAAGAGCTCTACCATTTTTTTACTACGCATAAAATACAGCCAGAAAATACCAAAGGCATGACATTTGTCATTTAATGTCATAAATTTCCACTCATTTGAATCTACAGATGTCAATTATATTGTCGGCGCACAGCTGCGCTTTGAACATCCACACATGCTATAACGTGTTCATTCCACATTTTGTGTTCACTCCTAACAAATAATTAACGAAATATGTGCGACTGCCAGTATCATTGCCTAACCCTGCATGCAGCAATTTAGGCCCGCTCCTGACGGTTAATTCTTGGGATGCTTGAGTGCTGAATGTGATTGTCTGACTCTGTGTTGCGGGCACTTCAGCACTAATTTTACTGGGTTTTCAAGGAATTTTTTCCATGTTTTCCTTTCTTTACCTATTCCCAACAAAACCAATTTTGGATTTCATCTCTCGGGGAAATTCCCGGGAATAGATAGCTCTAAAACTCCAAAAATAGGAGTTAGTGAGACCGTTCATTTGAGTGAATTATTTGCATGAAATAGTTTATTTTTTTTATCAACTGTCGCCTGCACAATTCCTTTTCTCACAAATAGAGAGTGCAGTGATCGCAGTCCTCCAATAAGAGGTGCCGTACTTATCGGCTCCCTCAAGGTTTTCAACATTGTCTGCAACCTGTAAATCTTGATGGATCGCCACGAAATGTAGGATAACTCATTATTCAATGAGTTCATATTCATATTTATGTTATATAAATTTCAAGCAGGATTAGAGAAGTATACATGTAAAAGAATTTTATACCTTGAAATTAAGAATCTGAGACGTTGATATATAAGTGTAAGGGATCTCAGCTAGGTTGAGTGAAAATACTTCTGTACTGGTATTTGAAATGTAGGCTCAGTTATATATAGTTACATATAGTTAGTTATATAAATTTAGAGTATTTCTTTCGAGTATTTGCATTACTTGCAATGCATAATTCTTCTTTGAAAAATTCATTATTTGTAGGACGAATATTTGAAAATTCATCACCAAATTGCAGATGTTAAATGTTGTGGTTATAGTCGAAATCGAGTTCGTTGTACAATTGAATAATTTTGTGCTCAGTGAATATTATCTTATTCTGAGATCTACTTTCCGTTGCGATACAAAATTCTCATGTTAATGCTTCGATTACCGATCAATGAGCATTGCAGTTTTTACTAGTTACAGGAAGCGGAACTCAATAGAAGTTGACGGGTTTAGTGCGTACATAACCCAAAGTCATCAATCATTTAGCAACTACCAATACTTAACTTCCATTGATAGACAGGCAATATCATAAACCTAATCTCACAACACCTTAATCTGTGAAAAGTTCTGTTTATGGTCCAATAAACTCTATTTTGAACTATTGAACAACGATTTGCTCCGCAGTTGCCACAGGCAACGGACTTATAGTCTGATCGGCTGGTTTAAAGTCATAAAACCATCGGGGTTATAAGAGGAGCAATCAATTCTTTCTGTTTTATCCCGACCGCCTGACAAGAAGTGACCGAAGCTTTATTTATCCTGTCCAGCCTACTTGGTATCGCAAAATAGCAATAAGTACATTTGAAGTGAACGGTAGTAGGTAACCATCTTAGTAAACCGACTTAGAACTTAGCTAGAATTGCGCAAGAGGACCCCAGCGGGAGTCTCGTGACGATTAGCGGCTGTGATCACTTCAAATCAGATAATTGTAGCATGACGCATAATTCATTCGCGTGTTATCACATAGAGAAAAGATTGTCAGAAGGGCTGCAGAAATAGAGATACATCACGAGCTATAGTGGACGAATAATTTTGGCTTTATATTTATCTGATGAACCAATAATATTTTCTACGGGGCCAATCTAAGATTGCATGAGGTCTTGCATGTGACGAAGTATGAACATTGCAAAGCATCCTGTTTTTACAGTGTGCGACTATGAGCCAAGCACACGTCTACTTCAGAGGCCACTGGTGAGCAGAGCAAGGACATTTTGATTCACGGTTGCAGTATACAGTAGTTTTTTCTGTCTGATTTACAAAAAACACGAATGAAGATATGAAAATGCATGCATCAGTGAAATAGCAAAAAATGAACACAACTACTCAAAGTTGACAGAATTTCGCGTTATAAAAAAATAATTAAAACAGTTTATGGTGGTCATTTTCATTGCATTTTAATACTTGCATGCCATTTTGATATGACATTTCGGCTAATCAGCATTAACCAAATAATTGTCATTCTTTCTACTGAGATGAAGAGACTATTGTTGATTTACTTTATTGATGAAGAATTTTTATTGTCTATCGCTATTTAAGGACATTCAATTCTGTTCACGTTTGAATGATCCAATTCTACATTAAGAAGATTTCAATTATAAGTTTTGGAAAAAAACAACTACAAACTAAATGCTTCAGCAGTGAGAATAATATTAGTACGAGTACAATTAAATTAGTCTTAGGTTCAGAAATTCATTTGCTCGGAATATTCAAAATGATAAAAATATCATTTATTCTAACCAATATAAGTTGAAACTGACTGCACGCATTAAAATTTACCTGCACTGCATGTACTTCGTATCATCAGTGCTCTGGCAATCCTGCGATGTACACCCCTAACTGGTTTCAAATCACGCAATGTCTTCTGAGATCAAAGTACTTTAGCGGAAGATACAAGTACTTATCTTGGAAAACTTACTATAATTAGTGGTGATAGGCAACAAAACTTTTTTATTGAATGTAACATGAATCCAAGTCTGAATTCTGACTAACCAGTAACCAGCACGCTAGTGTAGCTGGATATGGCCATCTCGGGAAGAGAAAATATTGCAGAAGGTATGGTAAGATATATCTTCAAAATAAATATTCATTTCAAGTTAAGTGCATGTTCAAGATTAAGATGAGCGAAATGAGTTGTCCATGGCTTGTCCTATGAACAAGCATAGGACAATAAATATCGTTAAATTATTTCTCTTGCAGATACAGGAAACAGTCCCATGCTATTATACCTCTATGGAATTCCTGAGTCGAACGCGCTCAGCCAATCACAAGGGATTTCAGAGTCAATAACGGTCATTTCAGAATAAGAAGCAACAAAGTCGGACTCATTGAATGGTGTAAAGACTGTAGCGAAAGGCAATGCAGCTAGCAATGAATTACAACACTCACCGGGGTTTTGTCCACTCTTTTTGTCCATGAACTATGTCTTAAATTGAATAAAAGCATAAATCAAAGATCGAATGTGAACAGCTACCTGACTTTTCAGTCTGCTTGTGAGTTATTCGATTTATGACGATATCAGGTCACAAATCGCTCCATTTCTTATCGATTTAACGAAACAATTTTCATCAACAAATTAAACAAATTTATTAAAAGAGCAAATGACGTCAGAACAAATTCATTAATACGACATGACGTTGTTGCGTGAACACTGTTTAACTGCAATGAAGAACGAGACATTACTGTCAGCATATCAGTCAAGCTACTGCAGACAGAGATAGTCGAACGTTTCACTAGGTCCGGAACAAACCATGTACCGATAAGTCAATTCACCCATTTGCATACTCCATTTTAGGTAAGATTCTTTGCAAATTACTCCGTTTTCGATCTATGCATCATTTGATCAAAGCATAATATTACCTCAAAGATCTTGTTCTGGGTCTCTTAATAAATAGGATTTGCTAAAGGAGCGAATTGTGTTTTCGGATGCCACAAATAATATAAAAATTCAATATGATATCAGACCGTATGTATTCATGAACATCCATGATCTCCAATGTCATTCCATGTGATTCATGCAGTGATTAAACGAATAGTCAAGGAGCTAGCGTGAAGTTGTGCAGGGAACGAGGTAGTACATAAAACTTTCACATAGCATAGTACACCTCTAACCTACTGCAAAACTTCGCGTCTGCCGGATCAGATCATTTGCTTTTCAGAAATAGAGAGGATAACACAATCCTGTGTATTTCCAGTGGTAAAATTGTGACATTTAAGGTGTTGACTCTATTTTTTCGAATTTTTGCTCATAAAAGTTACACAAATTGGTATTTTGTTGAACTGGTTATTATAGAAATCATCTACAGATCATGATCTTTCAAATGAGTTATCATTCAGTGACAGAGGATGAAGTAAAGTGTACAAACAGACACTTTTCGTTAAAGTATATCAACAATTTTCCTGAAATTTCTATGTTAAAATTTTGCAGTTACACCAACGAAAAGTGTCTGTTTGTTACACTTTACTTCATCCTCTGTCACTGAATGATGACTCATTTGAAAGATCATGATCTGTAGATGATTTCTATAATAACCAGTTCAACAAAATACCAATTTGTGTAACTTTTATGAGCAAAAATTCGAAAAAATAGAGTCAACACCTTAAATGTCACAATTTTACCACTGGAAATACATAGGATTGTGTTATCCTCTCTATTTCTGAAAAGCAAATGATCTGATCCGGCAGACGTGAAGTTTTGCAGTAGGTTAGAGGTGTACTATGCTATGTGAAAGTTTTATGTACTACCTCGTTCCCTGCACAACTTCACGCTAGCTCCCGGACTAGAATGTCAATCGTGTCATAATTTAGTGTCATGTCCTTCCAGTGTCCTATTATTCGTAATTTTTTTAAAATGTACAGTACCTTCATATTATCAAATCATTTATTGTAATTATGCTTCATTAATCTGTATGTTATTCATGATTCTCACAATTCGCATGCTATCATCATCGTGTTCTCTGTTTGAGAAATGCACGTCTAGATGCTTTGATATTTTGACACGTTGATAATTAGACAGGAATAAACAGGGTATTATGCAATTAAAGACATGAATGAATGGCCAAGGCGATGAGGAAATTTTTCTATAACTCCCAAATTCACATGTTTCAAGTTGAACTTTAGGCCTCAAAACGTTTCTCTCAAAAAGCAAAAGTAAATCGACATTGACAGCCTCTGTCATTTTTGGTGTGTGAAATAGAGCACATGTGCGGTCGACAATATAACATTTGTAAGTTTTCTATGTCGAATGTTTAATATGCTATCTACCTCTTCAAAGAAATACATTCCATGAATGATACATCTCTCCTCAAAAAATGCATTTCTTGAATATCTTCCTGTTAGAAAAAGTTCACAGTGCAAGAATGAAAAAATATAACTTCAAGATGTCGAAAAATCTTGGTCACTTGCCAGAACAGTTTTGAAATCATCATGAGGTTGACATGAAAAGATGAAATTAAGAGGAAACTATTGTGATAAAGTTTTAGACATCTGTCAGTTTATTTCTTTCAGAAAGACATGAAAAATGATAGTGACAGCTCAGGGTACAACCTCTACACAATCTCGCACATTCCATGTTGATAAGTTGACGATGCACAGCAAACTTGAGTGGCTTTCATGAAAAATGACGAGCGTTATTTTTTCGTGTGGCATTAACTGTCGAATATCAACAATAATTAAGAACATAGAATATCATCTCTCTCTCTCTCACTATCGTGCAGGCAACAATTTCGCAGCTGCACTTGAACAACCAGTGAAATATAATTATTTTTGAATATTTGGACGAACCAAATTCGGCCTTGCTGTTTTAAATAATTGCATGCTTTTGCAATGCTGTTATGTGCAACAACTACAGCCAAAACAGTGACTTGGAATGATCCATAAATGCTACTACATTGGTTGCTGATGGTGAAATGTCTTTTGACGTTTTTGGAATTATGATTGCATAAAAATGTGAAAAATGCCGTTTGCCAGATAATGCAGCTTCATTGTGAAGCATTCGTGTTATTTAAGAAAGAATGATGTCATATGTGTAGATATCAAACAATTTAAGTCAATCATCCTTTAATTCCTGCAATCCAACACCTTCAAACAATGCAGATTACTGCCGAAAGCAACACAAAAGATCTATTTATTTTCGCAATCATGACAACGTGACACAACAGAAGACGTATGATTTCTGAAAATAAACCCCCTGAGGATATAAAGAAATAGAAATAAGAACAATCATGGTCAATTGGTGCTTCATTGAAGCATAATGATGTGGTTCTAAAGTGCATATCTTCACAATTGAGTTTCCTGATATAATGCAGATGTTTTCTCTTCAATTTTTCACATTGCGTATTATTCATGTAGACTATCAATGTTTGTAATGCTTGCAGTAGAGAATTATATCGCTGCTGTAGTTCGATTTAATGTGCAGTCCGTTTTCTTTAGGAATTGTGCGAAGCTACCGTTATTGAGATGTGATGGTAAGTAATGATGCAAAAATTGTCTGAATACATGCTGAAATCAATTTCTGCTAATTTCATTGATTTCTCAAGGGTACACTAAAACGAAAAAGCGAATATTGACATGTAGCTGAAACTCATGCAAGACGCATTAATAATATGAATACGTTCCTTTTACTACACGTGGTATTTCGACACTCAATAATTTGGTGGCAGACATATCGGTCATTAATAATGGTTAGAACATCCCTTAATGTCAGTAGAAATGGAAGCGATCGCTGATCAGTTCGTCCTATTACTATCGCCTCAAATTTTGCAAAGATTGGATTATTATTTTGAAAAACCTTCAAATACATGGTCGATATGGTAGGTAGGTGACTAAAATTAATGACCATCATTCTGAAAATGTCATTTAGTGTCCTATACATTTGATGGTCATAATATACTCTTATTATCAAGGCGTCAAAAAGTTCAACTAAAATTTGCAAAATCATATCCTAGTATCAGTTCCATGAAGTCACATTTTGCGCTGCAGTACTTTCGACTTGAAATTTATTTTTATCATTGGTCTTATTCAGATATGTAAACGTAATAAGTCCCGTATTTAGCGCGTGCTGCTCATAGCATGCGGTTGATATCAATAATCAAATGCTCATGAACCACAGTTAAGATTATGAATGGCTGCGTCCATTGACTTTGTTAATGATGGAAAGAGTCAAGAGTTTTGATGTTAACCTTTATTTTTTCTTCTCTTTGTAATTAATTTCTGTCAATATGCATTGATCATCATCAGACAGACTGATCACAAATTCAAAATTCATATTGGTTGGTACAAAGTTTATCATCAAAACTCTTGACTCTTTCCATCATTAACAAAATGAAAACCTTCAGTCAAGACATCTATAAATTTAATGCGTTCATTGAATTGGCTTAAGTGAACATAACAGTTCGCTTCTGGTGACCGTTCAAATGAAAAGGAATATCGTAGCATCAGAAAGTGTAAATGACAATTTATTTTTCATGTTCTTCTATCAGCTATGCTTTGTATAAGACTCAATTATACGCAAGTCAATTGTGAAAAATACCAGCACCATGTAGTTATTTGATTAGTGGCAAAAAATTAATTTGCCATCGCACAGCAAATTTATATAACACAAAATAGCATGCACGAATATGAACGAGCTTACAATGTGTAGAGAGATCTTGCTTCTGAAGATATGTAATAAACAACACATTACCATCAAGCTGCTTTTGGTAAGGTCCAATTCATTTCAAAATTGCTGTTGAATTTGAATATTGCACTTAAATCATTGTATTTTACTGCCGGTAATTATACCAAATTCAATCACAAACAAAAGTTAAATTGACTTTTGCGAAATAGACATACATAGTACGGCACACATGGAATTACACAATTGCTACTAATATTACTTATGAAATACACTATAAAATTATACTATATTACTGATGTCATTTATAATGCTAGTTTTCTTTCCACCTGCTGTGGACCTCGGAATTGATTTGTTTCTCAAGCGTGTAGAATTAATAAAAGCAACAATTCTTGATTTAGTATTCAAGCAAGCTTATGATGATCTGTCCATTGATATCATGATTTTTTTCCATTGATTATCATATGATTGATGAGATTGTCCCATCACCAGTGACATCCTTGAGTGTGTTAGATTTGCAAAATATCATATTGTTTGCATTTAGATTTGAAAAATATCTTCCTCGCTCACTCCCTCATCCACTCACTCACTCATTCATTACCTCTCATTTGTTCTATGCTCAATCCTTTATTCATTCACTCTCTCACTCATTCAGCAACTTATTTTTTCTCTCTCTCCTTTATTCATTCAGTCACTCGATCAGTCACTCATTTTCTCAGTCACTCAATCTTTCTCTCTCCTTTCAATGTTATAAACAGGTTTCTTCAGCGTTCCACTTTATCTCAGTCGAATGAATAGACAGTAATGTACAAACGTGGTCAGTCATCAATTTCAATAATTGATATTGTAGTTTTCATCTTAATTAATAGGTGACTTTTTATTCTCTTTTTATTTTTCAACTTTCCATAGTCTGTTTACGTATATCTCTTGTTTTCAATGCTTGTTGCAAAAGTCAAAGAATTCATTCTGGACACTTAAATAGATAACTTCATGCATTTGAACCAGCTATAAAAGACGGGCTCTCAAGAGATAAATCACTGTCACCTGATGGTCGATTTCTGACATGATTTTCTCTTACTATACGCTTCACCAATTCTGCCAAGTAAAGATCCTTTCAACAAGAAATGTGTCTCCTAATTGTACTGCAATCGTCGGCACGATAGAGACGTATTTGAATGAATTGTTCTCGTAGACATAATTCTAGATCTGTCATTCTAAGCTGGTAGGGTGAGATAAATGATAATGAGAGAATACCAATGGGCTACAGACAATTTCTCAGGAAAGAGCAAGTCGGATGCACTTGATAGACAAAAAGATCACATAATTCCCGGAATATCCTTCTCCAGCTTTTCACATAGTTCTAACAACATGATCTACGCTACTTCGCATGACTTTATACAGCAATAATGGTGTGCAATAAAAAATCGTCCTACAAGATCTCCAACTCATTATCAACCATGATTTTTCTGCAGCTAATTATGGATGCACATGCACGTCCGTAGCCTGTCAGTAAAAACCTAGTCTACATTTTCTGTGGATAATGACGATTTAAAATCTAGTATAATCATTTGAAAAATGAGTATTTCATTGACAGAAAATCAGTAATGATTACTATGAAAATGTAAATTGGGCCAGTGAGAATTAATGGCTCAGTAAGTTATGTCATAAATTCGGTGTTAGTAGTTAATATTGGAAAGCAGTGCATCCATGCCGTTTAATTTGTTCCTTTGACAGTGCAGTTTCGTGGTTGGTGTGTCTAAATATTATGTATACTCCATCAAAGCATCAGCGGAGGACATTTATAAAACCTGGCGAAAGACTTTTTAAAGCCATTGCTCATTAGTTTGCATAGGAAAGCTTAAATCGCATGGTACTATGTTGAAAATCTAAGAGCAATAAGACACGTCACGAAAAGTATTATGAGTTCCATAAATTCGACACCGGTTTAGGGTTCCATCTTGTGTATTATCATCAACTTTTGTTTTTGATTTGCTATCGTTGATTGCATTCATTGCTGTGATCTAAACAGTTAACATGCTGATGTCTATATAGACACTGAAGTCTGCGTGTGCATCTAAAAGGTGCCCTTTTTTAAGTTTGCTCAATTATCCGTTCATTCAAATATTTTGTTCGTTCACTTATCGTCATTCATTTTAATTTGCTATGCTATTCAATTCAAAAGAAAAAAGGAAGCTCACTCAATTATTTCCGGTCACTATGAAAGACAGCAGCGTCATGATGATCGGGCTTTCGCTCGTTAACCATACTTATGATCTAAAGAAGTCACGCATAGGTCCGCCTGCTTTGTCATTCTTTCAATTTTGAAAGCAACATGCTTTGGCTTTGTCTCACAAATCGCTCAAATTGATCTTGACTTCATAAATGTGCTACTTTCTGTGAAATTTATCAGGTGGTTGATAGGCCGAGGCCTATATTCATGAACCATTTAGGCTAACTCGTTAGCATTTGAAGGCGCAGTAATATTATCTACTCCTGCGTTATCCTTTTTCCTGTGATTGTGAGCTCTGCTTCAATGATAAGACGAAATTTCTTATTTGATGTAGGCTACATGATAACAAACTAAGATAGTAATTACCGAATTTGCAAAAAACAAATATTTATTTAACCTAAAATTCAACTTTTATTGACTGTGCGCTAATGCAGTGGTTCTAAATCAATCTGCGCACCTGATTTTGGTGTATATAACTTGTAGATGGGTGCCTAGATTTGATCACGAAGCCGTGAGCAATATGTGACTTTGACGCTTTTGTAATGATTGCGACAAATATTCAGCAGAGATCTGCATACAATCCGGAAACGAAGCGAGCTTTCAGAAGCCAAGGGCACACAAGATAAACCACAAGCCACCTTCTACATTATATATCACAATCTTTCATAAGTCATAAGCTATTGCGAATCACTTATTCTATTTGTCAGCTGTCGTTTGCAACTCATAGGTTATCTTGTGTGCCTCCAGCCTCATTTGGAAAGTGATTAATTGGCAGTTGTCTAATACCCTAATGCATATACAGCAAAGACAGAATGATTGCACATGTATTTCTAATTGCAATGACTGTTCAGCAATTTTACTTGAAGACCTGCTGTTTGCAAGGCTGACGTGAGTTATTCAGGTGCGGTAGTACTTTTCTTCTCAAAAATCATTTTTTACTGGTGCTTAAATCAGCGTTTCTTTAAAGTTTGTCTCTCAAACTTTGATCGAGAAAATGAAAAACTTCTTTGTCTTGAAAGTAAAGTATGCATTTTACGAAAAGTATGGCTGTCAACATTGGTCGCTCGATTATCTAGAGTGAAGGATAGACTGCTTGTCATGAGTGGTCATATCTCTACAAGTCTGGATAAGTGCAGAACCTGATAAAGACGGCGTAATTTACACCAATTTCTGTGATTTGTCTACGCGAAATTTGTGCTTGATTTTTGTGGTTTGAATCGACCCATTCTAATGTCTAACTTTTACGATCAAACTTCTGTCAATGTTCGAACAGGGAAATGGGGATGTGACGACACATTTCCCAGCAGTAAATGCGACACCAGTTCATCCTCAACTCATGATTGGCAAAAGTCTTCTTCAGTGGTAGTCAGTAGAATATCCATTTCGCTCAGTTCCCTCGTTCACCTGATTCAGTGAGCGAGTTAATGATTTTTCATATGATATAGAGCCAAAATAAATGACATCTCGCCAAAAGAACACATCTTGCCAAAAGAACACATCTTGCCAAAACGTCTACGCATCTTTGTAGAAAACGCAATAGAGTCAAGTTTAAGTTCTACAGGTCATCACTTAACAACACACCAAGTCTTATAAAAATCCATACAATACTCTGTCCTACACATCCTTTACCATGTAACAAAACTGATAAAATCTTAAGCTGTAAAACGCGCAACTAGCCAAAGCTCCCACGCATCTTTGCGGAAAAAGAAATCGAGCGAAACATAAGCTCTGCAGTACCTCATGCACTCCAAGGTTGGGCAAAAACTTACATTGGGTATACCCAATACAAGTTTTGGGCCAAAACTTGGGGTCAAAACACAAACCCAAGCCCAAGTTTAAATAGATGAATCAAATCAAGTAAACGAAGTGCATTCTCTGTATTTTGTGCTGACATAAAGATTATGGGCCATAATTCCTATTGGACCCATGAGAAGTGTGGTATTAGTGGGAAACGATTTATTATTTCAATAATTGTAATTAGTAGTCTAAGTACATGTATTGCGTCATAAAGTTTTCTATTAATTTAGCCTACACTATGATATACTGACTAATTGAAGATCTTTGATTTAATTGTGATTGAGTTACACATTGCTCGTAGCAAAGAAATTGTTTTCATTTTATCATTTAGAAATATAAACAAACTTGATAAATATTATAGTTGCGCAGTAAGTGCATGGTTAAACATATTTAGAATACGAAATCGGAATGAATTTATTTTTGGATAAATGTCGGCTATCGCAGAAAGTTAAGGGTGCAAAGATAATTGCGAAGATATAAAATATACGGAATGTATAAAAATTCAATGTGCACAAATGCAACAAAATACATGTAATCTTACAGTAGATACAATATGTATGAACTTTCAGTGCGCGGTGTTGTCAAGCACAGAATGAAATAGCTAATAATCACAAGTATTTCATTTTGAAATATTCTGTGAATCCAGTGGAAATTTGATAAAATATCAGAACTTTATGCTCTTATCATGTAGCTCTCCTAGGATTCAAATCAAAATAGGCCCTATTAATTTTTGTAACTTGATCTGTATACATTCAGCATTAATAGAAAACCCAAGTTTTGTATCACTTACCCAACGTCGACCCAAAACCCAAGGTCCAACCTTGCGCACTAACCTTCACACAAAGTTTCATCAAAATCCCTCTGTCCTATAGGTTCTTCACAAGTTTGAAAATATGGTCTACTGAACAATAATTTCAAATGTCAAATACACAATCAGCCACAACTCCCATGCATATTTCCAGACGACACAGTAGAGCCAAACTTAAGCCCAACAGTACATCATTCACCTTCATACATTTTAATGAGGCCATATTTTTTATCTTGCAAGGACTCTGTAGGACAACAAGTATTGCATGGATTTTTATGAGACTCGGTGTTCTGTTGGGTGAAGACCTTTGCAGCCGAAGCTTAACTCTATTGCGTTTTCTGCAAAGATGCGTAGAAGTTTTGGCAAGATGTGTTATTTTGGCGTGATGTCATTCATTTTGGCTATTGTGAAAAATCATCAACCAGTGAACGGCCAAAAATCACTTTCATTCTCTCAAAAGTTCGAATGCACTAATGTAGATCGTCGATGGGTTGCCTAACCAGAGTTTGTAATGGAGTGCGGGCTGTGGGCAGCTATCATTCGGTCGACCCTCATGCTTGCGAACCGATTCACTTTTATTTCAGATTACAGACCGTTTCATGAATTATTGCACAAACAGTCACCTCATTTTCATTTATAAAGCTCTTGCTGAAACTATTGCTTATTTCAACCAAGCTTTCACTTGAAGCTGATGTTCCAAAAGTTTATGAAGACCCAAGTTTGCTTGTGATTAGCATTCAGCACCTTCAGCTATGGTGAGAAGTTAAAAGCCTATAATTCTCTCGCGAAAACGCGGTCTACTCGTACGTGACTCGGAGCATTACTGATGGAATATTTCGATAGACCGGATTTACCAGAAAAAATGTCTGGTTCTGAGAATTCAAGCTCTTTATAACATCTCATTCCGAGATGAAAATCATCAACTCAGTCAAGTTCAAGTTTCTATATCGAAATCTCAAATTCTTTCAACCACTTAAGGTGACAACCAGGACATTAATACGATTATAATCACATCTGCTGTGAGTCGAGTCGAACTGTCGAGTTCCATAGTTTCATTTTATTAAATAATAAGTGAACTCGTCGTTTCCAAAAATAATGCTCGTACACGTCAAGTGCTTCTCAATGCTAACTATGTTATCTAATCATTGTGTCGAAGTAGATTACAAATAAAAACTAATACAAAGAAGGAACTAACATTGTCGGCATCCATGCTATACAGTTAAATGTGGCAACGATTTCTTGACGTCAATCCGATAAGCAGCAATGTTTTCATCAAAAGGTGAGATGATCTACAACATGCATATGTATATTATTTACATAGCAATGAATAGAATAGTGATGACTGTGAAATGTTCTTAAACATTATGAAAATCATTTTACGCAGGCCTCACTGCAGCTAGTTCACTAAAATTTAAACAATTTTCAGTTTAAAGTTCATTGATTTGAAAATGGTCCCATTTCAGCTCATAATCACTAAGCGCATTTTTCTGTTCACGTATTTAGATTTGATAGGCATATTGATCTGTAATTGGGACACATAGACTAAATATATTTAAGCTGATAGGTATAGATTGCAGACTTATTCGATATTGCATAGTATATTCATATTTGTATACACTCTTCTTCCCTCACTCGATTACATTCAGCCAGAATCATACTCATAATGGTCGTTGTCCTGTGTGCACATGTTTATAGGGTCACATGTGGATGAATGTGCGAGAACACGTCACTACTCTATGAATTCGAAATACCTGACATGCGCTTGATTCGGTATAGTTATGGGACAAAATAACTTTTATGGAATTTAGGACAATATAAAAAAGCCAAGGGCCTAAAGATATGCCTATAAACTTAGATATGGCTATAGGCGTATGCCGTGAAGGCAATCCATGTTATTAAATGGGATGACCACGACGTTGCTTGCGAATGCCTTACTTTGTGTGGCACCATCTTGATCTATATACCCATAGGTGACACAATGCTTGATAATTGAAGGGGTCGGACGTATAAGAGGATAAGAGAGATTTTTCAGGAGATCTTTCACCCCATGTTATGATGGAACTGGGCTCATCTTTTGACTGAGTTAGACGATGATTCCAAGTTTTCTTCCAAGTTATGACATCCAGAAAGTGCATAAAGGGATAAGTCACAAAGTTCAGCATGAAAAGGGCAATAAGCCACTATCTGTGCCGCATGGTGGAGGGCCGAGACAAGATCTGGACCATCATGTCGCCGCACAGCGGTCGGATGCAACCTGGCAAAAGTGAGCATGCCACACGCTTATTTACAATGCATGTGATCGAGACTTCGATCACATTGAAGAATGAAGCCGAAGAAGAGAACATGCGCATTGATTACCCTCCGGAATGGGCAGCAAGGATCTCTGACGTCAAAAAGTTGCAGGCACAGACACAAGATTTCAAGAGGATTTCCGACCTCCTAATAAAGCGAGCAGCAAAATCTGCTGATGGTCTGAAGCTGGAGTTTTCAAAAGCACAAGTTCTCCGATTTTGTCAGTGAATATTCGCGAAGGATGTTTTCTTTAGGAGTTCCTCAGCTGATGTGTCACGAGGCTTTGATTTAAGTGATCCGATATCTTATTTAAAGTTGGATTTCACTCTCCGATGCAATAATCGCATAAAAAAGTCGATATAAAAGTCTTAAGTTCGAGGTGAAGCATGCTCAACATCAAAAGTGTGTCTTTCTTAAGTGTGGAACAATATTCATAGCTCTTTCATTTTTTGCGATGATATTGGATCTTGCTGCTTCCTCATCATTCTACAAGGCACAGTTTCGTCCGGAAATTGCTCCAGTATTGCTAACAATTTTGGTCAACAGACCCTCAGAGCGGCTTACATGTGCATAGATGTACTTGATCGTGTTCAAGACACGGGTATTTGTCTGATGTAGAATGATGCTAGGTTCACTTCAAATATGCTGTCACTGGAACACCAGAGCATTCTTCTATCTTTTATTCTTCTGTCGCTATTATAACGAGCGGTCTTGGATCTGGCAATCTGGATCTAGCATCATCACATCATATCATGAAAAAATGCAAGCTACTCAGTCCTTAAAAGGGGTGGTTGCAGTTACTAGATAAACACAGCGGTGATCGAAGTGAAATCATTAGAACCACTCCCTATGATGATGTACATTGCACAGCCTCAAACTTACATTGTATCTTTTGTCAAGACGTGCAAAAATTTCACATTAATCTGCTTATAATTTATGTAACACAAGTCAATAGAACATACTCAAATAAGGAGAGCATTAAGTGCAATATCTTTCATTAACCCGATGTATGGGTGAAAACTATTAAGATTTGAGTGCTAAACTTCGTTTAAATGCTCTGAACACACAATTAAGAACATAATCGCCCGAATAATCCGATTAAAGGTAATCTCGCGACCGGTCTGCTACAAGTTTTATAAGACTGTAGGCAATATGAAAGTCTTGAATTTGAATGTATTCGGTTTCAATGTGATGGAGAGTGTGTTTGTCTTTTTGACCTTTCAAATCTCAATGCAACACGACACAATCGAATTAGACATTAAAGCTTCGCAAATATCAAAATCGTAATCTAAACCAACTTTTACTTAACAGGTCCTATCGTCTCTAGCTTACTGTGCTATGTTTCTCCTGCTTAACGTACCTCGCGGGGTCCATGTAGGGATCGTTGTAGCTTGTAGCAAAGATTCATTGTAGTGACAACATGTTTTTTCGTGAAGCTGGAAATGATGCTGGTTTTTGACCGCTACATGTACCGGCTTATAAATCTCATTCTGCTATCGGCAGACTACATCGGCTTTTTTGAAGCCGCTTCAAGCACTTTGATTTGAAGGTTATTGCTTCTCATTATGATCGAATTAATACGTTTTCAATTCATTGCTTGAATATTTTTCATGAAATCTAAATTAGTTTCGTCAATATAATGAAAAGGCTTCTGATCAAGCAGCAACAGAGATCTGTGGATTTCATCATACGGTCCACAGCAGTCTGGCAAACTTCATTGCCCTTGTTCGAAAGTTGTCCATACACAACGGCGACAATGCATCACCAAAACAAAGCTGGTTCACATTACCCGAAGTTCGACGCTTGCGTTGGAAATATTTTGCAGTCAAGGTCATTCAACCGGCACACGCTGAGACGCAGTGTTGAAGAAAGGAAGTCAAGGTTGAATGATATCGGCAGGTTGTCAAGATACTTGACGTTGCGTTCAGCGCTAGGGCTTAGAAATCATTTCTACTTTTGAGGCAATCATGAGTATGAATTTGTCAGAAAAATTATAATGCTCCGATTTGAAGCGCGTCAATGATATCAATGTGAACAGAACAACGCTGACGCAAGTGATCAGTCATCCGTTAACTTTTCCACAACGCCAACGATTGACGCTGCGTCAAGCGTCAAAGCAACGCGTCAACGTCGAACTTCAGCGATTTTCAATGTGAACTAGCCTTAAGAGTGCTAGGCCTCACTTTGATCGCAAATAGCCTAGCGACAGACGTAAAAAGTTTGTTAAGAGCATAATTATTTTTTTGACTGATTTGATTAGTTGATTTCCCACATTTTTCGCTGTTGATCGAATCTCTGGTTGATCGCAACCGGTCCAAAAAGTCGAATTTTCAACACTCGACATCTTTACAACTATCAGGATGAAACAAAAATTCAGCGACAAAGTGATGTCTTGTATAAATAATGTGACAATTCTTTTTAGTTTACACCTCCCTCAACATGAAACAAAGCTGCATGCCAATTAGTAATGCATCGTTATACATCGGTATTGCAGTTAATAAGCCGACCAAGGGCACGGGTTATCAAAAATTAATTGCAATTGATTGTGGACGACCAATCAATTAAGTTTAATTGCAACCGTTAGCAATCAATTAATGACAATTTTTTGATGGGAACAATCAATTAATTACAATTAATTGCAAAGCAATCAAATTGTGATAGCGCCTGAAACGGATTATTGTAACTGTGTGGGCATATTATATATGCAGTAAGTAGCCTATGGGCATACATACGTGCACACGTAGGTTTATAGGCTACACTACATGCATTTTATTAGCTGCGTATATTCAATGTTCTTTGTAGAAGATGTCTTATTGTGTTAAATAGAGACAGATTATAACAGTGCTATTCAACCTTTTCAAGCCACGGCACCCCTTCTAATCAATACATGCACTCACGGCACCCCAGTGGCAAACCGCAGTTTTGTGCCTCTATCATCCACTAAAAAACGTGGCCGCATTATTTTCCAAGAACTGATTTGTGATCACAATTTATTGCTGACTTCTTCTCTAGACTTCATTTCTCAGCCGTTGAAATGCATCTAGAAATTAGAACAATTCGTGCAATATCAGTATGTCTCTATTATATCACAGCAATTCAATGAAGAACACTTTGTTTTCATCTTTTTGAAATCAGGGGCAAGAAAGCGCAAGAAATTCCAGTCATGGTAATCAAATTTAAGTTTGAATTCGCTTTGTCAATTTGCTAAGCATGGACATGCATTTTTGATTTAACAGCAGTAATACTAGAATTATGATGTAAATCCTTGACCATGCTAGACGAACAGTGATCAAATACTATGTCAAAATGCCTGTCCAGCTCTTCTATATATGTTCGTGTGTCAAACTCGGTCGCTGCAAGAGATCCTACTCTGGGTCCTCCTTGCAGAAGACTATGCTTCCAGCTTGTCTAATGGAAATCTCCCTGACGTGATTCCTTAGATCTGACCACGCCAGGATTAAGTGATAGATTTGTGGAGAAGGGCATGTGGACTGAAGGCTATTACACCGCTACAGCTGAAGTCCAACTATATAATTATAGTCTATCAAAGTCAGCACCGCCCAGAACCTGAGAAGGGAAACGGTGACACAAAATTCATTCACTCAATTATGAAATTCTCTGCACTTTCTTTATATTGGAGATCACTGGGAAAAACTATGCCAATTTCAACGAATCAAAAGTTGCACTTCAAAAACAAAACATCAATGTGAGCGTTGCTGTTGCATGCTATCGGCCATCAAGCCGAATCGTGGGGTTATGTCTGTTTCCAATGCTCCGCGCATCAACTCGTCGATGTCTCTTAAGCAGTTTCTTTTACTTGTTTTGATCGAAACAAGAGTGGAGAAGCCTTTCTCGCAGAGGTATGAGGTCGGCATTGCTACCAATAGACTTAGGGCTCTCACAGCAGCGTCTTCATATTCCGGGATTCGAGGGAGACCAACCCAGAAATTTCCACAATAATCGCAAGCCTTGAAGTTCACCTTCTGCTCCAAATCTTCTCGCAGATCAGTGAGGAACTCTTCTTCGGCAACAAATGGATTAATGATCCAAAGATTCTCCTCCAGATGCTGATGTTCTTGGGACGGAAAATACTTTTCTATGTTGCCGCGAAGGACATCCAGGTGCTGAAGTATCGATTCAGACATTTGTTGCTCGAGGCTAGCATCCGTGAGCTCCCGTTTTGAGCTCAGCATGAATTGATGGAATTCAGGAAAGTCGATGAAGTCCTTTCTCTCTACTTGTTTCATCCAAGACAAAATTTTCCTATGGCATGCCTTTATTCTTGACAAAGCCGTGAAGATGTCGCCTCCCTTCCCTTGTAGGCTGAGATTCAAGGTGTTCAGACAGTGGAAAATGGAGCTCAAATATGACAGTTTTCCAAGCCAATTTAAGTTATTCAGGTTGACGGCGCTGGAATCACCAAGCTCTGTAAAGAAAACTGCCAAATCCTCTCTCAACAGGAGCGCCCGTTCAAGGACTTTCCCTCTTGAAAGCCATCTTACGTCGCAATGGTACAATAGCTTCGTCACTTTTGAGTCCATCTCCTCAGAGTTGAGCGAACAATCTGCTCTTCTTCGTATTAGCCTTAACTGTGTTCACCATTTTCACAACATCATCAAGTACAAGTTCCAGATCTGATTTGCCCTCATCACCTAGCTTCTTCGCTGCCAGCATCTCACGATGAATGTTGCAGTGAATTGAGCGACACTCAGGTGAGACAGTCTGGATCTTCTTTACTACACCATTTACACGACCAACCATGGCGGCAGCTCCATCGGTTGTGACGGCCTTACACTTAATCCACATGATTCCTTCCTCACACATGAAAGAGTCCAATCGGTCAAAAATTGCTTGTGCCGTGGTTTCAATTCCCACTGTTAAACAAAACAAGAAACGGTCAACAATTTTCAACTCTTCAATGAACCGGGTATACACGATCAGCTGTGCTTCTCCTCCAATGTCGGTCGTCTCGTCCAAGTGAATTCCGAAGACGGGGGATGCTTTCAGCTTCTCCACAAGTTGTGCTTTCAAATCTGTAGCAATCAGGAGACATCGACTGCGAATGGTGGTGTCGGACAAGGGAATGGAAGTCACTCTTTCAACTGCTCTGCTTCCACCATTGAGATATTCAGCAGCAATTGATAGGCATGGCTTTACTATTTTCTCCATGTCCATGTATGAGCGCTTTTCACGAAGGATAACATGAGTCATTTTTAGTGAGGCAATCACCAGTGGCTTGTCATGAGCTCCAGTCTTCACGATGTTTTGCAATGACGATTGTTGGGCAAATAGAGATTTCAACTTCTCTGAGAAGAATTGCTTTGACTTGTTCTTGTGCTCCGGATGGTGGGTTTGCAAATGTCTCTCTAATTTAGAAGGTACCAAACTTGCATTCAGGAGCGTAGCCCCACAAAAAAACATTTTCCAGACGGAAAAGGATTACGAGATTCATCCTGGTGCAAGTAAAAGCCAAACCTGATATAGTCACTATTCCATTTTCTCCTCTTTTTCGGATTGGAGCCCGAAGACATTTGCGCTCTCTTCCGTCCCCTTTTTTCTAGTTCGACGCATTCTTCCTCAGATTCTCCCTCGCCCTCTTCGCTGCTTTTGCTAGCAGTGGGGGCAGGAGCAGCATCCTCACGGCATTCACTCTCTTGATTCATTTCATTAAGTTCGACATCTTCCTTGACTGCCTCGGTTGCTATGGCCTTCTTTTTGAAATGCTTGAGAAGGGACATTGCATACCTGAAAATGGAAAATGACGTGTTTGGAACAACGGCGATCAAGTCATGGAATGAGGCCTAATGAGGATGCATCAACTATTTCAGGAAGGATGCTAGAATTAAGAATGGTCAACAATTAGCTTGGCTGGAAATGGAGCATGTGTTTAGAGGAGAATTGAAAATTTGAAAAAATGCGAATGATGAAGTCAGCAAAGTGATTGATTGGAGGATTAACATGTTTAATAAATATGACTCAATCAATTGAGTGCGATATGTTTTTGACAAATAGCCTAGTTCAAATCTCCAACTGCATGCAACCATTATCCCTTTATATGCCGACAACTTTGTTGCCTATGAAGTAGCCTGATCATGGATTTCTATTGCAAATCGATCATTTACATGAATGTGCCACAAACTCGATAATAATCCAAAAATGAAATTCTCTCCTCTTTTCCATGACTTTCGACTCTTTCTTAGCTCCTCTCTCACACTGAAGAATCTGGGAGCTCTAGTGATCAGCATCACATGAATTTATATTGTATAGGTTCATTAGCTATTTCTACAAGTCTGGTAAATGCCTGATACTTTTCAGTTGGCTTGTTTAAAATGCTTTCAGTCATCTCAAGCATGTCAATTATCACTGATAATCAAGCTTCGACATTCAAATTTAATGAAGCTTCGGACCTTTGCAAATACAAGTATAGTGAATGACATCAACCTTTGGTGACCATGAGGACAAATGACGCTGCAACAATATTCAATTTGAAGCAGAGTTTGGGGAACAAATAAAGTGACACGCAATCTCTGAGAGGTTCTACAATTTACATGATTAAAGTAATCAAGATCATAATCGCATGCTACATGTTGAAATGGACACTATTAGCAAATATTCGAAGCGCATGTAGAGCCATTGTAGGCCAAACACTGATGTTGAAGCAAAATATAGAACACAGATCACTGAAAGACAACGGTCCACGAACGAGGACACGCTCTGCGCTTGCCGAATGGCAACATTGCAATGATGACTCTTATTGGCTTCATTGCCTTGCCTCAGATTCATCTATTCATGACATTGATTCATTCATTCACATACAAAAAATAGACAATGGAAGTTGACTTACCCAAGCAATAGCATTTGTGTCGAAGTCGGCATAGATATGCATGTGTAGGTGGTTGAGATCAGCAGCAGCAGAACGGATGAACACTGTTAGAAAACACGCAGACAAGGAATCACGCGCACGCAACAAGCACGAGCTCATCTCGTAAAAAATGGAAATGCTACCGAGTGCTTATGATGGAAAGAGACAGGGTTCGCTGTCTCTGTGCAAGGAGCGCCTATAGCTTTGTGTGAAATCAGAGTCAATTCAAATACAGGGTGGCAATAAAGTTACCATACAGTTAATGTTAAAATAGAGATATTGTTATAATTCTATATTATTGAATTATTTCTGCTAATAAACATAAGTAAAACAGTATAAGCTAAGCTCATGATATCGATTAAGTGATAGCACAATGAGCTAAGCTCATGATAACACAACTCTCTTCACCTACTTACTTAAAGCCGTAGCTTAGAAAGTGTACAATCAGAATTTGAATCATGCCTCGTAAACTTTCTTTGCAAGAGCGCATATTTGTTGTTAAAACTTATTGGAAGACAGGAAATGCCCAGGAAGTAATTCGTCAATGGTCAAATACATACGAAACCTCTCCACCTGCGCGTGCAGCTATCTACGATCTCCGAGATAAATTTGATGCACTTGGAACAGTAGCAGATGCCCCTCGCTCTGGCCGTCCCGCAACAGTGGTTAATGAAGAAAACGAAATGCTTGTCGCCCAAGCTATTGCTGAATGCCCCCAGAAATCAGCAAGACGGTGCAGCATTGAACTTAATATCAATAGGCGATCCGTTCAGATGTTACTACATAAACTGAAATACAAGCCTTACATTCCTCGCCTCATACATGCACTTATCGGTGATGACGGAGACCGTCGTATGCAATTTTGTGAGTTATTTCAGAACCAGTGTACCGAAACGCCTGATCTACTGGACAAAATAGTTTGGCCCAATTTAAATTATCGGGCCACGTTAATAGACATAATTGCATATACTGGAGCTCTCAAAATAATCATGTAACTATTGAGAAGCAGCTCAATCAGCCAGGTATTACAGTATGGGCTGGATTATCGTCTTCGGGCATTGTCGGTCCTGTCTTTTTTCAAGGTACTGTCACTGGAGCAATGTACTTGGAGACCTTACAGACTGCTGTTGTTCCTATTCTAAAGCAACGAGAAGATTTCCACGAAATGTATTTTCAACAGGACGGGGCACCACCCCACTACGCGACTACTGTACGCAATTATCTCGACGAAACATTTGAAGGTAGATGGATAGGCCGACGTGGTCCCATTGATTGGCCTGCGCGGTCTCCCGACCTCACGCCCCTCGATTTCTTCCTTTGGGGTGTAGTCAAGGATCGGGTTTATAGCAGAACGCCGAGAAGTATTGATGACCTTCGAGCATACATTACAGATGCACTTGCTGACATTGATAGAAATAAAGATTTATGTCAGAAAATTTGCAGAAGTGTCCTTACCCGATGTACTAAATGTATCGAAGCAGACGGTCTTCAATTTGAACAATTCCACTGATTTTTTAGTTCTATTCATGTTTGTGATCTTCAATTTGTAATTATACTGTTTTACTTATGTTTATTAGCAGAAATAATGCAATAATATAGAATTATAACAATATCTCTATTTTAACATTAACTGTATGGTAACTTTATTGCCACCCTGTATAACTCATGGACTTGGGATGGTCAACATTTCTACCTCGATCGGTCGAATGGGACGCCTCACCGATATCTCATGAGCTGCGGCACCCCTCTCTCCCACGGCACCTCTTTCTCTTCACGGTACCCTTGCGACACCCCTCCTCTCCACGGCACCCTAAAAATTTCTCGCGGCACCCCGGTTGAATAGCACTGGATTATAAGCATGAAATCAAAACCGGTAAGCCCCATCACGGAGGTCTGACTCGCACCGAACCACGCAGTTACCCGTTCACTGGCTACCGAGATCCAACTCTTGTCTTTTGCTGGAGCGTAGACCACATATTTTGAACAACTCGCATCATTCACATCAATGAGAATCATGGTCATGCTTCGGAAAAAAACTTGACTGTGATGCAAATATCAGCAATTCGTTTTCTCTATTCGATTCCCATTGATATTGAGAAATAATGAAAATCCATTAATGAAGCTCGCTGTACATGTAGACAAGTGTTCTTTATAAAGGGGATCTTTAAAGGGCCTCGGCTGTGTTTCAATGATATTAATCGCGACCAGGAGGTTGCCAGTGTACAATCAGAGAATATCTGATTTTAGTCACATTGATATAATAAGACCTAAAAAATTCTTCTTTAAAATCAATGTATCATTATTACATACTTGATCGTATTGCGAACCGGCATGAACTTTTGCCTTTAAGTGAATGTGTCTTCTGTCTATGCACCTAGGTTACCTTAATCTTTTTGTGAATTAGAATATTGACGACAATACCGGGTAAACAGCAAGTTGCATGCAAGGAACACATGCTGAGGCGTACAACTGTGAAATCTTTAAATCGGATATACGTATTGGCGAACTGATTTTATTGGCTATGTTGCTAAGCGAAGACTTCCTACTGTTGAGTGTATGGTCCTTGACCGCCAATTCCAGAGATGATAAAGGCTTACTTTTCGCTTTGATTTTTCAGTCAATGAATTTACGAATTTTTGGTACCGGTGGATGCTATGATGGCTGTAATACAGCTATATACTAAACAAATCATTTTGAGTAATTATGTTTTATATATCTGAATATATATAGACTATGGATATGGACAAATACGCGCACAGTCCTGAATACATTTTTCATAACTTAACCTAATTGTATATTCCTCATATAAGCGAGGAAATTTTTTAGACAAGACAATTTTTCTACATTTTGATCATAATAAGCGATTGGTTTGGTTTTCAATTGCTGAACTTTTTGAAAAATCTCTCTTTTACAAATACTTGTATCCTAGAAGAGACTGTCAGTGCGGTTTTTTGTACTTTCTTCGTAGCAAATAACGATGCAATTAAATTTATCTAATGAAGCAGCAGACAATCTATTTTGTTTCAAAAAGGTTCCAGTTTTTCTATTTATCCTAGCGATACCGCAGTTTTCTATCTCTATTTTTTCTATAGATTTTTAGCTTCTTCAAATAGAACACTTAGTCTCAACTTCAAAAATTCTTAAAATGATTTTTACGATTTCTATAGGTCTGATCTGTAACTTTTCGTTACTACTGCACATTATAATGCAACGAAATGGTGAATATCGACCACGAAAAATTTGTCGTAGCAGGTAGTCAACTAGCCAAATTTCAAGTTAGCATCATTCAAGTTAATATCATAGAAACAAAGAAAATGGACTTTCCCATTACACCCGGTAACGCCTGCTATAGGCATACCAACTCAAAACGTTGAATGGTTGCGAAGTGTCCTTTAAAAACCAGTTAATAAAATATGACCCAGCATTAATCAAGTATTCAGTGTTATCAGTGCTGACTAGTGTTATTAGTTGATCAGTGTTGACTCTTTGATTGATAAATTGAAAAATAAATTTCAAGATATTGTGAGTAATAATAATCAAGTATTCATCTTGCTCGACGTTGAAAATGTTTACCGTTGTATACCCATTAAGAAGGATAGTAGGTTTCAGCTTTGATAGAATATTCGGCTAAACAAGATTGGAGCTATTGATTGGAGTCAATATTCTATTGACTTTCCATAATTTGTCTCTAATAATTATAAAATAGTGCATAATGGTAGAACATGCCTCCAAATAAATGGGTGTCCAATAGGCGTATAAAATGAAGCACTAGAAAAATTTTAGAAATGATCATAATTTTTCTTCAACCATTCATAAAAGATGCACTGACGGGTATCATCAGACTAACACCATTAATGCATCTCTCATCCTTTCTCTGATGGCGCTAACGCACATGCAGTCCTGCATACATTATGTAGGTAGTCCAGAAATATGCAAAGCTATGTGAAACTCGTCAACCGCGACCTCGCTCCGTGCACAACTTTATTCGAGCTCCCTGACTATTTATTACTTTAAATGATCGGTTGTTTTAATTTGGTCTTGAGCTTCTTTGGGTTTTGATAGTCCTCAGTTTCCCAAAGGAGGAAGTTAGAACGCTACTTTGAAGTGCTTTAATACCCAGCGATGCACCTGTACATCCAAAACTTATTCAACTTGTCTCACCAACTCTTAGACTTGAATAGTCAAAAACATTTGTGCGTTCGACGCACACGACATGACTACATATTAATTGTTGACATTGCTTTTCATTTTATGAAACATGCATGTGTGTGATTCAGATTCCTTTTAAGCGCATGATTTGAAATGAAGCATCTCTCTCTCTCTCTCTCTGTCTCATCATTAGATGCTTTTACAGAAAAAAGAAAGTTTTCAGACTTAGGTACTTGTTTTCGATCCAGCAAAATCCGAACAAATACGAATGCGACCATGTCAGAAAGAGTAGACAATTCTCGAATTCTCGAATTCTTCGAATTTCTGGGTTTGTCTAGTAGATGCGATAGATTAGCGAAATTATGATTATGAGTCTTTCAACATGTCGTGTCTATGTGGGTCATGATCTAGATGTCAATACGTAACAGTTTAAAAAATTGATAAAGCTATCAGTCTCAGCATTGTTCTGGAGCATGCATCAATCAACTAATCATAAATATGCTCCAGACTGTGTTCATTCACTTCAGACATGGTAGACAATTAGCGGTCTCTCATTCATAATCGTACAAATTGAGCATCATTAGTGGACAAGATTCGAGTGTTTTATACAATGGTCAACTGGTCGCTTTTGTCTAGTAAAGGTATTGTTATATTGCGCGAATGATGTTTTGGATGGTAGTCAACAATGGCACTATTGTAATAGTGCTATGACGTAGAAGCGCTGCCTCGTAAATACATCAGCCCAGTTGTAGCGATTCCTTCTTAAGTGCTGCTGGACGATTAAGTGGCAGTCATGACTTGCGAGTGATCACAGAAGGTAAGCTAACTTAAAGATGGATTGTTGGTTTAGTGGGCCATAATTGAATGATCCGGTGGTGTAGCTTTTAAAGTTTTAATATTGAAAGTCAACATTTGAAATTATATTTTGATAGATCGACAAAGTTATGATTTATTATTCAAATAAATCACACGCGCTGTTCCTTCGAACATTTCGCGATTGGAAAAATCCAAAATGTCTTTTAATACTTCGACAAGTACACTATCAATAAAAATTTTACATAAAACACGAGGTTGCAGACCTTCTGAGCTCATGTTATATTTTATGTAGAACTTTTATTGAGAAAGAATACACTTACCGAAGTATATTTTGAATATAAGCAATTTCAATGAAGAAACACGCAATTACAGTGAGTTGGAAATAAGTTAGATTCCATCATTCGCAATGATGGAGCGATGGAATCTAACTGAATAACTCGGATTCTAAAAAAATCATTAATCCATCAGTCGAAAATTCGAGTTGATAATTATGTATTTTACAATATGACATCTGAGCCATCATTGACATTGTGTGTGATTTAATAATGGAATATTCAGAAAAATAGGTATGTCCGGAGTATTCAGGTATTTTATATACTCCTAGACATACTGTGTTTTAGGAGATTACAATATTTTTGATTAATGCTCTCACGTCTATTTATAGTTCTAAAATGATTTCTGAAATGATAAATGATTCTTTATCAAATCTCAGAGTAATCAGTTTTGTTACAAAGAAAATGTTTGCATACTTAAAAACACTTTATTTTTGAAGGGCGACACTATATCTTATACCTCGACTTCACTTTTTGTTGAGAGTTATCTCAAAAGACATCTTGTCAATTTTAATCATGCATGATTGACATGACAATCCTATTGACCCATGACATGTATGCTATGAGCATTTATACATTTACTTATTTCTTTATAGTTTTGTGCTACTCGAACTAGCCTTGCCATCATGTTTCTTTACATTTTGATTTTAATCCTAGTATCTGTTATCACAAAAATTGGCAATATTAAATTACAACCTTGCAACAAACGAAATTCAAATGGAAATATGAAATAAGTAATGCCTTCAAAGCTACAATGTTTTCCGAAGGTCCATTGCAAGTAACTTCCGTCCTGTTCAAAACGACAGAAGTAGCTTCATAAACAATTCTTCATATTGTTCTATTTTTTTAGTGGAAATATGCTATTCTATTGGTAGAATTCGTAAGTGATGCTCTTTTCTAAAGTTGGCGGCTCCTTCTTCCTTCAAGTAAGGCAATTTTGTAAAGTGTAGGTCTCTTCTCTCAAGATTAAGTATGGAATTAATATGTCTTTCATTCAGGAGATGAAATAAAGAAAATTTTGTCCGCTCAATAAGAAAACTGAAGCTGTTCTGCCATGGCAATAAAGGTATGAAGCAGCATGCATGATACATTGAGCTTTGGAAAGTAAATGAACTTGGTTGAAATTGGACTAACAAGTCCCTACAATGCAATTAATCGAGTAACTATAAGCTGCATATATCGGTGGTCAGAGATGAAACTTGTCGCCGGTCCGGTCCGGTCTGGAATATTCCTGACCGGTTACATCTCTGTCGGTGGTTAATAACATTTTATCAAAAGGGTTCTGTATAACTTGCAAACATTACACAGCTCTGATATCTTAAATAGACCTAAATGTATATGCTAATAACCCTATTCAAAGTGTAAACGAACATTGAGTGAACGAACAACACGTGTAAGTGTAATTGTAAGAATATCTATCATATGAAGTTGGACATCTTGCGAATTCTGTTTTGCTCTATTTTTGCTTCTTTGAAATCTTTCTTTTTGCTTTATCATTTTAATAGTAAAAGCAATATTCTGAGTTTGGAAAGTGATTTGCTTAATTCATTAATAATAAGCAATTAAGATGTCGAATGATGTGGAAAATAACAATGAGCGCAATGAGCTAAGATTTTTTGATAATTTCAGTATTTTTTAGCATATTTCAAAAAATACATAAAATTAAAAACAAAGCAGATGCAATAGAGTGGAACAGCGTTTCTTTAATCAAATTTCCTCAATAGCAAGAAATGTGAGGAATATACAACATTTGAAAGTAGTAGTCAATAACAAAAGTAATAAACAACAAATCAGCTCATGTAAACCTAGTTATTTTATAGGCTGAAACCGCTGTTTGATGATTTAACCAAAGATGCCACACATTTTTTGATTGATTTGGAGCATGACATCGTCTGAGATAATGGGAGACATTCACAATGTATTCACAACTATTTTGAAATTATGGAGGGACATGCATTACATTCAGTGAGAAAATCATGGAACTCAACAGATGGCCAGTCAAACGCTTCAAAGCCTGGCGCCCACCAGCCTTGATCATGACGAACTTATTCATAAGAATCTGGAATTTCTCGATCTAGATACTATCTGGGTCATACCAAATTTTGGCGCAGATTCGAAGTAATCCGATGACTGCTTGAATACATGCAAACGCTTTAGTGATGAGTCCGGTAAGGTAAAAGTTTTAAATCTATTGCGCCATTTCTAGAGTGTTGCAGATAAAAGAAAAAGTGTCTCCTACTTTATCAGGAATTCTCTATTGATTGAGGTCCGATATTTTGTTTACTTCTCTGTTGTCTGTCAGTGCATGTCAAGTACACGTCGAAGAAGGCGATACTGTAAGGCTATTTAATTTCGCGGGTATTATATTTCGCGGTTTTGTCGATTTGCCTATTTCGCGCGGTATTAAATTTCGCGGTTAATTGGTTACAGTTCACTGAATCATTCAAAGCGTCAGATCTGCCATTTGTAGGCCATGCAAACGTATTATCTCAACGGGAGAAAATGTAAGATTTGCACATATATGCGTCTGGCTTTTGAGCTACTAACCCAATTTACTTGATATTTGAAATACTGATGATTCAGGGTGTGAGCATCATTTCGTCTATTCATGTCATCTAAACATTCTCAATACGAAAAAAGTTAGTCAGCGTGCGAAAATTAGTTAGACGACAAAAATCAAGGAATTTTGTCAATTTTTATCGTCTTACTAATTTTCGCACACTGACTAACTTTTTTGTATTAAGAATGTTTAGATGACATGAATGGATGAAATGATGCTCATGCCCTGAATCATCGTTATTTCAAATATCAAGTAAATCGGGTTAGTAGCTCAAAAGCTAGAAGCATTTATGTGCAAATTTTGCATGTTCTCCCGTTGAGGTAATGCGCTTGCATGACATAGTTTGAGCATTGCATTCCTATATTTATCCCAATACATACATCAAGTACATTTATAATTAAAATCTCGAAAGAATTTTTAACCTCATTTTTTCGCGGGGTATTTAATTTTGCGGTTGTCATCAAACCGCGAAATCCGCGAAAATTAATAGCCTTACAGTATATCAGACTTCAAACAGTGGAAAATTACTAGAAAGCCAGGAGCTTGTTTTGTTATCTCATGGATTAATGGAAAGGACAATCGAACACATCGATGTATATTTTTATTTCATAATTTCAATTGATGTAATAGGCCTATATTACAGAACATCGTTCATATGCAGGAGACAAAATAATATTTTCTAGCATGATCTATTATCCTGATTTTCAAGAAAAGATAGCAATCTGATGTTATTCGTATTCAAATTGAAAAGATGAGTATTGCAAAGACTTGTTGCTGCTCTATAACAACTCATTTTGCTTTTACTAATATGTCTAATTTACCACCTATGAAAATGTTTTCACACAGCTTATCAAAGGATCTCCGTGCGGCTCTTTTACATAGAAATGGCTAGTGAAAATTTAAATCCGTAGAATGTCAAATAAACACAAAACTGTTGATTCGCAACGTACGTCTATCTAAATTTTGCAAAAGTTCTGAATCACTTTAATCCGATGCTTATGTAATATCACATCTTTAGACGTCTGACTGTCTATTTATGAATGACTTAAAACGGTTGAATATGAAAACGTAAGCATTGTAAGTTATGAATCAGTAAAATCTAGATTTACCAGTTACAACAGCGTTTTTTCATCTAGCTCGATGCCATCATAGCAATGCTGTTTCATAGCTGAGCATTAGCAAGTTCGTTCATACAATGCTTTTACAATCAAACTGTAATTGATGCTTTTCTAATTCTGTAATTTTTAACTAGTCCTACTTGCCACTACTAGGTAGTCATCCTCTACCTAAGTAATTTAGTGCAACAGTAGGATAACAAGCATCATAACCGGCCCACAACCATTTGTGGATAATGACCGAGTTCGTAAATACATTTTATATGTAGCAAATGATCTACCCAGAATTTACGATGGGGATGAGCTTCGAAGTGCAACCTTGAAATTTTTTGTTATGTTCGAACGGGAGCAGATTATTGATGAATAGACCGTTTCTGATTTCTGCAGCATATCCTACGCCAATGCAATAAGGCAACTACGAAGTGAAATACTACGGAGAGAATGACGCAGGGAAGTGTGAGGCACGATACTGTTTAACATAACTGTTGAATTTTACAACAATTTTCTCTAATTCGACAACTTGTGCATGCTGAAGACTTCATAATATGCCTAGTATAGTATATTTTAGGATAGAACGAGGACAACCAGTTATAAGTGGAACTTGGTTACATCATCTCCTGGTCAAACTTTCAAAATGTTTTAGTTTTGAATGTTTTACAACTTGGCTGTCTTCAAAGCTTGTCCTTTATCCCATGGAACCTGAAGTATTTATGGAACCATGCGTATTTTACATTCATGAGGTCCATCCTTCTTAGATACTGTTGTCCTGTATTTGAAAACATGGGGCATGCCTGAAGAGAATTTGTGATTATCGATCATTGGCGAACAACTCACGTCTGAATTCGAACACATCGTTCGTTCTAATGTAGCTAATCCGGAAAATAACAATTAGCAAACTTTTTCTTGAAAGCCACACCCATGTAGGTTATCCCGCTCCGACTTACTACCTCGCGTTTCTTTTGCAAAGATGCCCGGTATATACTCGTATATATCGTATATATATATACCAGTATATCATCTGCATGCAGCATGTTGCAGCAGATGTTGCGAAATATCGATTACATAGAAGCTTACAAGTTAATATGCGATTTGGAAAAGTTGAATAACAGACTCCTGAACACACTATTGATCACAACCATTATGATCCTAATGGGCTAAAGATGTTTATGCGCTTCGAATAGAATAATGGTGTTTATCAACAAGTGCAATAAATTATCACCGTATTGTTGTCATCAATCATAAACAGATGCACAAATATTATTTCATCCTTTTCGTAACTTATTGACTTTCTTGACTTTATGATTTTATTGACTGTAGAGATTATTTAAACTATCGTGTGTAACTTTCAATTCAATCCATTAAACTGGAGAGGTAGAGAGTTCAAGTTGGTTCAGATTATCGATAGTAGTGGATATGCCTGTGTCGTCATTCAAATAATTTATTTAACTGTAGTAATCTGCGTCACGAGGGTTCATTGAACAGAACAGCTATCAAAAATTGTTCGCTAATATTTTTAACATTTATCATACAGCATTTTAGTCAACATGAATCAGATCGACAAGATAATTGACAGTGCTTGCTGATAAATGTGCTCAATATACGTGGCATTTCAGTGATAGAGATCTAACATTGATCTAAACAATCGCTACCTTTCAATTGTCACTGATAAGACATGAAATAGAATACAGTTGTAAATTCAACATCAAAAAATTGATTAGCCTACAATATGCTCGACAAACTATCCTTGTGAAGACAGCATAGAAGAATCCGAGGCAAATGAATCGTCGCGGACATAACGGACTGTCGTACCCTCAGTAAAAACAAACACTTATTTCACTATTACTTATTAATATGCTCATAGTTGGTTTATCATATGGACCTATTTATATAACATAATGTGTCGCACATAATGTAATGTAAGCCAAGCACATTTCACAGAGTTTAAGATAACTGAAATCCATAAAACTTGACTAAATAGTTCGAGTAGATTTTAAATTAAATACAGACATGTCACGATATGGATTAGTTTTATCGCTGACATTTCTCTCGTAGGCCTGCGTATTTATCATAAGATAAATCATGCAGGCAAATGGAATGCTCGACTTTGACAACTATCCATTCTGACACAACGAACACGATTTGAGCTTTTGTATTGGTTTGCATGTAAGTGATTTATATAAAATGTTTCTGTATCCAGATTCATCGGCTAATAAGCACATTTTGACTACCTGTTCACTATCAATGTATTATTGCAAATTGATGTGCAACCTAACAATACGTTGTTGAATATATATATTGTTGAATGCATTTCCTCAGAATAGGCTTTATGGAGAAATGGTTTCGCAAATCCTACTTTATAAATAATCATGGAAAATTTTAGTTTCTTGGAAGAACATTGTTTCTTTATTTTTTTATACTTGCATACAGCTTCCTTGTACTTTATCTATATTTTCTACTTACATATACTCTAGCACATATACACAAACTAAGCCCAAATGAACGCTAACACCACATTTTTCTGACCGCAACTCGTCAGACTAGGAGTCGAACACATACTATCCACACGGTTAGACAAGCAGGGATTGTCAATGATTGATTGCAATTTAATTGGACAAAGAAATTTATTAATTGAAATTGGAACTGTGACCCAATCAATTAATTGAAATTGGAATCCAAAATTCAAACAGTTTCTGAAACTTTAGAGCATTAAATATCAATTTACTTGATCCAGGATTTGTTTAACTATACACACGTTACACAGCAATAAACAATCTATGGTCTAAGAAATTTCCTGAGCATGAAAGTAGGCTATATCGTTAACATAACAACTAGGCCTACCATTTTTATACTTCAATACTGTGATTAATCAGACCAATCAGAAAAGCAGATAATTTCCTTAGAATTCTATCTTACAGACACAGAGATGCTTTTTGGAATATTTCATGCAGGCGTTCGTGATTCTCTCCATTGTTTTCATCGGTGACGATTGAGTGGAGAAATTTCGCATGCTTATTAGGGCTGCTTGGTTTACTCTGGTAGAAACAAACATGAATTTGTGACTACCCATGAATCTTGGCGTTGCTGCTTGCCCAACTTGAATTCAAGGCTGAAATGCTTATTGTAATTGTGAATTGTGAGAAGTAAAAGACCAGAGGCGAAATTAGATAAGCAATCTGGGCTACTAGCAGATGACAATTAATTGATTGAAATTGGAAAAGGCAGCAATTAAGTAATTGGAATTGAAAAAATTATCAATCAATTAATTGAAATTGTTTATCATAACCACTTAATTAATGGAAATTGGCTTATCAACCAATCAATTAATTGGTTCCAATTAATTGAAAATTAATTGAGGTCAATTAATTTTTGACAATCCCTGTAGACAAACTGTCCAGACAGGTGTGTACTTCTTGTCTAGTCTCATGGATAGATCACCTATTTAGCTTCCTAGCTGGCATGTGTTCGAATCCTGACTAGACTTGCTGCAGTCCAGCCCCAACTTGGACTTCATTTGCGTCACATTTCAAAGCATAGGAAATCGACTTTTTTCTTTGCTCAAGTCAATGAGACTTAGATAGACAACGACTGTTTGTTGGTGGCAATTTCAGCCGCTCGGTCAGGCACGGATCTAAGTCAATGCTGCTAGATCTTGAGAAGAATCTAACGAGTGAAGTCTGCAAATTCTTGCCTCAAGCCAATATATTGAAATTACCTTTATCAAAACGATTTCATATTTAAAGGCAATTGATAGTATCTTGAATATTTGCAAAGTACACTGACAAGATACCGATACCTGACCTTTTTCAACCACTGGAAGCCCATCGTCAACCCATCGTTTGGGTACCGTTGTCATGACAATGTATTCCACGACGCAACATTGTTTTTAATGTGCATGCCTGTTATAGTCCTTGATTATTGTGGAGTGCCGGACTTTTATGCTTCGAAGTATCTACATGTACTGTATGTTAGTCATCACAAACCCAGCAACAACTCCTCCATGATATGTTGAATGCGTTCACACCGCACCTAAAGTAACACCGAGGATGTACACTTGCATTGTTTTTGCTTCACAAATTCTTCCTTATATTCATACAAGTCTTTTGATTTTACATCAATAACTTCTTAAATAACATATCCAGATTTAGAGGTGATAATCAAATTCACTACATTCAAATTTTCATCGAGTTTATTTAGATGTTAGGTACTAATTCATGCACTGTTTAGAAATTGATTTCTCTAGAGTCTGGTATTTGTGACTTTCAATTACTTCGCATTCTGCATTGTTACTAAGAAATACGTCAATTTTCAAGGCAGGGACATGCGTGTCTAAGAACACATATAATCTGACGATGAAATTGCAATTGGTTCATTGTATCTCTTTACCTCTTGTTCGAGTTACTAATCTGCTCTTTAGATTGCTGATTCTCGGCATCGGGTAAAGAGATTATCTCTTTCTTTCACTCATTTTGTAAGCAGTTTCCAATTCACATCATAGGACTTGTAATGTATGTCGGCACTGCATCTTTTAACTTCTAATTAGGAATAAAAAAGTAGAAAGTCAGAACTAGTTCAATAAGTCAAGTATGAGTGATTTTTGTCAAGATGTATACTTAGTTTTGGCTCATTTCTATTAGTTAATCGAAACTTGAAAGGAGCCTACTTGTCGCTACAAAACGCCTTAATAATGTCAATCACACTGAATCCACTAACATGAAAATTATTCTGATAGTTTTCAGCTGCATCTCAGATTTAGGGATTTTACCATGCAAAGAATATGTCATTAACTATGCCAGTAATCACATATTCTAAGCCTCGTAATATAATAGATCATCTTAGCTTTGTGCTTATCTTCTTTCGCGCTAGCGCAAAAGCAATAATCATTTGTATTTGTGTTTAGTAATGCTTTACGGCTAAGCTATATCACTAATGCAACGTGAATTTTTAGCATAGAAAATTAAAATTTCTGCTGTTCGTTCTGAAACATAATTTGTGCAAATTTGTAAATATACTGTATAATGCTGTGGGCGTACATCATAACACATGCATCAGTATTCACAGCAATAGTTTCTTCTGCAACAGGCATAATTTGTGTTTCCAAAAAGATGAGTTTTTAATTTTGAAATATAAAAGATCTCCAGATTTAATTTATCACTTCTGTTCAAACAGTGTAGAATGGCACTCTAGGGTCATACTACTCTTAATATTTTTCAGACAATCTCAGAAAAGTTTTGCGCATTTTATGTGATTCTTTAGAGAGGAGAATGCCCTCTCGGATAATTTTGACGAGGATTGTCACTGCTTAAGATTCACATATTGTGTACACGTGAATGTAGAAATCGTGCCATTTTTGCTGAATGTCTCGTAAAGTTGTATTGGATTTGCCAAAAATTGTAGTTTAATCTTGAGTTTTCTCTACATGTAGTGTCTTATCAAATCGATGGGTAAAGAGTTTCAACGCAAAATATTCATTTTCATGTTTTATCAGTTTCAATTTCCATGGACATTTTTCTTCTGAAACGACTTAAAATTACTTCTA
This sequence comes from Prostheceraeus crozeri, assembly GCA_907163375.1. Taxonomy (NCBI): domain Eukaryota; kingdom Metazoa; phylum Platyhelminthes; order Polycladida; family Euryleptidae; genus Prostheceraeus; species Prostheceraeus crozeri. The sequence continues at coordinate 231,881 of CAJQUW010011415.1, read as the reverse complement.
TGAATATTTGCGACAACTTGAAGCCGCAAAAATAATTGTAGACCATGATTCATTAAGCTAAATTGTACTTGCGCAGAGCAAAACACTTCTAAAATTTCAGAAAGTGCATGCAGTTTTAGGAATTTCATTTTTTTGTATAACATCTGACGGAATCAATAATTTGAATTGACACTAAGAGGTTAATATCATCACCACATTGATCAAACACATATGCAAGCATTCAATTGACGAGTTTTTAGGGTAAAATAGGGATCTTTCTAAATGTGTGATTTTTTTTGATAGGTATTATACAGGGTGTTAGCGGATTTTTGTCAATAACATATAGTAGCTTTTTCCTCATCAGGATATGATGGATATCATTATCCATCGATATTATGGAAGTTGAAGCTACTTCTCTGAAGCAAAAATTTCGGAGTGCTTTCAAATCATGTTTCTCTTGTCATAAGATATCCAAAAACTGGTTGTCCAAATTAAAACCCTTCGTTAAATGGCTACTCGCAAGGGTATTTACGTCAACAAATTTGATAGAGGTAACGGCATTCTCATTGACAAAAGTGAAAATTACATCCTTAAAATTACTGATATTTTTTAAGACGAAGAAAAATTCAAGCTACATATACGCTTAAGCTGCATATTCAAGCTGTATATACGGTCTGTAGACGTGCGAAGAAAGATCCGTTCATCCTCGAAGAGGAGCGTTTCACTCGAAAACTAACAGCTTTAAAAACAAGCGCCTCATTTCTGATCAGATTTTCAAAATGATAAAGACTGTAGGGTATCAGCCTGCAAGACTTTACGGTCTGCCGAAAGAGCACAAAAATGAGGATGATCCACCATATCGTCCAATCCTCAACATGATCAACGCGTATCCCTCAAAGCTTGCCAAATGGCTGGATGACATAATGAAACCTCTTCTTCCGAAGAAGTTCAGTTTGAGAAATACGTTTGGTTTTGTTAACTTCTTGAAAAGTCAACCTTCTCAAAATGCCAAAATGGTCAGCTTTGACGTCAAAAGTCTTTTCACGAATATACCTGTCGAAGATACTATTGAACACATCCTGTCCATCATAACTGAAGATCAGATTCCGATCAAAAAGCAGGCGCTGCGAGAACTCTTGAAGCTTGCGTGTACAAATATTTTGTTCACTTTTAATGCCATTCTCTATGTACAACATGACGGAATGTCCATGGACTCGTGTGGCATCTTTCGCCATGAACCTACTTGAATCGCAAATCGAAAAATTTACTGGCACTGCCTTTGTGATCTATAAGCGCTATGTTGACGATGTCTCATCTTTGTTTGTCTTTGTCACTTCTGTAACATGCTCAGCGCCTTTATGGGACAATAAAGAAGATATTATATATTATATTATTATAATATTATTTACATCAGAGCTTATATATATTTTATATATTATCAGAGTTTTTCAGTACACGGTACATTTCGAATTTGTCAATCATTTATATAGATAATACATTGTGTTCTGTTGACTTTTACGTACAATCAGCTCTCCAAGACAACAGCAATAAAAATCTCGCTTGGTTATATATTAAGCTTGTGCTTCATGATCAAATTACATTGATTTAGAATCGCCAGACAGATCTAAGGAAATATATAACATTTCGTTTTTCATAACGGTATTTCACAACAGATGGATGTCTAAGAACTGATGAGATATGAACAATGATGTCAATAATGATTTTGGCAAAATCGATGAACAATGCTAATGTGTTTTCCATAATGCTATAAACCGAACATAATTGGCCTTAATGATTGTAGAACCGTGTCAGCCTACGCGTATTGATTTGCAAAAATTCCATTAGTCTTAGTGAAAAGACAAGCTTATTCAGAATGCAATCAACCATGCACAATGGCAGTGAAAACAATAGTCAGCGTACAGGTGACCAACGCACGGTAGCAAATATACCGGGTGATTACATGACTGCAGTTGAACTTAACTGATAATCAGGCAGAGTAGATTTATGAATCATCGCCTGATTTATACTATCTGCTCCTGCTGAATGATATATTAATTGTATTCTATAAAACAGAGAACAAAACACATCATTCCTCATTAAGCATCGTTTCACATACTTGTCTATTCAGTTCTTTTGCTGTAACAAGCAACAGTGCGTGTATACAAAGAATCCACAACAAATTCCTTGTAAAATGTCAAATCTAAGGCAACATTTCTAGTCATTGAATTAGACCCAATTGCCTTCCAAGTGAATGCTTATGATGCGAAGCTTCTCAACAAAATAAACTGATTTCATTATTCGCTACAAGATTAGTCACTTCTCAAAGAGGCATCAAACTAAAATGGGTCATTTGATAAATCAAACTGCTTAAAGTTAAACTAAGCTAAAGTTAAATTTAAATTTCAATTCATTTTTTTCCTTGTAAAGCAAATATATGATCTGAATTGTCCATTGAACATATTTTCTATTGTTTGCAGAATTGCCGTAGGGATTTGGTAATGGGCATCTAAAACAAAGAAATCCCATTGACCTCATTAACTGAAATTCGTACAACTGATGATTATATTCGACGGTGAAGTATTTATATATATGCAGTGTGCATGCGCCTCGAGACGGCTTAGTCTGAGACATTCAAAAAGTGCAAGTATTGACCATATCCCACTTTTAGGAAAATTATAATATACCTACTTCATGAAATACTAGGAAATGGGCAGACCTTATCCATCGAGCGGAAAAGTCCTTGGAAATTCAGTTTTCTCGATTTATTCCTAGAAATTTCTCCTTTGGTGATCTAAGAAGCAATTTAATAATTAGCACAAAGATCTTGCACAAACGTTTCGAAATGATCTAAATATTATAACAAGCATTGCAAGATGCACGTGTTGAAAATTCACATAAATTCAAGCTCTGTATCATTAAAATTGCTTCATTGAATATGAAGTCAGAGTTGACTACGTTTTCATGACAGGAGTCCAAAGCCATCAGCAATGTCGACGTACGACGCAATTATTGACCTCGGAGGGTAGTCTTTTATTAATAGGGTCTTAACTTGATTAAAAAAATTGATAAATGAAGATATGTACAGGTGAAAGGGGTTGTGATGAATATTTCGAGACGACAACAGAGTTGAGTGCTTTGAGTCAATTGTCGCACACAGATTTTTGGGCAAATTGATACCGAAAATTTTCTCAGTGTAGGAAGTATTTTAAACCATTCAAGTGTCCAGTGAAGATGTCAAAACTTGCATACTCATGTTTCATAATTTTGATATTTTCTCTGCTGGACGTCTACAAATACCAAAATTAGACGTACCGCAGAAACATCTTCCAATTGGAAACTGACCTCTCCAGATGATGCATAATGTAGATCTCGTCATGTCTTACTTAAATCACTATCCCACGTTCAGATTCCTCACTGATGCTTTTGTTCTCTTTCAGATTTGGTAATGGGAAACGTTAGAATCCCTACTCTAGAGACGCTGTCTCAGCAAATTCTGCATGACGTACAGCCACAGGAAGACGGCGGTCTTTTTCGACTCGTATTTACAAAACTGTTAGTCAAGAGCGGTCTCAACGCTGTGTCAGAAGTGATTTCGGATATCCTTTCAAAAGGCAATTATAGTGCTGTTTTTCATTCTGGCATTTGTTGGTGTTTGTTGATTCCAATTATCGCTTTGATCTTCATTATTTGGGCTTGTCATGTATCTCGAAGCAGTTGCTGTCGATCAAACTCCAAAGTTCAAAGAGTATGGACAACCATTCTTTCTAAATTTTATATGCGCTTCTTAAGGAATTCTAAGGATCCATATGAAATGAAGAACTTTAGTAAGAAACCAATTCGTGTGAAAGACAACCCGTCAGGCCGATTTATGAAAGTGCTCCTGGTTATCATCGGCTTTGTACTTGCCTTATTCTTCTCTGGTATGATGCTTGCATACGCCGCTAATAATCCTCTTCAATGGACTATGGATGACGACGGCGAGAATACCTTGAAATGGGCAGTGAACACAACAATAGATGACTTTCGTTTTTTTGTTTCGAATGCAATTACACAGGGAAGCAATCTGACAACCACCGTTTTGGGTAACTTTTCGTTACAATTGACGGCTGTCGTGAAAACTGCCGTGACTAATTTTACAAACAGACTTCTTGTTAACTACGGCGTGACGAATCTTTTCACCAAGGCAAATAAAGTGATCAGTGATATTCAGAATGTTTTGGTAGCAATGCAGTCTATTTTTGATTCTCAAATCACTGTTTTTAAGAAGCTAAATGAATTTAAAGGCTTTGTAGATACAATTCGGGACCAGTTGAGTGTCCTTAACAGCGTCTGCGGACTTAGTCAATCCAGCAGCGAACAACAACAATGCAACCGTCTGCAAAATCTTCGATCTCGTCTTGTTATAAATATCAATCAATCAAAGATCAACTTTGAAAGTAGCACGTCATTACTGTTTATTCTGCGCGAAATGTCCCTGAATATTTCGTCACTGGCAGGAGAAATAAAAAATGCACAGACTGCTATCGACAAAATGCTCAGTACTGTCTATACAAGCATACAAAAGGATTTTAATCTTGATAGTATACTTGGATCAGTTGGAGATGTTTGGGTTACCGCGGATACATTCGTTCAAACCGCTTTGATGGATCAAATAGATAATATTCAAGGAAATGGTGAGTAAGCCGCAACGCGTTTTCTTTAAATGCTAGACTTTTGCACTCGACATGTATTTGATGTTGACCCTCAACCGTGGGGGGGTGAGATTTTGCCCTACCAGTCGAAAATTTTCTCTGGTTTTTGAACCAGTTCGCACTTAAGCTTTCTTCATTTTTCTCGCTACAGAAAGGAACAAATGAAAAGAAATGAAGAACCAGACTTCATCAAAAAGTAAATAAAGTAATAGTTTTGAAATTGATATTTGGCTGTTCGTCATATTGAGGTACGATTGGAAAGAGCCAACTTTGCAATGTTAGTTTATTATATTTTTCTAGGCAATTAATTTCTACCAACATCCATTGGCTATCTTCAGGTGGAAAACTTTTTTAACAATAAAACTGACCAGTTTTGAAAACAAAGTATGACCAATAGTTCTGTACACAGATGATTTGATTCTGGAATGATAGCGACGTTCATTCGTCGACGCTACACTTCATTGTCAACAAGAACACTATCAAACAAACAATTGAGACAGGTGCTTCCATAAAAACAGTAGCTACATGTTATGACCTCACATGATGGCCGGCCGATTCGACTCTTCAGTTACCAATGAAGCTTCAGATAGTAAGCGCAATTTTGCATATACAATGTCACAAGCACGTATACAGACCACTCTTTAATCAATAAATGGCTGTCTGATTCAATACACTCCGAGATCGAACGGCAATGCGCCACCACCATCACCATCACCATCTATCTGTCAACACTAAAAAAGTCAACACTTTTTTGCGGGTCTAAAGTGTTCGCAACATGGCGTATTCTTCACTTGGTTTAGAATTTGAATGATTTAATCTTATAAGAAATTGATCAAATGATCAATTAAAATTTGATCTTCAATAGAAAAAGGCTTGCCATTTTTTCTTCACTTGCCCTGACTCTATGGCTGAAAAAAGTATAAGCAAATAAGAAAATTGCTTAGCTTTTCTGACTATACTAGTATTTATAAGCGAAGTGCATATAGCCGAGGCATCTTCTCATGTTTAATACCGATACATGTTATCGCTATTATTTCAGAATATGAGTCCTTAGTAGTGGGGCTGTCCACCCACTAATCGACTCCAATTTCGAAGCCGACTAGTCGCATTTCATGACGCATGCCGATTTTTTTGTCATTTTATTTTGGGATTGTCAGGTGGAGTCATAGTTTTGATCACCGCTGTGAATTGTTCGACAATCACTTCATGTAGCCTCCTGCAAACGTGGGCTAAGCACTCCGTTCTTTTGATATTTCAAAACATGAAGGGTAGATCAACCTCCATGTTCAAAGTGATTTATCAGACCAATAGCAACCGTAGCCAAAATATCTACTCCAACTAGTGAAAGCCATAAATAGGCATTGGATTGTTTAATCTATTCGAGCATTTAACATTGTATTAATTCACTCAGGAACAGATGATTGAGAATTCATTCAGTTTGTTTAGCTGATCTATGATCCTCCACACAGTATTGACGTACTCATTGATACAACTCTACAGATACCAGCAAACAAAAAGCGTGCTCTTCAGAATCGAGTGATTCGAACAGCTAACTACCGATGACTTCCCGTTTGCTTCAGTTTTTCTATACAAAAAATTGCTGCCCTAAGCCTATAGGCGCATCTGCTGTGCTCAGCTATGGCTGGCTTAGATAACATGTTGGCAGCTACATGAGTACATTTTATTGCAGTAAACGAAAATGGATAAAAACTAGCAAGAACTCAGGGATTATTGACGAACCGTACATTTGATTCATTTGATATCGACAATATGATGCAATGATTGAACACACCTCAATGATTAGCAAGTCCACATTTACTTATGTTCAGATAAATAGAGCATATAATCGGCAGGCGTTATTATTTAAACTTAATAACATTGATCAAGTAAAATAATCCAGGATTATCAACAGAACTATAGTCAATGGCCATATACACGAGTATATAGCACATGTAATTCGTCATTCACTTGCCCGACTAAGCGATTTTTTCCACCATCAGTCGACTATTGAAAAAGTAGAAGATGGACAACTCTACTTAGAATTCAAATATATCAAAAGTTGTATTTTTCAAGTTCTTTCAGTTATCTCACTTTATTCGCATCGATTATAGTCAATTATTTAAGTACAAAGCACAGGACTACGAATATGACTGTAGAATTTAGGTGCATTTGTGAGATCAATTGTACATTATAACAGTCAAACGATCGATGAAATATCTTTAATTGCTATTTGACTCATGTGTGTGTGTGATTTAAATATTTAACATCGCCAGCAGTGTGCTTCGGCTGATTTTCTTATGCTAAGACTCATTGATAATGTAAAAGTGACAACTCAAGACGATTTAATTAATCTCCTCTAGTTATCCTCGCAAATGTTCCCATTCAATAGATGGATGGAAATACGTACAGTATGGAAAGCTGATGATGACATTGCAGTTACATTTCGCGCGTATATGAATTGTATTCCATTACAACAATGAATAATACAGCGACGTTCAGCCTTGAATGTAATGAAACGCACGTCTCAGGTCTGGGAAGTGTTTGAGTGACAGTTTATGGAATGCTATGCGAGTAGACTCATTCTAGCAGTATCATGAAATTTCGAAAATGAACCGAGTATTAAGCTTTTAGCAAAGTACTCATACCTTTTGAGATAGCCCGGAAAGTCACACGGAGAAAGCTATGCACGCAAGACTGCTCAGAAAATAATCCTCCTCATAAGTGATTCATCATCAGCATTATATATGTAATACTATAGAAAGTTCAATTTTTCAGATGAAGCGATTTTAAAAACAAGAGTGAGCACATTTTATCCTTCGAAGGCTTTAGAAGCTTTTGTGTCCAGAACGTATTCTATTTCAAGCAAAAATTCTACTGAGAATTTGTGCCAGCACATTTTTGAGCATCAATGATAATGTGGAATGTTAAATCAATATCCATGAAGCTCTAACAAAGGCACGTTCGGGACTGCAGAGGAGGATAGTTGTCTGACTTATTAAGTCATCGTCATCACAAACATATCCAAGAGCGCCAATCATGTAAACTTTTTAAGATAGCTTTTTGTGAGAATCATATTCTTAAGGATATAATGCCAAGCTTCCAGCCTAGTGGGCAACGACTTCTTCAGACCTCTGTAAAACAAATCGACGTCAAACATATTTTGTTCCTTACATGGCTAAACTGATGAATAATCGCATAGATGACTTCTGATGTCTTTGATCTGCATCTTCAGTTTTTGTAACCATGATTTCTAACTTTTTGACAAATAAATGCATCTTATACGCATCTTATATATTTTGTAGTCGCACGACTCGATTGCCATACAAGCTTTTCTCTATCTTGCCATGCGAGAATATAGCCATTTGCATAGTAATATGCACTCTTCCATGAGAAGAGAATTCACATGACTCTATTGAGATTTCTAAAAAAAGCAACATTTGAGAGTATGTGGTTGATGATTAAAATCATGGAGGATAAAAAACTCTCAGACTTTGTTTAAGCAGTGAATAGAGAAGTATATTGTAATTTCAGTTTGTTCTGCCCGATTCACAGCTGAGATTTAGTGCCACGCATGTGCATGTTGTTGCATTGCTTCAACAACATCGCTTTATTTTGTTTAAGAAACATTTTATATAATCTTATCTTTGAAGCACGTTCACACCGTCACTGTTTGTGGATATGAATCATTCATTAAACACAATAAGTAAATAGACCTCAATCACCATGATGTTTCATTCTGTTATCTACTGATCTCCGTTAAGCATCACCTCAACTGATGTGGCAAATGTCATCCGTGCTTCGAAAACCAAAAATGACCGTGAAGCAATCATCTAGCAAATTTATCTCGTTAATCGATAAAACATTTTGATTTTAGTTCTGCTGGATATGCTCATTTTCGAGCTTTCTTGAGCGGACCTTCGTCTACGGGTCTTTGGTCTCCGGAGTTAAAATCTCATTTAGTGAACCTGTGTATGCCATATTTTTACTAATTCGCTCAAAACCAAAGGCTATATGACAATTGAGTAAGAAAAGAATTTTCAGATTAAAGTGTTTAGATGGGACAGTGCAACCAGGGTGCTCTTAGTGCAACAGTCCATACCACAGAGATACATTCATTTGTGTTTGTCGTTTGGTTGGTCTAGTACGTTCACTGCCAAGCCAGAAAATGCTTGTCCCCTCCAGTTTGATAAAAAGCTAGACAATAAATCTTGAAAACATTATATTATTTGACATCTGTAGCATTCATCATTATATTTTCTGAACACATTTTCCAATACTTACTGGCAACTTTTCCATGTCTTTACTGGCAACTATGAAGAAATTTTTATCGTATTTGCCAACTACGAACATACTCTCGGTGGCAGTAAATTCATTTGCGAAGTCAAACTAAGCTTAGTGCAAGTTTTTTAGCGATAGGTGTGGCTGCAAGTCGAATGGAAGTCTATTCCAAACTAGACTTCCAAATATAGATGTAGGATTGACATCATTCCTGCACATTGTGCTGATGGCTGTCCTTTGAAGTTTTAAGAGCAGCAGTAAATGCTTCAAAATCTGCTTGCTGGTTGATAAAATTGCTGTTTTGAATTGAATTGCTTTGAATTCTTTCACTGAGTATGAGTGGAAATTGCTTGTTGGAAAGAAATGTTATTCAACTTCAACAGTATGATTACATCTTGACAAATTTGACAGCGCAATAACAATAAAGACTACTGGGACCATGAAGCTATATAGTTATCAATTGATAAAATTTTAATCCATAAGCTGCTCTACCTTACCCGCATATCAGAAATAAGATGCTGCTTATGGGAGAGACTTATAGACTAAGTAAGGTTACATGAATTATATATATCTTTCACTCCATATGCACGGCATACTACTTACTATTGCACATGCATCATCACGTATAGAAATTACTAGTTTTTACTCCATTAGCACAGTATAATCGTTATGAATTGATTTCTTCACAATTTCGCAAAACTGGCAAAAAATATCGATAGGTTGCACACTTGTATCAATTATTCGCAATGATTTCCTTCCATGATAAAACTAATTATTGAAGAGTCTGCCAATATCCATGACTAGACTGGTGTAATGCTCTAAACACAATCTAATCATATTCATCATATCATTAGTTTCAGATAATTCAAAGAAATTTGCCACTAAGAGCCATTTTAGTCTACTACGAGCATACCTGCATTGGCAAATATTGGTGTACCACCAACTACGAGTATACTATCACTGACTGTTTACGTTTAAAGTGGTGTCAATCCTCTGTTTCGTCAGAATTAAGGTTTGAATTTTCATTGCGTTCAATGGAAAATTGATCTTCTTACTTCTCGTGTCCGATTCTGGCCGTGACCATTAGTATTGAGGAGTGTCATCTCTAGACCAAACTCCCAGACAAGGTGATTAATCTCTGTGGTTCATAGTTATCAGATATCTTTATTATTGTCCTCTCTAAGTCTAGAGACGGCAATAGATCACTAGGATGGCATTAGTCTGGACTCTCACAGCGAGTCTAATTCAGGACTTCTCCAGTAAGATCCACTTTAGGTGTCACTTGTTTGAATATGAATGAAATTGGATCGTCAATAGGGGTGTAGACGATATGAAGGAAACTTATAAAAATTAATCTTGTGACCACAGATCAATGATTCTCGTTCACCTTTCTTACATGATTGCTCTTCGTTATCCATTGCAAGCGATCCTCAAGCAGTGTGAGTATTTAGGGAAAATACGGCATGCAATGAAGTCAGTAGAAGCTTATTAGACACGTCTTACCACGACCCGTTTTCGCCGACCCGTTGAGACAAGATAATGCAGATATGATTGCCTTTGATTGCCCCAATTGCCTTTGATTACGCTGGCACACAGGGATAAACCATTTTCGATGTCTTATGAAAATTCTGCATGTCTACAGACCTTTCTATGTGGCCAATGGAAGATCGCTACACGATTTGTGGTGGCTGGCGCATCATGTGTGCCTTCGACCTTTGCTTCATGCTACTATTGTAGGAGACTGAGTGAGCCCGATGACGGCTTGAAAGGAAGACCGATCCAATTTATATGTCACCGGCATGCATGATCACGTTAGCGTTAATCGCTAACGAAGATGACCAATAATACCAGAACAACAGAAATCATGTTACCTCTGAAAATTTAGTCTGAGAAGCATGATTTTCTAAGAAAGGGCCTTCCGCGGAAAGCGCAATTTCAAATGTGAAAAGTGAGCTACTGGTTTATCGCTTTTTATCAGTTATTAAAAATAATATTGGCCAGTGTCGACATAATTGTTCACATTACTGCGATGAACAATGTGCTTTTCACTTCGTCTTGAAAAAACTTTGACAAACTTAGAATGTAGATAAATAATAATTCATTATAATGTTCATTTTGATGATTTACATGCAACGGTATCTGAAATAGAAGAAGGATTACACCGGCGAATGTAAATAGTGATACAACAATATTGTGCAAAAATTGCCAATTCTGCGTCATTCATTTTGGGGAGGGGTGAACAAAAAAGTTTGTCCCTACTAAATTGTGGCAGCAATTCCATCTATACCAATATTCCAATATATTGTTTTCCGTGACTCTGAAAAACTGCGTCCACAGCAATTTCTTGCATGTACATGTATATTTCACTTATTATAATTAGTCTGAAAACGTCTGTGTTGTTCTAATGAGCAAATAGTCAATGAATCATTTGATGTTATTTTACTCGACACATTGCTTTACTTGACAGTGCAAATTTTATCTATATTGCACATACATCTTTCCTAAGAGTCAAGCTGAGGATAAGATACTTTGACTTCGAGGTTTCTATTTTCTAGGATACTTTTTTAGTTTGAACCTACAGTTCTGCTTACATGTAAACTGAAATTCAATTATAACGCATGATAAGTCTCAAACATGCGCTGTAGAGTAAAACAACATGTCGAGCAAAAACACGTGTCGAGGGAAACGAGAGATCTAAATAAATATGAGCTGAATCGTTCATTCATTCTTAAACGTTTCATTGTGCGAAATGTGAACTTTCAGAAACTGGGAAAGGGAACCATATTTGCTGCCTCAAATTTTGACGAAGAAATGAACATTTTATTTTTATTCATTTAGGCCTATAAATGATGCTCGTGATGATATAAGTGACAATTAATCACATACACAATCCTCTCCTTTTCAGGAACAATAAATGCGCAAATCGATACCTATTCAGCTCTTCGGAAAGTAATTCTCGGAATGATAGGATTCATTTTCTTCCTTTGTCTTGTCGCTACCTTGTCATTGATGGTCATGATAATAAGTATTCATTTCGGATCCAATGGGAAAAAGCAATACTACCCTGATCAAGATACTGTATCAAACACCGACTCTGCAGAAGGATCATCTTATCAATCTCGAATCATTCGCAAAAATTTCGAAGCAAAAGTGCCTGTTAATGTGTTCAACTGTTTTTTCCTCTTTGTTGGGTTTTTAGTGATTGCACCTGCTGCAGTCGTCTTGATTTCTTTTATCGCTGGAGGAGTTATTCAGACAGAAGTGTGCCGCTATATGACAAACCCGCGAGGAATTCAGATGATAGATAATTATACCACAGTTTATATCGACCGGAACTGGGATTATTGGACATACTCGCTCAACCTCAGCTTCAATGGCATCAACGTCACTTTGACGCAACCAAAAAACATCCTCACATCACTTACATCAACTTGTGCTAATGACAGCAACGGAGGCTTGTTGAAGGCTGTTGGCGTCAAAGATTTGCTGGACGTAAATTCACTTTTGAAATCAGATCTGTTCCTTTCGATGATAAATAGTGGTAAAACGTTCGCGAGAGAGTAAGTCGACACTGTATCACTAGAATTTATCTACCAATATTTAATTTAATCATGTTTGTCTATATAGACCAATTCTTAATTTTTTTAGTACCATATGCTACATGTTTTCAGGGAAAAACTTAAACATTGCCGATAATTTTGATAATGAATGATACATGCACATTCGCAAACATCAGACAGTTTATGATAATATAGAAATGGAACACTCGTTGAATTATAGTATTTGAATATTGAGTCGTTTACATGATTTGCCTTGACAGCAGTGCCTAAACGATGGTGACTTCTATTGGTTGACAATGGATAGGTACCGCTACCATGTCAGCAAGGATGCAGACAATCATTTTGATGGGACTCCGACTCCGGGTGACAAGTATATACCCTAATATAATAATAATATAAAACCTAGTATTTTCAATAAACTGGCAACCTACATCATAGATCACTATAGGCTTACCTGAAACTATTTTTAGTGATCATCGCTGCATCAATTTTCAATCATTTTCGATGAACGTTTATCAAATGCCGCTTTACTTGTATATTGGATGCAAACGACTCGGCTCCTCTCATCTTGTTGATGTGTGCTTCACACTGGTTTTCTCCAGTCTACCAGGCAGGAAAATCCCCCATCTTTCTACAAAAAAAGATGAGTGCACTTTCGATTTCAATATTTGCTTCAGAGGAGCCATCATATACACGATTAACGTGAGGGTAAGAGGTAATGTTCTCAAACAAACAAATATTTCATTTTTGTCTCTGATGTGACCTTTGGTGCAAAGGTGTGATCGAGGCTGGGAAGGCTTGTCTTCTCTACTAAATGATCAACGAGTGAAAAGACAATCCTCTCTTCACTATCACGGTTCATTCCCTCAACTATTACAAGCTTTGTATTCACTGCGGTCTCCGCACTTTTGTTTGACGGAGAAAGTTGATATCAAGACAGTGACAGCTATATGCACGAGAATAAATAATTTGTTTGTATTATTTTTCGGGTCTTATATATTGTAGATATAATTATATGGCCGCAGTCCGGAGTCCTATCCGACTCCAGCAAAAATGATAGGACTCCGAGACTCCGCCTCCGCATCCCTGCCTGTCAGTGAACTCAGTAATGATTGACGGTCATTATCATTTCTCCTTAAGTATGAAAGCATTTCGATGAAATAGCATACAGGATCTCGCCATACACCGCAGTCTGCAACTACTGAAAGTTCCGCTAATTTTGTTCATCTTAAGATCTAGCTACATTGACACAGATCGACACCCAACCGAGTAGCTGACATTACCATCAACAAACAACTGTTGTCCATTCTAGTCCTGCAAACTGAAACATAGAGAAAAGTAGGATTTCTATGGATACATTTCTAATGAAGTTTTCCGAAGCGCTTTCGGGAACTATACATAGGCACCGGTATATTTGGAAAAATATGTCTCAGAACTATACCTGGCTATTGATATCCTCTGTATGTTTTATTTGTATTTCTGGTTATTTCTATTTGTGACACTATTTAGATCGCACACTATGCAAAGGTCGTAGGGCGCTTAAAATATATCAATATCACTGTAAATCGCTGGATACGAAAAATACATACAAACATATACCAAAATCACATACAATTTGAGACTAACATCTGATACAAGATTCTCGTATGCTTACAGAGATCTGATATGTTTTTCATACGAAATCTCACTGACTTTTGTATGTGATTGGTATGCAGCGATACGAACTATTCAATCTGTGATTGGCTGTTTTACACTGAAATACGAGTTGTTGGTATGTTTTATATACAAGACCCGATGCAAATTCATCCTCATTTGTATGCCTCTGGTATGTAGAGTTAAGACACATAGCAAAAATATATATATTACATACTATTGTAAAATAACTTTCTTCAGTAATACCAGTCATGAATATTTCTTTGTGATAGTGTGGTATTTAACTAGATTAGATTTATTGTGAATTTTATGCTGCATGTCGTCGTTGCAACTTGCCTAGCAGCTTTAACAGGACGCTAGGTTAGCTCTACTTTATGAACCAAATTCATTAACATCAATTCATTCAAACGATAATTTTCGTGCAGTCATGCTGACTTATATATTTCAAACATAACAATTTTGCGTTCATGAATTATATGTGTTTCTATTTCGGATTGATAATATGCTTGATTTCAAAATTACATAATGTATAATTGTTGATGGTTGAAAACTTATTGATTATTTATGAAATGCCTTATACTTACATGTATTAAAATCGAATTCAGTTCTGAAAGTATGACTCTTGAGTGTCATTATCTCACTACCTGCAAAACAATAGTAACATTAACGTGATCTGTATTGACAAAAGGCCTTAAATTAACATACTTTAGACATAATTGTTGCTTTCTTTTGATATTGTGCTGGTATGGCTTTAGTATGTAAAGCAACACTTGAAATAACATGCGAAGTGCATACAAATATATACAGAAGTATATATAAAAATATTTTGATATGTATCCTTCTTATGTGATTGGTGTTGAGCGATTTACATTGATAGATATCATCTTTTCAATATCTTAGCATTTGCTGCGTGTATGGCACCCTGTGATTTTCCACGACTATATCAAATGATTTCGTCAATTCAACAAAATTGATTTGCAGATATTTCAAATATCAAATGCTCTAATAACAAGATTTTTGTTCCTGACACAATGATGAAAGTGCTTCACCAGATTTGGTAATGCCCGTACGGCTTAATACTTTGATCATTGAATACGATTTCCAGTTGGAGATTCCAGTGGCAGGAAACCTCGTGGAAGCCAGAGATACTTAGATGTTTATATTGTTGCAATATTATCGCAGTAATATTGCGACAATAGTAATATCATCTTTGCTACATATATGTCCCTTTAAAAGATTGGCTTGGAATGTTGACCTGAATAATGCTCAATTCGGGTTTTGTTTAATTTTCTCTAAAAATGTCGATGCGCTGCATTCCTTGAGTATTGAGTTTACACCTTTATTTTCAAACTGTCTTCCATGATTTCTCCTGATTGAATGAATATTTCATTTTCAGCACTATTGGAAAATTGAATGTTGTTTCAATGATTCCAACTTCAATAGAACCACTGCTAAAGGAGGCCACGAATCTGACGAAAATGTTAGTGGACAATATTCAATATCAAAACAGCATTCAGGAGTTGCAGAAGCCACTTCTTCAAATTCCCGACTTTGCTCAGTTTATCAATGAATTGGAGAGTTATGTACAGAATATAAAGCTGCGTCATCCGAGGAATATCAACATTACTCTATTAGAAATGCTTGTGCCAACATTGCGAGCAAAAGTTCCGGTCTATCTCAACCTTGTGAAAAGTATTACGCAAGTAATAAACAACTTCATACTTCTTCAAAAGACACGCACTATTAGCACTGGATTACAGGAATTAAATGGACTTTTTGCCACTGTGAAAGTTACATTGTCAGACCCCAATCGTTTGGTATCTGTAGTTGATCCCATATACGATAGTGTAATGGCTGTATCAATCCAAGAAATGGGCGCCCTTTTCAAAGGAAGTTTAAATACTCTTGAAAACGGGTTAATACCATGCTCCAGTCTACAACATGGTTTGAACTTGACGATAACAACCATGTGTCATGTTTTTCTGCCTGAATTCAATGCTTTTACAATAGCGTACGGATGGTGCATTCTATGGCTTCAGATTCTCTTTATACTTTTATGGGTTTTGTTGAGAAAAGTTCGTAGACACCAACTGCCCGCCCATTCAGAATGCTGAGGGTCTTAGAATGATCTGCGATTCCTGCATATCATGAGTGGTTTTTGATATTTGATCCGTGTGATTATTTTTTACACAAGACTTACCTTTTTCAGTTACAATGTTTTGTAATAATCTATGAATAATTGAAAGCAATTCCAAGTTTCCGAGTGCATTTCAAAGCATCGCCCGTTGACGACGGATTATCATGTCACATTTTTTGAAAGCCACATTATCAAATGCCTGAATAAAATCTACATATTAATTTCAAAGTTTAAAGTGTTTCATGCAAAGCTGGTTGTGAATAATATGCATCTGATGTGCAGATGATACTCAAATGCAACGAAAATTTTAAAGTGATTGATGAAATAGAAGAATTGGAATTTACATCAATCATTCCTAAGCTAGATTGGTTTCAGCCCATGTTGTACTTTTTGCTGGGTTGAAATCGCCTATTTTCAGAAAAAATCGTAGCTGATTTGGATGGATCTAATGTAAGCGAGTGACACTGGCTTTTGTTAACGCTATCTGCATTACAATATCGTTGGGGCCTCATTATCTACACAATCGATCATGTCGATCGATTTGGTTTCAATTAAAGGCTTGTTGGTCGATCAAAAGATCGCATATTCTGCTGCTGTAATTCCAATTCTTTAGAATTAAAGATATGAGAGCAAGAGTTCATTAAAATCATAACCGGGACTGAGAACATTTCTGATGTGTTAGCCTTTATCAGTACCCTGATATAAAGAGTTAGCAACTCAGTGCATAAAAGTTCTCATGTCAGCTGCTGTCAATCAAAACAAAATAATTCAAATCTTGCTGACAGAGCTCGAGCTCAAAAGTTGAAGGCTTGTGAACATGAATGCAAAATGCCTATCTAAGTTAACGTTCTATGCGGGAGCCATTGGTAGGTGGATGTACATATAAAGCCGACGATTCACCAGAGGAGTCAACGAGCAATTATTTATATGAAAGCCGAGAACCCGGATGGAAAATCTTGAATCTATTCTTTCCGAGATCTCGGCTTGTGTGTGATAATGACTCTTTCACAGCCTTTTTGATTGACTTAATCAATCAATCACTTGCATGAATCACTTGCATATTATTTGCTCATTGTGTTATTGAAGAAATCCAATCCACGCAAAGCCTGTAATTTTGTCAAGCATTTTCAAAGTTTTAGTGGTACACATGTATATACTGTACAGTTATCATTTCGACTATTTTTCTCGATCCTAACTTGAAATTCCCAATGTTGGAAGGCGAGTGGTAATTTATCTTATCGTAGAGTGCATTTGATAACGTGATAGTTTTATGTTTCAACCCTTAAGCATATCAAAATATCATTGACGTCTTTCAAATTTGTTATCAAATGTGAAACATAATATATATTCAAAATTTTTCGATGGTTATTCATAATTTAATGTTAATTTTATTTGACACGTTGCCAAAAATGTTATTCAAATACAACTTATGAAGAAGGTAATATGTTTGCGATTGCTCATAAACATATCTTATCATTGTTAAAGAGACTTACTTTTTCTATTTTCCATTAAATATAAAATGTGACTTGAAAGTGTTGTTCTCATTTTATGCTAAATCACATTACTTAATATGTTTGTTTGTTGATATGTCAAGCGCTAGCCTACAATAGTTCAAGAGGTCAGGGAGGTCGGTCTGTTCAACAAATTTCTTTTCCACTTGACAGGAAGTCGACCCATCATCGATTTTTGATAAAGTTTCAAGCATTCACTCTGCATAGCATAATGTCTCACAAACGTGTCTGATCGCGTTCTGATACCAGTTAGCTACGCAAGATGTCAAGCATAGTAAATTTTCCAGATTATTGCAATACCACCTTGTAACGTCAGAAATGATAGGACGCAAAATGGTTTCCTCGATGGGCAACGAAGACATTACAGATTTTTGATAACTGTTGCTGCTGTTTTATTAGTGTGTCGGTTGTGCATGAAAAGAAAATAAGCACACTTGCATGCAGAGGTTTTCCAACTACCTTTTCAAATTTGACAGAAGCTTGAAAAAATTTCCAATCGCTACAAAATCAGGAATCAATACATGTAGGAAATGTTTGTAAATTCCGAGAGAAGTCTTGAATTCTCGGATCAATGGTCAGAAGTGTATCAACGCATTGAGTGTGTGTGTGCATGGATTGCTTTGTTATGTCTTCCTCACCCCAGAATGGCTCAGACATTATTTGAAATGATACCTACGACTTCAAGGATGCCACTCTTTGTCATCAAGAACATTGTTGAGATTTTTGATAACCGATGATGCATTATGCAGTGTGTCAACTATATAAGTAGTAAGGAATCCTTCCAACTGCGCACAGCGCCCCCCCCTCTGGAGCGCGAGTTGGGTTGGTGTGGTCCTGGGTCGACCGGACGGGTGTGTTTTGGTCGACCGTCGTGGTTGTTCTTGGGCGGCGGTCTTTGTTTTTGGTGTGTAGGGATGGTTGCAGGTTTATTTGTGTTTAGATTTGGTTTCCTGATGAAATTCTGGGTTGATATGTTGTGCTTCTTGGGTGTGGTTTAGGTGTGTTTTTGTGTGTTTTTGAGTGAGAAAGTGGCTGTAGCGGCAAAACGAAGCCTCGTACGTGAAAATGGACGGCGGATTTGGACTTTTTGGCCAATTTTGGGTCTAGCAGAGTTGTTTCCAGCGTCATAGGGTTAAAAATGAAGAACTTCGATCCCCCTCGGCAGCGCTTCTTCCAACTTTGGTTCTAGAGATCGTAGAAAGTCGTGCAATAGCTCGTTTGAAAGCTAAGAGTGCCACAAATTGATTGGAAAGCACAGTTTGGCCCTATCTTCCTTGGCTGAGGCTTGAGAGTGACATTGAGACTTTTGGTCATGTTAGAGAGCCGTCAGAGGTTGAGTTTTGTGTTTTGGACTCCAGCAGGCGAACGAAGCATCGGAAGAGAAAACTAAGACCAGATTTGGATTCAGCGTCAAATTTTGGATAATCAATGTCTGACCCCTCCCCTCTTATCGATTGCATATTCACAGGATATATAAGTACGAGTTCGGGAGAGGAATCTCACTAAGTTGGGAAACTGACTACAGGTACATGTAAGTCGTTTCACTTGAGGTCCGATATCGGACTTCTGACGTTTCATTGCTGATATCAGCTAAGGAGTCAGACTTGTAGGTCAGTCATTATAGCATGACTGACCATTTGATGATAGTAGGCCGAAATCTTCAAACGGCTATAACTTTGCTTCCACAAGTCCTTTAGACTTGATTCAAAAAACGTTTGACAGCTCATGATGTGCTGTAGGTGACAATCTACTTATAAACGTTTTATGAGAAGTACTAAAATACTGAAAAATTTAAATTCGTATTTAATGATGATGATTAAAGTTTTTGAATAAAAAGCAGTCGTTTATGAGCCTCTGCGACTTGGGACTTTTCCTCTTGTAAATAACTCCACCGGTCTTCATGTCAAAATCGGGGCCCGGATACCAACACAGTGACATGACGCATGCTCTGTCCGTCCGAGGTTGGATTTGTGGGTGGAGGCCTTGGAGCTGGAATAACATCCCCTCTGAGTAATGCCTGTAACGGATTCAAGAGCCTAACGCCTAGACGACTGCTATCAAATGTTTTCGGACTTAGTCTTTCAATGCATATCAGCAAGTAGTATTCTATAAACACTTGCTATCAAATTTTTACTCTATCTTTACAGAATCGTCACTATGACTAAAATGATTAACGCCAGGATGCTCATCGGCAAGTGTAGCTGCGGCCGTATTGCAGGGGCAGCGACCTCAAAAAGCACATCAAAGAGGGGACGGTGGGCGAGCATGTGAGGAAAGTGTTGTTGAGGGTGTGTGTGCATCATAAGGTAGCATGTGAGGAGGGGAGTGATGTAGAGTTCATTAGGAACCATGGCCAGTGGCCTAGTGGCAATATTAGTATGCAGGGGTTTAAGTCGCGGTTTGAGGGCGTTTTGATGGAAATGGAAGAGTTGAGAATGGCAGTGGGAACGATTGAGGGTGCGGTGGGGAAGAAAGGTGTTACCAAGGCGACTGATGAGGGTTTGAGTGAGGAAGAAGTGGAGTTGAGAGGGGACATCAAGCCTGATGTTGATGTTGATTTGGATGACGTGTTGGAGGAATTGTTTGGGAACATTGGTGATCTTGAGGAAAAGGGGAAGGATGAGGGGAAGGAAGTGGGTAAGCCGTTGGCGGCATCATCGCCTCGGAGAGATGAAGGGAACACGAGGGATGAATATGTAAGGATGAAGGATCGATTGAGTGCGGTTGAGGAGAAGAATAAAATGCTAGTGATGCGGAATGAGAAGTTGACTGCGAAGGCTGAAGGGTATAAGGTGACGAGGGAAGAGTTGGAAAGTATGAGGCAGAAGGAGAAAGAATGGATGGCGGAAAGGAGTGAGCTGATGAAGAAAGCAAGTTTGGTGAGTAGTCTGCAGGCGAATTTGTTGAGGAAGGATGATGAAATAGATCGGATGCGAAGCGTGGTGAAGGAAACAGAGGAAGTGAAGGGTGTGAACAAGAGGTTGGTGGCTGAAGTGGAGCGATTGCATGAGCGTGAGAAGTGTAGAAAAAGAAGAGTGTCTATCTTCCCCTCTTCGAAAATAGTGTGTGTGTCGTACCGACAATAAAAAGCGACCCCAATCAGACGCAGCAATGCTACGAGGGCGACGGAGTCCGATGTCTCCACATGAACATGGACATCACTGGCGAGCTTGAGCACTTCGTCATCCGAAAAGTCCGGAAGAAAGTTCCCAGTAAGTTACTTCAACATGATTATTTCCTTGCCGCATCTAATCTCCTATTCTTTTCCTTTCAGAGTTTTTACATCAGTCGTAGGATCTTTTGATCCCAAGAACGCACCAAACGTCTCTTTTAAGAGCCACACGGAGCAAGAGGGATAGTACCTCCTCGTGGTTTGGTCTGGACAGACTTCGGTCTGACTGAATCTACCACATAATTAGAAAGACTGAGTCATTTCTTTGTATCAGAAGAGTATATAAACCATTGCCTCTCTTTCATTTTCATTCTATACTCCATCATGAAAACACCTAAGACGACAGTCAGCTCTCCTGACAAGCCTCGGCTTAGACCGAGAAATTTATTTATTGAGTTTCTAGAGATGGAGGAGCGAGAGCGATTCTATAACAACCTTGCTCGAATTGGCTCATCAACAACTGACGATGATGCCAATTCAACAGAGTGGGGGTATATACCGCTCTCTAGCAGTCAGCTTATAGTAAAGGAGGTCGATGCCGCTGACATAGAGAGATTACAATTCTCTCTCAGCGGAATCGGCCAAACCTAGGTCTATTCATTTCCCGAGAACGAAGCAACGGTCTTTTTAAAGACCACCATGGGGCAAAATATGATAGTACCTCCACGTGGTTTGCCCTGGTCAGACTTCGGTCTGACTGAATCAATCATACAAGTAAAAAATAAAATCACGAAGTTGCATCTGCTAGCAGTCAACTTAAACGTTGGATGTTAAGGAGGATATCGGTATAATTCTTCCTGTTGGTGGGCGATCTCTCTTGAGACAGCGGATGATATCGTAGTGATAAGTGTGGCAAGGGAGTGTGTCATATTTCAGACCGAAACCTCTGGGGCAACTCATGTTGGGCATTTGACACACTTCTCAACGTAGCACTTTGAACGCCAATCGGTTGAGTCTTAGCTATCTGCCGCAGGTTACTTTTTAAATTCTCCATTGCATACGTTATCTGAGAATAAATCATGAGTTCTCTTAAGAACTGCCTCTATCATTGAGGCTAAATGATGAAGGGATGAAATGGGAGGGCACTCTGGCGCCACACGCAAACATATACATCTTCTCTCTTTACTAATGATATGATCTCTTGATAGAAAAGAAGACCGATAATAAATGTGATGATATTCACAACCATGTATACAATAAACCCCATATCTAAATTCTTCCCTTTATTTCCATTTCTAGATCAATACATTGCAAAAACAAAGACATGTAGTATGTAGGTTTATTTTACACTCAAAGTTGAGAGGGATCACTTTTAAATTTGGATAGATTGTAAAACGTCTTGGGCGCTGGGGAGCACCTGGCACTTTTCTCACACGCGTCGTTTTTGGTGTGAATTCGCCATCAGTCCACACATTTTTTTCAATGATGACGACTTTCTCGCGGGACTCCTCCTCCTGTTCACAGTTGTCTTGATCCCACTCGTCAATGACTTCAAATATTTGGTTAAATATTTCCAATGCTTGAGAGTTTGACATGCTACTCTGCTACTTCGTATAACGTGAATGAGAAGTGCTGCAATCGTTTCACTTATATAGTTATTTAACAATGAGTCCCTCAACAGCCAATCAGAATTATTCTAACTTAAAATGAAGACTATATATCTCTGAAGATTGTAACACTTCTCATTCACATTATACGAACTAGGAGTCTAATATGGCAAAGTCAGAAACATTAAGTAATTTTGTGATCATCAATGAGTGGGTTGAAGGCAAGTGTGGACAGAGGGAGACTTACGACAAAGATAAGACTGTAAGAATTGTCTGGATAGACGAAGAATGGACACCGAAGACAACACGTGTGAGAAAAGCGCCAGATGCCCCTAAACGAATAAGGTGCCACAAAGTTTACAAAGACTTAGAGGTTCTTTCACTTGACTTTTCCTCGCTATAAAGTATATGTACTTCGATTGTGAATAAATCTAAAGAGCTACATGTCTCTGTTTTTTGATATTCAATCCCTTTATCATTTATCCTCAGTAATAGAGGTAGTACCTAGGAAATAATGATTGTATCTATTATCAGCTGCTATTATTTATACTGAGCTGTCAAATGATTAGATTTTTCGCTATGATGTTGATGACTACATTACCCTGAAATAAGTGAAAACAGACAGATATAGCAAATGAAACATATATTCAGAAATTACAAATAATTTAGAAGCTCTCATGGAGTCACATTGTCCCACAGTGATTCACAGTTATCACACCTGCATTTCAGCTGTCGCAGTCTTTCCTCGGCTGCAGCCAATACACCAAATACATACATAGTCCCATTCAATCTTGTTCCTGGGTTGACACGATGGACTATACCTATACCATCTCCGTATGTCATGGAGAAGGCTGATATCGTCCTTCTTCGACACATCCTCCTTGTTATATAGTAGGTACTTCCACCTCACATACACCATTTCCATCTCCTCTTCCTCAGTCAGAGTCGGATATTCCAAGCTTGGAATATCCTCCACTGTTTTCTTCTTCTCCAACTTCACCTTCTTTGGAGCGGGAGGGCAAGTTGATGTGTCCACGAAGAGAGTTGCTGTTGGTGAATTCATGACTTCAAATTGTATGATATAAGCTTCTTAGGGCAAGTTGATATGTCCACGGAGAGAGTTGCTGTTGGTGAATTCATGACTTCAAATTGTATGCTATAAGCTTGATTTCTTAGTGCTTAAGTACAAGTAAGTAGCCAATCAAATGAATAGCCAATGAATGCCGAGTATTAGAGTATATAAAAGAGGGGAAACAGACTTATTTTTCATTCTATATTTGAGAAGTGTTGAGAATAAGTGAAGTCTCTATTTTGATAAACTATGCAATTTTCTGACATTGAAGTATTATACTTAAACTTGATTTCGTTGAAATGGTAAGTTGAAGATTTCCTCACTCATCTCCCTCAAACGTTTGGCTAATAGCATCTTTCTCAATTTCAGGCATCTCCTTCATCACCAAAACGCTCCCTTCTCGAGGAAACTTTAGAGCTGTTAAGTGAAGGTAGGTTGTAACAATAAACTATAACTTTAATAGAGATGACAGAATCATTTCTCTTTCAAGTGATGTTAGTACTAGCTCAAGCGGTCAGTCGCGGGAATCTAATGAGCGGGAATGTGCTGACTGTGGTCACATCTTTACGAGGATGTGTGATCTCGCCCGACACATCAGACAACGTGTATGTCAACCCAAGACATCATCAATCTCCCGAGGTGAGGATGATTCCAGTCAACATGTCTCCTTTACTTGTGATTTTTGTTTCCAATCTTTTGAAACAAGTTTTGAATTATCTTCACATAGACTTCACCACACACACACGAATGATAGTTATAGCACCAGCAACTCCTCTAATCGACTAACTGAAGTATCGCTCAATAATGTAGTGAGAAATTACCATATGGAATCCTCAGAAACTATTGCTGATTTTCCGGAGTGGTTCCATCAAAATTCAACATTGATAGATGCGTTCTTTCATAATTTAGAGCAGTTTAGAATAAAAGCGCTCATCTACCTTAAAATAAAATATGTTAAAGTTGATTATCATACTGGTGAAATAGTACAGAGGTTGGTGTTTTACATACCCTCCTCCCCTGCTACAGAGGTAGTCGATGAAGAAGCTTGGTTAAATTTTCACATCCAAGGACTAAAATCAAATATTGATAAATTTAACGAGCGCGATAGTGGTCTAATTTTTGATGGCATAGAATCTGCCAAGTTTAAAATTACTCTATTAGAAAATTAGCGTGGTCGAGGCTCCTTCAATCTTCCAAAAACGTTAAGGGCTAAAAATGCAGTCATTTCTGTTGATTGTGAATCACAGTATTTTAAGTATGCGGTATTGTCTATTCTCCACTATCATGATGTACAGAACAACCGTTTCCGTAGAAGAAAATATCATGAATGGGAGAATGAATTGAAGTTTGATGACTGCAATAGCGAAGACATGAAGTTTAAAGATATAGAAAAATTTTAAAAACTAAATGAAATTAAAATAGTTGTTCACATCTGGCAAGAGGGGCTTAAGGGCGTGCGCTACAACAACCGTTCATCAACTTATGATCGGGTAGTCAATCTCCTGCTAGTATATCAAAATGATAGTGAAAATTGGCATTACTGTGGTATTCCTAAAAGGACTCGACTATATTCCCACTTAACATCTAGAAGAGGAGAGTATTTCATATGTGACCGTTTTATGCGTCCCTTCTGGTCAAAAGATAAATTTGAAACACATTATGCATGGTGCAAGCGAGGTAAACTGCAAATAGAATGCATGCCCAAAGATAAAGAGTTTTCATATAGAGAGAAAGGTGATGAATTAAGTCCTCTTCGTGTCATCTATGCTGACATCGAATGCTATATTGATGATAACACCCATAAAGCGACAGCCATGTCATGTTATGAGGTATGGCATGATTACTTCAAAAATAAAAATAATAAAATGCACGTCTGGCAAGGTGAGGATTGTATACATAAATTCTTACAATTCCTCGAAAGCGCTGTCAAATTTCAGCAAAAATATGATAGTGCACTCCAACGCAGATCATTGAATATGTCAGCAGATGATAAAGTAAAATTTGAAAGTTGTAAAGTCTGCCCAAAATGTAATAAAACGTTTGATGAAGATAAAATCAAGAAAGTGCGCCACCATGATCACATCACTGGTAAATTTAGAAACGCGCTACGTACAAGATGTAATTTTTCACAGAGACTGAAACGGCGTACTCTACCCGTTATTTTTCATAACTTCAAAGGTTATGACAGTCATATGATAATAAATGGGGGTTAGGAAAAATGAAAGAGTGGAAGTTAAGTGTAATAGCTCAAACGAGAGAAAAGTTTATGGCCATGACAGCAAAAGTAGCAGTTGACAAAACTAAAGAAAATAAGACAGTCTATTTTGATATAAAATTTTTAGATTCCTATCAATTCATGGCTTCATTACTAGCATCTCTCGTTCAAAATCTTAAGTCTCTTCCACTAACTCAGAATTTGAAGAAACATTATCCTAACTTGACGGATGAAGTCATCACACGCGCAAAGGAGTGTTTCCATATGCATACTTTGATAACATTTCTAAACTTAGTGAGAATTATCTTCCATCAATAGACAAATTTAAAAATGATTTGACTGGTGTAGAATGCAAGGTAGAAGATTACAATCCTGCTCAAGTTGCATGGACAAAATTTATCTGTCAAAATTTTAGCGATTGTATGATCGCCAATCTAAAATTAGATGCATTTTTGCTGGCTGATGTATTTCAGGAGTTTCGACGAGTGGCATTAGAAGAAGATAAATTAATTCTTGTTCACTTTGTCAGTCTTCCAGCCGTGTCATTCCAGTCTGCTTTTAAAATGACTGGAGAGACCATCCATCTTTTGCAAGATCCAGAGATGTATAATTTATTTGAACGAGGAATTCGCGGTGGTCTCACATTTGTAAGTAGGCATCAAATAAAATCAAAAATAGTAGATGATGATCAGATTCATCTTAAGTACTATGACCAGAATAATATATATGGTAGTTCACTGTCCAAACCTCTACCTCACTCTGAGTTTAGCTGGTTGGGTGATAATGAAATTCAGCATTTCTCCAACCCTTCAAACATACTAGCTATTCCAGATAATGGTAATTGGGGATATTATTTCGAGATAGATCTTATCTATCCAAATAGTATTAAAAATAAAACTGTGGATTTTCCACTTGCACCCGAATCAGGCGAAGTGACTGAAGATATGTTTTCGGACTTTATGAAACAATTTCATAAAGATTTAGAAGGGAGCGGACAGCCCAAGTATAAGCCTTGCCGTAAACGTTTACTTACTCAATTTGATAAAGAAAATTATTTTTCCCACTTCTCTATCTTAAAATTTTATTTAGAAATGGGGATGATTTTAAAAACAGTTCACCGCATTATCAAATTTAGACAGAAAGACTTTCTGAAACCTTATATTGATAGCAGCAGCCAGAAACGTGCACTAGCCCAAAATAATTTTGAAAAGGATTTCTATAAATATAAGAACAACAATAAATAGAAATAATAATAATAATAGAATAATAATAAATCGTCTTTTAGCTAAGACGATGGAGGACGTTAGAAAGCGTATTAAGATTGCTTGCACGTCCTCTAGCTCCAACGTCGCTGGTTCAAACCTACCCACGACTGATGAGGCCCAACAGGCCGAAACATGTCTCGTGGTGGTTACATCTGTTGAGATTTGATAAATTTATCAATTGCCAGGTTACTTGTCTAAACATGTAATGAGTAGCGCCTGCGTGAAGCGCCTCAATCTCGGATGCGGTATTAAGTGATTGCAGAAAGCATTCCGCCCTCCACGTGCCTGCGTTAAAGCAGTGCCTTCCTGGCTAATTCACGCTCTCAACAGATGGTCCGGTGGCCTTGTGGTTAGAGGGCATCCTTGCACGTCCTCTAGCTCCAACGTCGCTGGTTCAAACCTACCCACGACTGATGAGGCCCAACAGGCCGAAACATGTCTCGTGGTGGTTACATCTGTTGAGATTTGATAAAGCGTATTAACTATGAGCTTGTGAATCATAATGATAAATTTCAAAAGTTACCAACATCACCTCTCTTTATTGATAGAGATATTATAGATGATGAGTTGGTTGGTGTTAAAATGATAAAATCAGAAGTAGAGTTGTGCAAGCCCATCTACATTGGACAGGCTGTGTTGGATTACTCCAAGCTTCAAATGTATCAACTCTTCTACAGAATATCAAAACCATACCCTCTAATTAAAGACGTGCGTTTGCTGGGCGGTGATACCGACAGTTTCTTTTTAAGTATCGCTGCTCAGAAAGAGTTAAATTTCAATGAAGTAGGAAAATCTTTAGAAAAATATTTTGATACATCAATTATCCTGCAGATCACCCACAATACTCTACTAAAAATAAAGCAAAATTAGTATGCTTTAAAGATGAAATGGCAGGAAAGGAAATTAAGGAAATGATTCTTCTTCGTCCTAAAATGTATTCTATGAAACCAAAAGACTCCAGTGACAGTATTAAGCGCGCAAAAGGCATATCTAAATCGATTGTTGTAAATATGAAACATAGGGCCTATAAAATGGCCTACATAAAAAAGAACAAAACGTTTGTCAACATGAACATCTTAAAATCAAAGACACATGAGGTAAAAACTCATACATTTAGTAAGCGAGCACTTTCAGCGTGGGAGGATAGGAGGTGTTGGATAGGACATAACATATCTCTTCCACATGGACATCCTGACACAAACATATCACCACCCAAAAGAATTAAACTCACACTACCACATTCAGATGTGTAAATAGATTCATTCTTGAATCAGTATTTTGATGATGTTTTTTGTTGATATCCATTGTTGCTTTATGTATCGCTTTAGATTGCACTTTCTTGTGAATATATGCCTACAGTCAGTTCATTCCCACTATATCTGTGAAAAAACGTTCCCACTTTGTCAACAACTAAAGTTACGAGGGATTTAGCATCTTTGACATGGATGCACTCATGTAGACCATTTGTAATTTTGATAGAAATAGATGGTACAGTTTGTTTGACAGCAGGATGGTAGAAAATAGGTTGAAACATCTTCTGGACTATTCCATATAAAGCATTCTCATCATAGATGAAATCACGTAAAATGTGTTCTTTTTCTCACCAAACAGAAATAGGTAGAATCAAATCACTTTGAATGTAAAGGTGTTGTTCATGTTTATCAAGTGTCAATGGTGTTTCTATACCAATCGTATGCGCAGCAGTAAACATATTTTGTAGCATTGAAAAACCAAAGTTTTTTCAAATTTTTGCTCAATTGACATTGAATGTCATCACCCAGTTTCAGAACAACGCGTTGATTTTCAATTGAAAACGAAATGTGGTGTGTCTTTGCATCATATTTACTTTTCATCACATCCTTCAACTTCTGTTGTATATAAGGATTTATTACATGAATGAAGCTTTCAACTGTATGATATAGACACGGCATTATATTGATAGCAACTTTAGATTCTTCATAAGACTGGTAAATTTTCTTGATGCGATCACCATGGATGTCCACCCACCATTCATCATTAACTGAATCAGATTTAGTGTGATATTCATGAGAAGCATACACCACACCGCTTCCAATAATAGGTGTTGGATGTCTTACAAAATGACGCAAGGTTGGAGAGAAATAAACTGTAAGTTTGTCATTATATTTCTAAATAACCAACTTATCCTTCTCCGCCATAGTTTTCTCTCCATACTTCTTACCCACAGTCTCATTCCATCGTTTTACTAACTCAATAAGTGATAAAGGTTGAACACCACGCTTTTTCAAAATGATGCATTCTTCACATTCTACAACATCTTCATCAAATATTTTAAATTTATAATGAAATTTGTTGATTCGATTTGAATAAACTTTTTTAACATTTGCAGTATCAATTGACGTTAGATGTAGATCATGCCCAAAACCGAGATGTGGATAGAATTCATTATCCAACCTCAGTGTAAGACCTTTAGTAAAGAATGAAAGCGAAGGAACTGTCTCCTATTCCAATGATAGATAGTAAACTCATAAGCTTTCTGATTTTTATTCTTCATGATGGAAGTATTGCCACTATTGAATGCCTTAATAATTTTTTCATTCCCAAATGGACCATAATAATCTGATTTTATCTGAATCCATTCATAGTTCCACTTTCCATCTGATGTTAAATTGTATGGGAACTGAAATGTATTATTCATCGTTATTCCATCATGGGTGCGAGGAGTCAATATCATTTCTTCCAAATCATTCACATTCTGAATATTGCTATCATAGCAAATACTAGAAACGCCCACCACCCATTCGTCTCCTAGATGTAGTGAGCGATTTAATTCTACTCGAAAGTCTGATGGTTTATTATTAGGAAATTTTTTCATAGAAGCATTGCTGGGTAAGTAAATTAGAAACGAATCTCTATTTTCACTTTCCATACTAATCACATTGGAAAAGTATATTAGCATACTTTTGCATTAACTCTTCATTCGGAAATTGAGTGTGATACTTGTTACAGCATCTTCATGAAAAGGAATCAACGCACCAGCATTGTCATAAATTGCAGTATCAATTTGTGGGATGTAGTTTGATTTCAGCTTTGTATAATGTACTTTCTTGAAAGTATGCTCAGATAAAATACTGAAGCTTTTTGGCTGGTATGGTGTCATTGCTAGCAGTGGAGCTTCAACAACTCCCACACGTACATCTTCACCAATATTGGGATACATCTGAAAATAGTTAATGCGACGCGATAGCGACATGTCTGCGCTAACTTTTGTTACAGTACCACTTTTAAAGATATTTTGATCAAAACCCAAAATGTCCATTAGAGTTTTATCCATAATTAGTTCAATATCCTTCCCACTTACAGTGAGAGATAAAGCACCTTCTTTCTCAGAAAATGAAATATGTTGCTCATTAATCACTTCATTCAAATAATCTACAACCAATTTAACTGAAGTAATAATGCGAGGCATCAACACTCCCGTTTCACGTAAGATACCACCTAAAGGCTCTATACGCTTTATGTATAAAGATACGGACCATTCTGTATCAAATTGATTTGACCTTTCACATGGCAAATGTTGCAAATCAAATTTTCCATGAACAGCTGCAGAACGATGTCGTAAGAACTGATAAAATCTTTTGAACAAACTAAAACTAGATCATCATCATTTAATTTACTTATTGCAATATGATTAGATGATTTGATATAAGTCAATGTTGCCACTTGTTTACCATCAACTCGAAGGAGATAATTAAATTTCTTCAATAATGTTTCAGGAGTCTTTCTTGGCTTGATGACAATCTTCTTCAACAACGTCTTCTCATTTTTTTGGAATAAGATCTACATATAAGCTTCCTCTCGATATATTAACTGTTTATGACCACTTGGGTGTTAATTAACGTTATAATTATCATAGCTTGTTAAGGCGCTAGCGAGGTAACGTAAATCATTTCTTAAACTGGAACTCAAAGCAACAATCCAATCTTTATCAACTACATGATGTACAGAATTATGATCACCATTGTGCGGAGTAAATTGGACAATGTGTTTGCACGCTTTATTCAGGAAATCATATATAAACTTTTTACATGATAAGAGATCTTTCTTTGGCCACTGTGGAATGTATACTCGGCAGCCCTTTTCACATTGGTAAGCAGCTGTGCGTCTCATATTAATAGTCATCACCTAATGATCAAAAGTATAGACACAGTTACTGTGAGCAAGTTGTATGACCCCTACTTCCCACTCTCCATTCAACTGTTGTATATTATCAATGGGAGTAGAAAAGATAGCGGCTCGATTACTAGCAAATCTATTTGTTGCTGCATTGCTAAGCAAAATATGGTAAAACGACATTTTCATATTCTGGTGATCTATATATTACCAATTTGCATAACATCATGAAGACTTGGATTTTGGATTCTCGACAATACATCAAAGTTGATCGCAATGGAAACGTTCATTTCAAAAATTCCCATGGAAATACATCGAGAGGAATTACATCAACAATTTTTGTATCTTAATGACATCATGAGGGATTTGCAATATTTTGAAACGCTAAAATTCATTTCTTTGGGTAATCAAGTTTGGCATCAACATTACAGAAATGAAATTCAAATGTGTCATTCTGATTCCTCAATCTATTTTTCATTTCGCAAATACAATTGGGAAAAATATAAAAGATGGATACATCGCTCCATTATGTCATTTATTCGTCGAGAGTTCATCGCTTTGCCATGCAAATCTTAATCAGACACCACCTTCAACATAATGTTACGCTCCATCATGAAGAGTTGGAAATTAGATTCTCTACAACATGTTGAGATTGATTATGATCAAAACGTTTATTTGAAAGACTATACTGGAAATATAAGAAGAGAATTTGCTATAACATATCGACATTTTCAGTGCCTAAATCATATCATGAAGGACTTAAAATACTTCTATATGAAAAGACATTCACGCATAGGAAATCGCATATGGTTGTGACTTCAAAAGCAACGAATACAAATCTATCATTCCTAACTTTCTATCTGCCTCACATTTCATCAAGGTAGTTGGGAAAAATTTATAGGAAGATACATCGCTCTATTTACTCATTTCTTCATCTTGAGACGTCATCGTTACACCATCGTCAACATTCTCCGCCACATCAGACTCTATACCAAAATCGATCTCGCAACATTACATCAACAAATTCCAAACAGCAAGTATTATCCGGGTCGATCGCAAATGTTAGTGGTGAAGATGAGCAATTTACGGAACGGGACGGTACAAATTCTCGGCGCCCTTTCTCATTCATCGGCGCGGTTAATGCGCTTAGAACTGCAGAAGCTACTACCCCGGATATGGAAGAGGGAGTAGTGTGTGTGATGTAGAATCTGACTGTGGACAATATGGTGATCTCTACTCAATTGAGTGAAAATGTATCGTTTTCGAAGATTCATAGCAGCAGCTACAATTTGTGTTATGAGCCAGAACTTTTTCCTGCAGCTCTCATTAATCGTCGGAATCCTGTACATATTGCAATCTTTCACAACAGTAAAGTTATCATTACTGGACTGAAATCAGAAGTACAAGCAGATACAATCCTAGACCATTTAATCGAATATGTACATACCCAGCGGATTGTGAAATAAAAGCAATTTTTATTCCAATATGATGATGTTTTATTTCAAATCATTATAGAACTTACAAATCATCTTTTCATTAGAAGATGGGTTACATAAAACCTTTTGAATAACATATTTAAATCGACGTACATGCAAACGTTTTAAAATGAAGTATAATACGAAAGCACCACAAGTTGATGAAAGTGGATGTTGTAGTATGCGCTCATTTCGTTGATATTGGCGAGTATGTTTTCTCAACCACTGCTGTGTTGGTATATTTGGAGGTTGAGCAAGAGAGTCAAATAGTTCACCGCGTCTGTCTTTTCCAATAAAGATAGCTTTCCAATGTTCACCTTCTAAATTCTTTGACTGAGTGTTCAATACAATAAAGATGGGATACTGTTTTACTGTAGTTGGTATGCTATCCATCGAATAGACATTATCAAAAGCTTTCAACGTAGTTTCATCTGCATTACATTGTACTTTAGCTTTAATGTCGTCAGCATTCAACCAACTCATTAATGATTATAGTGAAGAATCACGTCACGATACTTAGTTATTTCAATACTTGAATCAAAGACTGCATTGATGGTCGCAGCTAGCGTTGTTTTAAACTCCAGATCCAGGCAAATATTATGAGGAACGTTAGCTTCACGATAAGGTGCACTAATATCACTGTCGGCAGTCAAATCAAATGCATCAATAGTATAGCCATTCTTAAACTCTTTCATTGTAAGCCCGTTGGAATCGTCTGTGTTGTAAAAGCCAAAGACATTCATATAGTCAACAAAGCTTCGCAAAAGTTGATAAGAAGAGAAGTCTTGTCTATAGGGCGGTCCAGGATGACTGACACCATTTACACGTAAAGCAATTTCGCTCAAACTGTTGTGTTTGAAGTTGAAAGGATTCTTCTTGACATTGCCATTGAATGCATCATTTTCAACCATTAGGAGTTTTGGTGCTTCTAATAGAAATAAACCATCTTTGATAAAACTCTTTTAATCTTTAGGAATAGTAAATGTGAGAAGCTTTGTATGTTGAATGGGATAAATGGCATTGCGGTTAAGACTCTCAGCATGTCCTCTAATTACACTTGGATTAGCTACCACTCGACGAATGTATAGCGTAAGATCTTCCGCATGGATTTTAAAATTTACAACTTTAGCATATGCATTCAACAAAAATTCAGGCTTGTTCAATGTAAGTTTGACTCGCATGCTGGTATTACAGAATAAAACCTTAGACTGTTTGAAGAAGTCAAGATTTAGTGGACCATATAGCTGACATCTTTACTATCTTTAATCAAAGCAGATCGCTTTACAAAACCAGCGTTTGTCTCACCATCAAATTGTGTTGCTTGATCTCTATACCATCCCATTGCTTCCATATGACTCTTTTGTGCTGACGGAAGAAACTGTGATAGGGCATTGAAATATGCCTTATAGGGATAATCGCTTTGTCCACTTTCTACCTGTTGCTCTCCAATAGTTAGAGAAACATCACGAAATAGTGTTGCCAGCGTCAAATTGTTCAGACCAACTTTATGTGTAGCATCGATGTTAGTACCAACTGCTTGCTGAATTCTGAGCCGCACATCAACCATCGCATAACTTAAATCAATATAGTCATCACTAGTGCCAGGAATGAAAAATTCAATTGGGCCAGTATTCTCAGCAGTTCGAGGATGATAATCTACAATACTTGAACTAAGAATATCTGTCTGTATCGCTTGTTGATCAAACAAACGAATATTTGAAGTTTTACACTCCCTGATTAGAAGTTATGACAGTGTCGTCGTTTAACACGCGATGAAGGATTAGAGCGCGCACGGCGTTTGCGTGAATGCCTTTTCTTAGATTTGCGTGAAGTTCGCCTCTTACCAGCTCCGCGCTGTTTTCTTTTTCTTCTAACATTCATTTGTTTAGGTGCTTTCTTTTGTCGATTACGAGTTAAGGATTCCTGCAATGTTTTTAAACCGAATTCCTTCCCACGATTTAGTACAGTACTCTTTATACTTTTTCCACTGGCAATATCATTGACAACATCGCCAGCAAAGCCAACAGCATTACTTAAAACAGATCGTTTTAAAGTTTTTCCGACAGTAGATAGAAGAGGAGTTACAACAGATTTCAGCGCGCCAAATATACTACCTCCACGTTGACGGGGAGCACCACTGTAAATTGTACCCGCGCCACTTACATAGGAGGGACGTGAATAAAACGATGCAGTCAGATTCATTACTTAAATCTTGAACTCGCAAGTTATAGTTTTGCATAAATCACTCGCGATCACTTTGATGAAAAATGTCTGCACGACGCACCCAAGAGTTCATACTTGAAGGATAACCGAGCCATTTAGCAAGACACCATTCTTCGCCTTGACGTTTTTTGCAACGGATGATTTCTCTACTAAATATGTTTCACTTTCAGTGACTACCTCAATCTCATCACGGTAAAAGCTGCCATCTATTTCTTCAATATCGTGATCTTTTAACTTGTAAGTTGTGGGAGAGTCTTTTTTATTGATGTTTGAAACTGTAAAAATTTCTTCTGTCCAATTCGGGAGATGACCTTTGGCAAAAACACTCTTCACTTTTGATATGCGAGCTTTATCGCCTATTTTTACATCATTTTTGCATTATTACGCTTACGATGGAATATTTTACGCACTTCATCTACATTGTCAGCATTCACATCTGCTGGCCTGAGTCCAATAGAGCGATGCACAGAGTGATTGTAGGCATGTACCGTATCTTGTAGAATCTTTGTCCAATTTTGTGTTAATTTGGCAGTAAAATTTCGCCACAAGCGATTTTTCAATGTGCGGTTAAAACGTTCAACTAATGCAGCCTTATAGGCACTCTTTACACTAAACAACTCAATGTCATATCTCTCAAACAATCTTCCCACATGCTGATTTTCAAACTCTTTTCCTTGATCACTCTGAATTCTCTTTGGAATGCGACCGTTTTGGAAAATTGCCTGAAATGCCTTTGCTACTCGTTTACCTTCTTTAGTGTTTAAAGGTTGAGCCAACGCATATCGCGAGAAAATATCAATTACTGTCAAAATAAAATTATTTCCCGAGTTATGTTTTGAAATAGAGGCAACGTCACACAAATCTGCCTGCCACTGTTCATCAATGTCATGAGTAATATAATGACGGGTATGGTACTTCTTTTTCGCTTGTTTGTGGAGTGTATAGGTAGCCTGACCCTTTAACCATTGTTTAAATTGTGATTGCGGAAGACCACTCGCTTTTGACACTTTCTTTATAGATGCAAATCCTGCTGGATGTTTTACATCATAATATATTGACTTTAAAAGTTCATGTGATGAAGACTGACTCATTCTCCTTCTTCTCATGTTTTTGCTTTCTTGCCTTTTTACACTTACAACAGCCATAACATTTAGCAGATTTACGTTCCTGTTCACATTGCTTAGGAGTCTTACTGTAAGAGCTGGCACAGCAAGTACATGTTACATCAACATGCACCTCCGGCGGTTCATTACATGGCATGCAACACATCTGCTTCATATTAATAGTCTGAGAACATATATTTCTTTGGTGGAGGTCTTCTACGTCTATCTCTTTCTCTTGTTTGCCTAGAGGGTGTAGATCTACGTCGTTGTCTTCCTCTTGTTTTCTTAGTAAGTGTGGAAGAACTCTTAAAGTTGGTGAACTATTAAACCAATTTCTTGGCATTGTAACACTCCTAATTTTAGGAACAGAATTAACATTTGAAGTAGTATCAACTTCTGAAGTAGAATCAAGTTCTTTCAATGTTTCATTATTCAATGCAAATTTTGGAACATTATGCTTTTTCAATAGTTGAAGAAAATATGGTCAACCATGTGGGACATAACCTTGTCGACGTTTTCTACGCGCTGCATACTGAATCAAGTCTTCATAACGCGAAGCGCTAATAATTTTATCATCATCTGTAATGATTTCACCTCTATCATTCACATTGAGATATGGTTCAATGCTGTTGAAAAGTGCTATTGCATGTGCACGAGATGCTGAAGGTGTAGCAGTCGAAACAGAGTCACGCGTCTTATTCTTCAAACTTTTCAATTCTTCAGCAGTTTCTGATTGTAATAAAACTGCTCGATATGAATCTTTAATATGTGAATTTTGCTGATAATCCACTTCTTTCTTATAAATTTGATTTGCTAGAGGTTGCTTTACTTGCTGTAAAGCAGTCAATTGCACATATTCATCCTGAGGAATAACAATCATGCGAGAATAGGAGCTCATAGTTTGTAGATAATCATAGGCTTTTTCAAAATATCACTTCGAAATCTAAATTCTTCCGGACACTCTTGTGTAAAATCAATAAATAAGTAACCGTTGGGTTTTTCAGTTGCTGCTTGAAAAATTTCAATTAAGGCTTTTGAACCTCTTGGCGAAACTTGTCGCGCTAAAATTTCAAATTGACTTCTATCTCGTGGATTTTAAAGATAGCGTAATAGTGCGTATTCAGGCTTCGTGTGCAGGCTTCTTTCCCATCAGGAAACAAATTTTGCGTGATATAGATTATAAAGCACCTTTTGTGATGTGCTACGCGAGTGAGCATATCTGTAACGTCTTTAGAATTCTTGCCCTCTTTCAATAGATCATCCAATACAACGACATCGTTGGACTCTATCTTATCAGCTCGAATAATTCCTTCATTTCGAATAAAGTTACGACGTTGCAATTCCTGAAAGAGTGACGGCTGATAAATACCATAACACCAAATAACTCGATTGATAACATCGGAAGTATTGCTGAAAGGAAACCACCCTTCTGTGTCAGAGTTTTCCTCTTTCTTTGAAGGGTGATTTTAGGATTGGAGATGAATCGTAATTTTGTAGTATATCGCTTTCGTTGTTGTGGTGATAATTTCTTTCTCCTCAAACTTCTCACATGATAAACAATTTCTCGAATAAATTTATAATTAGTTATCATAAATTTATCATAAATTTATCATGTCGTATAGCATTATATCGATGATTTGCTTTCATTCGTTGAAGAGCTCGAATGGCTCCAGAAAATTTTGAAGACTTTCGACTTTTTCGTCTCGCCATTTTTCACTTTACCATTGCCACAACTTGAGTTTTCCATATTTGCATAGATACTAACTTTTATGGCAGAAGTGACACTCAAAATGAGCTATATCACAGTGGCTACATTGACAGAGTTGAATACAGTATCGCATGAAACAGCGCTGGCAGAAAGTATGCTTACATCTCTTAAAGATGCGTTTTTCACTTCCATTCTTTCGCTTACATACATCACACATATTTTCACTCTTACTAACAACTTCTAAAGCAAGTCTTTTTGACGACATGAACGTGCTAGCCTTTTCTAAATAATAGACGCATGTACAGAAGGAATATACTTCGAGAGTAAGTAGACATAACTCGAAAACCAATTGTGCTACGATCAAGTACCATTGCATCTTTAAGTTTCTTTTATAGAAAGTTGAATGTGAATATATGAAATTGCTTCAATCACTAGACTGCTACCATGATGGTTAAATGCATCAAGACGTTGAGCAATTTTTCCCATATGTCTTTCAAAAAATTCTTCAGGATTATCTACAACTTCCATCGAATGAGAAGCAAAGTGGAAGAAACGATCTACCTCTTCTTTCCCAAAATGGCTGAAATGAATTTTTGTAGCTAATCTCGCCATTACAATTCTATTAGAAAACGTATCCATTAACTTCAAAAATAGAGTGCTAGTATCACCAATAACTGATTTGATGTTGATCTCATCTTTATGAAAAGTTATCACATAATCTTGAATAGCTCCCTTTAACCTTTTTCTATGAAAACTTAATGTTCCACAATCATTTGAGAAAGACATTATCATCCTTCATCTATCCCACCCGTTGCATGAAAATAACAAATCTCTTCATAAAGCATTTATTAAACGACTTTAACAAGCATGCATTACAAACTTTGGATTTGAAACAGATAAAATGGATACAGTTGGTAGGTGTCATATAAAGAGCAATGATGACCAAACATTACTTTAGCAGTGTTGAGATATGGAGGAAAAAGCATTGATTATGAATGGAACGACTACAACGAACATTTAAAATAGGAACACTCAATTCCTTAAAACGTTTAGTGACTTCATGGTAGTGTTCATTAACTCTACTATCCC
Source organism: Prostheceraeus crozeri (assembly GCA_907163375.1). Lineage (NCBI taxonomy): Eukaryota > Metazoa > Platyhelminthes > Polycladida > Euryleptidae > Prostheceraeus > Prostheceraeus crozeri. Next base: position 193,051 of record CAJQUW010011415.1, on the reverse strand, counting down.
AAGGTGGAAGTAGAATATCATTGGTGATTAGATTTGGAAATAGTTTCTTCTCCTTTGTAGGATCATTGCAAAAGATACATACAACATTAAAAGCTGCTAACCATCTTTTATAGTCAATAAGAAGAGCACATTCATTAGAAAAGCCATAGTCTTGCAAGTATTGCTGATTAAGTCCATGGATGTGTTTTCTCCCCCAGCTATCAGCGTTGGGATCACACTTGGCATGTTGATGGTAGACACTAACAAGTTGATACGACCAATTGTCCATAGCAATAGCACTGAGCTCCTGTACAGGTTCACCCTCTCAATCTATAAAAATGATGATAGATGACTAAAAAGGAAATTACAAATTTTTACTCATCTGATGAAGAGTCCTATAACATATTACAAAATGATGAAGTACATCGATGCTGTTCACGACAAAATACACAAATAACATGATGACAGCGAAGAAATAAAATGTATCTGATAAGTCCACGTCTACGACACTCAAAGCACATGAACGAATTGTCATAAGGTAGAGATAGGTAAGGACTACTGATTCTCCTTCTTTGGCCTGCGTTTAGCGGAAGCATTCTTCTCTGACTTGCGCTTTGTACTGCTCTCGTTGAGGATTTTATCAATAATGTCATGAACGTCTGGTTTCTTTGGTATATATAGGATGGATTGAGCATGCATCGATATAGAGGCTAATTTGCTGTTCTGGTGATAGCCATAACATATTCCACTGATAGCAAAACCAATATTCCAAGTGCCCTCTGCGAGGTCTTCATATCTGATGGGCGTCACTTCATCTCCTTCCTTTTTATAGTATCAGCACCAATGCGATAGTGGTAAAGAAAGCTTTTTACCATCCCATATCTTTCTATATGGAGTATCATTGTCGTCTCTCGCCTTCCATTCCTTGCTAAGGGGAGTAGGGATGTCCATATTTAATGTTGCAAACTCTTCAATAATATCGAGTTGGCGACGAATGTATGGATTCACAGGAATGACTACGTAGTCCCCATACTGATTGTTCAATATCTTCACTTCAGTGGAAGGAATCATTCCCGTTTGCAATACTATACTATGATCGTAATAACGTATGGCTTGTCTAAATTTACGCTTTAGTGGGGTAGGATCATGCACCTTTGTTGTCTCTTCTACTGGCCTCAACATAAGACGATCTGATTGTAGAGATCCTTGTAACGTCTGAACACTATCTTGTCCCGTAAATGTAGTAGATGTAGTAGATGCCTGAAAATAAAAGAGATGCTGTTAAGTTAACACTCAAGGAAGGAGAGGAAGGAAGGTTCTGACTTACCATTTCAGATGGATAATATAATAGGAATGTAGAGGGAGAACGTGCGTCCGACACCTGTGCGACTCAAAGATAGAATGATTGTCACTCTGAAAACCTCGTTATTTATAGAGAAATGCTGGATTCTCATTGGATGTGCTCCTCATTGGCCAATGACATCAAGCTGATTCCAAATCTGGTCTTAGTTTTCTCGTCCGATGCTTCGTTCGCCCGCTGGAGTCCAAAACACAAAACTCAACCTCTGACGGCTCTCTAACATGACCAAAAGTCTCAATGTCACTCCCAAGCCTCAGCCAAGGAAGATAGGGCCAAACTGTGCTTTCCAATCAATTTGTGGCACTCTTAGCTTTCAAACGAGCTATCGCACGACTTTCTACGATCTCTAGAACCAAAGTTGGAAGATCGCTGCCGAGGGGGATCGAAGTTCTTCATTTTTAACCCTATGACGCTGGAAACAACTCTGCTAGACCCAAAATTGGCCAAAAAGTCCAAATCCGCCGTCCATTTTCACGTACGAGGCTTCGTTTTGCCGCTACAGCCACTTTCTCACTCAAAAACACACAAAAACACACCTAAACCACACCCAAGAAGCACAACATATCAACCCAGAATTTCATCAGGAAACCAAATCTAAACACAAATAAACCTGCAACCATCCCTACACACCAAAAACAAAGACCGCCGCCCAAGAACAACCACGACGGTCGACCAAAACACACCCGTCCGGTCGACCCAGGACCACACCAACCCAACTCGCGCTCCAGAGGGGGGGGCGCTGTGCGCAGTTGAGAGGATTCCTTAATACTCACATATCATTAAACATAAGTGTTGTTATTCCAATATTTGCGTCTGATGGTTTATCCTGCGTGTCTCCGACCTTGCAAGTCGTCGCGAATATCGAAGAGAGTATTCTTGAACTAGTGCCTCACTTAGGGTATTAATGTTTCTTCTCTTTTCAGCGTCACGACGCTTAATTAGACGGCACTTTTATTGGGGAAAATACGATCAGCGACGCCGTGCTTATTATTTTAGTCTTTAAAAGTTGCAGTGCCTAGTAGATTGCGGCACCCTAATGCTTAACTGGATACTGAGGGTATTGAAAGCTATACGCATCTTTAAATATAAACAGCTTTGTGAAGATTGATCATGTCCTGTAATAGAGATGACTACAAGTACAGAGCAATCCTTGAAATCCAGTCACTTGATAATAAAATTAATTTCTTTCACAACTTGATTTTGTTCAAGATAAAGCTGCAGTTACACGAGTTCATGGAATTGCTTAATGTTTTCTTGTGTGAATACAATATTTGCATTGACATTCATAAGGATTGTAATAGGCATTCATTAGGATGAAAAAATGAATTCATAAAGCCACTGCCGATCAGATTACGTCAACATTAGCTCTAGCATTGATGTTTGAACTACTTAAGTAGAGATGGTTCTCGCTTCTTTCGGTTCCGCTTCTAGTTCCCAATGGGTGGCGGCGGTTTTCTCAGTACCAGTAAAATTCAAACTCATTGATGCACCATCAAGTAACAAAACATGCTGATGTAGGTATTACTATGATAATACAGGATGATATGTCATGAAACTCTGATTATCGTTAAATCCAATATTTAAGGGACATGTGACGCGTAGTCATGCTTGTAGATTGCATTATTTATGTTGGCGATCTGCGTGAATATTCACTGCAAATATTATTGATGGATACATGTACAATGTAGGTATATGTTCATGCATTTCACATTTGAAATCGAAAAGCTTTCATGTAGATTCATAGGTTAATGATTTATGTTGCTAGAATTTGTTATAAAGATAAAGATTCAAGATTTTAGTGACTTTCAACTGTGCTTAAAGATAGGACTTTTTTGTCTATTAATTCTAATTTCTTTCTATCAATTGTTCAGTCTTCTCAATAAATGGAATATTTATTACAATAACTACTTTTCATGTGAATCAAATCATAAAATTCTTCATTTATGAGAGACATGACATACCGGAATAGTACAAATATTTCATATTATATATTTGTAGACATGACAGATATATTTACTTATTATTAAGATACTACTTGTCTGTGATGCAAATGAACAATAGTATGCCCTTTAGCAACTTAATGCATCTAGAAGATTATTAACGGCTTTTTGCAACAACACTGTTCGACACCGTGTCAGTTTTTGTAAAAATCAAAAAATATTATATTTTTGAATGACGCATGTAAAAATAAGGTAAAGGTGGACAAGTGGACGTAAATGCTTCAATTATTTTATAAAAATCAATTGTATTACCTCAATTACGGCTTTTTATTGGTATTCAGTGTGATGATATCATTCATGTTAATGTCAATAATAGAATGATGAGAAAACCCGCTTGACTTAAGTTACTTTGAGAAACATAATTAATTTATAAGTAATGCTTAGAGAAATCAAGAAATTGCAATTTTATTAAAATGAAAATCAAAATAAATTGGATAGCAAATGTCAAATTATGACATCTGAATTTATATAGCTGCATGAAATTATGTATCTTTAGAGTTCCATACAAAGCAAATAAACTTTAAATTAACTAAAAAACAAATCTTTTTTAATCTTATGATTTGTCTGATTATGATGAAAATTTCAATTTAGCTAAGGTGCTGTCTTTTACATAGTATGAATTTTTGTCGCTAATGTATGAAAAAATGCATGAAACCGTCGTTCACATGAAAAAGGAAGATAACAGAGCATGCAAAAAGTTGACATCAAAATTCAAAAATACACCGAGAAATCAGAAAAGAAGACTTTCGTATTTGATACACTGATCCCTATTTCATATGTCAGGTTTTAGAATTCAGAATTCATATGTAGATAGCTTCTCGAAGACGAAGGATAATGCTTTCCATTTCCGAGGCTGAAATAGAAATGCTAAAAGCAAGTTAAATTCAATTGCAACTGGCCTATTCATAAATTACATTTACAGTGCAGTATTAGGCCATTTCATCGTGCTATTTCTAGATCACGATCAGGGTTGGTTTTTGTTTTGTGTGATTCATGAGTATGTGTATAAAAACCCAACTGGAACGTGTGTATTGACACCACGTAATGCACATCACAATCTACTATTCAGATTTATTGACTTTCAAATACTTACTTACAAGTAAATAATCTAAAAATATCAGGCCCACTTACAAGTCTACCCACAAGTCTACAAGTCAACTTGACGAGTCGCCACTGATGTTGACGTTTGCCAACTTAGATATGTACTATGTCGATGTCCTATCTTTGACATGTGCTAATTAATGCTAGACAGTGGTCTTACAAATTGCCTCACTAGTTAACGCTAAAGATAAAGCTTTGAGGTTTCATTGTGTTGTAGGTGGATTTCCCATTAATCTATTCAAATGCGATTTGTGTGTCCTTAGCGATATTCTACTTATCTGTGTAATGTATGGTGGCAGCAATGACTGGCTGCTCCGCTGTCATCAGGCTAATTTACTCGATAACATCGCATCTGCATGACGCAACAACGTGTTTGAAATGGATGACAATGATGTGCTAAACATGGAGCTTCAAAACAATAGTTTGCCAGTCTTCTATCTGTTAGACATCGTTCTGATAGTCGACAAAGTGACTGACAATCCTATTAATTAAGGCAACCACATAATGCAGGTGATGTTTGCAATGAAATCAGCAAAACTTTGACTTTTTTATTAGAATGCAGTGAATTGGGAACTATGAAAATTATTGCAAGTGCCAAATGAATCACAAATACATCACAATACATGTAAACATTTGCTAGTCACTGATCGCGGTAGGCTATGTTGCGAATATGCATTGCGGCAGATTGGTGTTGCAACAGAACAACAGCTTAGCGGAGTACCGAATAGTGCTATCACAGTAGTAGTCCGCTACTTCGCCATATAGTTTCAAACGTGCCACAAAATAGGCAGCGTCTATATCAGACATGTTTAGACGCGGGAAATAGTTATGAGGAAAATAATCTGCCTAACTTAGCTGTGTGATGCCAATGTCCCGTGCAGTTGAGCGATTGATATTGCTATTGGCGTGGCCAAGGTGGCTCCACAGACGGAACACTCTTTGCAGATCGCAAAACCTGGAATCGATATTTTGATTGATTGACTCGACCACGAGAGAATGTTTCTTTTGAATTGAGCACATTTGATACTATTTTTGTGGACTCGATCACGGCAAGATTTTACTTTTTAAATATTTGACAATGCATTTCTGGATTCAATCCAGGCAAAGTTTTTCTTTAATATTTTATGACGAGATGAATGTCTAGACTCCATCCTGGCACAATGCTAAAAGATCACATAAATGTACATGTATATGTACTATTCATGTAATTTTGGAAACTGATAAGTTAACGGTTATCTTGCCCTAGAAAACAAAACAATCTGCTTCACCTGCCAGGGTCTTGTGGATCCCCATTCTCATATATATTATTATCAGTTTTTGACACAAAGCAATCGACTCGTTATAATGGAATTTTGAACTCTAAAGCTTACAATGCGTAGAAACATTACTTTGACTGATAAATGAAAACTATCTCTGACACATTCAGAGTGCAGTTTAGAACTCCCATTTAGGTCTGCCGCTTGCATGTTATTTTAGTAAGAATTGAGTTTGATGATGCAAAGTAAGGGGCCGGTGCAACGAATGCAACGAAAATTTTATACTGAAGACACAGTTATACCACACACAAAATGCATTGAAAATATCTTCCCATACTTATATTACTAGCGTGTAGTGGTGGAAGCAGTTAATCGATTCCGCACGATTAATCGTGCAACGGAATCAATCGTGCGATTCTTGAATGACCAGGAATCGTGAGATTTTTGCTGATTATGAAGATTGTAGAGTGCCAGCTCGCCTGGGCGTAGAACAGAAAGATCTCAGACTTGAACCATTTAAGTTTTAAGCGTAAAAATTCCTTGACAGCAGTAGACTCTCCGCTTTTCTCTCTACAAGGGCTTGTCAGTACGGCTTGGAATAGCGCAAAGTAGCTGAAAATATCTGGAATGATTGAGCAAACTGAATGACTACACAATGGGCTGCTCTGTGTTTATTTATCCTGGCTTTGTCATGCGGCTGATAATCATGAAGACTGTATAAAAGCCAGTTCTGATTTAAAATAGCTTGGACCATTGCGAGTCGTATTGACGAACCCTTGTAGGGCAAAGAGCAGTGTCAAAGACTACCACAATTTTTGTGCTTTAAATTCTTCAAGTCTGATGACGTCCTGTGTTGTCAATGTTTTGCAATCGTTATAAGTTCAACAGCTTGATTTAATTGATGCATAATTATGCCTATTTCAGGGCTGATAGAAGAAAGGGCAATCTACACTCCAACAGTTATTTTCGACAAAATATGAGTGGCAAAGACCAAAAGAACCAAAACTCGGAAATAAAAAATCTATCATATCTACATAATATCTATCATATGTAGATGATGCACCTGCAGTACTTCTATGTTGGCAGATTTGCAGTAGAATCTTATAAATGGATTATTAAAACCTTTCATGCCTTATCTACGATTTTTTATGTGTTCTGATTTATTATGATGTTTTCCCAAAACATTTACAAAGAGAGTATCGCATTAGCTATTGAGGTAGTTATAATTTGAGTCTAAATAGAATTTAGAAGTGTCACATGTTCTCATTTTTAATTGAAATTATCAAACTTGAAATTGAAAAATAATTTAAGCTAGATTATCTGTAAATTTCTAATCAATGAACCTCAAAACATTCAGAATCGCGCGCTTCTCGATTAATCGTCCACTGAGTCGCGTGATTCGGAATTGTTCAAAAAAACTAATCGCATCCGCCACTGGTAGCGTGTGCAAAAACTTACAATAGGCCTGCAAATGTAGGTCTAGGTCTGTTTGCCGCTATCAAGAGAAAGTTAAATTCAACCATAATCATTGGGTGCATTGTAAACGATTTTCATACATTTTCATACGGCACTGTGACTTGAAACACTTGAGACGCAGAGAATTCGTTTTTCCATTGTGTTCTGAAATCTGTATTGGTCAGCCAAATACACGTGCATAATCGTATTCAAGGGAGTTGACACTCATTGTGCATGCGCATGCCCATGCATGAATTCTCTCCGCCATTAGCAAATGTCTGGCCTGTATTTTGGCATCGAAAAGTTGGTACACGAATTTATTGAGGGAGTCGTAATACTGCAATTTGCTCGCGTCGGTGTGGCTCAAGTTGTAAGCAATGCTCGAATTTCGTAGATGGCACAGGCCCGTCTGCCATTTAGCTTGCAGGTCTTAGAGGCAGTCGTCCGCAATAACAAAACCATAGATGTTATTGCATATGCTCAAGAATGGTGATCAGCTTCATGCTGTTTTTCCCGAGCAGGTATATTTGGATGGAAATATGGTGTCATGTCTCTATTCCGAAAAGAAACGAGAAGATGCGGTACATTAGGCCTACTCCTTTCTTGTTTGCAGATTTCAAATTTTGAAGGTCTTCCACATGTTAGGATCTTCACATGCGGTGTGGTTTGGAGGCGATGGTATTCTGTTTGTTTCGATCACGTCCACGGAATTCCTGATGGTGACATAATAATGTCGCCACTAAAAAATACCCCTTATGGTCAGATCTTCTTGCTTGTAGTCAGGTATTAGAGTGAGTACACATTAAATGTAACACAAATATCAGCTTGTAACAAAGGAATGGGATCTTCATTTTGGATGTTCTATCTACACCTTCGGTCAGCTTCAACGTCTAACTGTCGACCATGTAATCTTCGAAATCCACCGTTTCAGCATAGTGGGAATTCGTCACCTGTCAGTGTCTCATTTTGGCTTACTCTGCACAGTTGACGTTTATCTTCGAACAGGCTCGTTGAGGCAACGTCAAGATAGTGAAGCTTCATTTTTAGACCAACAAGTAATCAACATATGCTAGTAATACTCACACATCAATAAACATTCCAAGGGAGTGCGGCTTGTAAAGAGAACATGACGGATTCCGTCCAGGGTCAGGAGACCATACTTGGCGGCTTTTTGGTCGCAGCATTAAAACAAATAAAAATTGATGGTCCAAACTACATATGCAGCTTTACAATGTCAATTCATGAAAAGTTACGGAAGGGCCTTCAGATGAATTCATTATTTTTCTTTCTTCAGTTGATTGAATATTAAAAATAATCTTGAAATACCCTGCAAAGTAGTACAACCGCTAATACAGGTTTTCGACTTCGAGAGTGACATCTAGGCTTCGGTTGCAGAAATAGTGATTTCAAAAATGACATTGGATTTCATTAGTGACATTGTGACTTCTTCAAGTAATAAAGAACGGAATTCAAAAAGGGAAATTACGAAATCGATAGAGACAATAGGATTTCAAAACTTCACAACGTTGCCGAAGTCAATTAATTTGCTCCTAAGAATTGTGATGCTCTTGTTATGTTACTGCATAAAGGCTGTACATTCAGATAAATTTGATCTACTGTGTCTAGATAAAAGTTAACTGTCTTCATTGCAGCTCAAGTCAAGTAATTGGTGTTTCAACCTTGTCAAAAGCTGAAGTTATAAAGCGAGGTCAAATTTTATTAATTATTATTAGAACAAAGACATTACTCAAAATTCTATCTTTAATCCACTGCATTTATTCTTGGAAAATTCCCTACCTCCAGATTAGTGAAGAGCCATCAATTCAATTAAGCAAAAAGGCAAGAGTAATCCACATGTAATTTAACTTTAAATTCAAATACAGTAATTGATGATTATGAATTTCTTGAAGTTCTAACATTGAAGGAATGTAAGTGGTTGTCTTTCTAAACGCATTTGAAGTTCTCTGATGCGGTTTCACTAACATTTTGGGATGCGATCTGCAAAAGTGTTGCATGTATTTGCAGCATAGATTGCTCATGCAATTAATAGCGCACTTCTACCATTTGCCGCTTCACAGTGGCTTTCCAACCACTGAAACATTTCTGCGCTATATTGAGAAACGGACTGTAGGCAGGGGGAAACATACATTGATGTGTCGGCGTCAGCTCCAGGTCTTGCACGCGAAGATGGCAAGGTGCGTTGTCAGTTGTTCGCACCAGCAAAATCACTGACAGCTTGAAGTCACTCATTGAACATTGCCGATGTTGCTCCACCTTGGTAGAACTCATAATGAATCAATCCGCGTTGGTTGAAAACACCAAGAATCAAAGTAAAATTCGGACCTCGGGAGCCACCTACAATCCTGATAGCTTTATCAGCAACATGAGCTCTTCCACGTGTTCTTGTGATGAATAGGTTGAACCCGGATTCGTCCACGAAAATGAGCTGTCTGGGGTTGATGCCATTAACAACGTTCAATAGCCATTCACCATACGAGTTTCTGTCTTGAAGAACGTCAGATCGATTTTTGTCTTGAGGGACTGATTGAAGATTTTTTAGCATAATTAAGCGATTCTTCAGGACTTTCGCTACTGTTGACTTAGTGATAGCGGGTTTGTGTGGCTCTCAACTCAGCGTTGATTTGTACTAGCGTGTGCTCTGCATGTTCTTCCACGGTCTTCATCATCTTTGCTCATTTCTTCATCGACTTTGATTTTTCTTGCTCCACCCCGAGGACGAACAACAAGGCCTGCTTCTTGAAATCGTCGAACGATTCCACATGCCGTTGTGCATTAGGGTACAATAGGGTTGCTGCATCTTACCAAGTCCCTCATGAAATCCTATTGTCACTCTTGAATGCATTGCATTTATCCAAATTATCGCAATGTCATAAATGAAAGTCTCTGTGTCTGTCATGATTTCACTTTGTCGCTAACTTCTGCACTATGTCATTCATGAATTGCTATGCTAAGTTCTTACATGATTCTCTGACTGTCCTTATTGAAATCCAAGACCTGTAGGCCTAGTATTTCAGCTATTTATTTCTATCACCATGCAATTTGTATGCACCAATAGCATTTCACTAGAATTTGTGAAGATAACTTTCATAAGCAAAACATATTAAAAAAGATAAAATTTAAATATACATTAGTTGGCTAGTAGTTTTGAAGATCTTGCACAGGGTTTCTCAACCCTTTTAAGTTGCGTACCTCCAAAGTAGAAAATAATAGGATTTTTCATTATTCCGCGCACCTTCACCTATACATGCAAAAATACAAGAATTCAATCACACTAAAATTTAATTACGGGTAGAAATATACGAAATTCGTAATTTAATTACACAAAAATTTAACTCGCAACTGATACGCGCTTGTGTAGCAACACAAGCGCATCGAAAGTCATGCTCCTACATCAAACGAACTCTTTGTTTGCTTTTAGTCATTACTATGGTGGAGAATCCGCATGCATATCAGTATGCGGTTGAGGTCGAGTTGGTGGCCGCTAATTAGCTGCGGTTGCTTCAAGGCCAGATGATGACAATCCAATCCGGAATGTGCACAAAGTTTAACAGTTCAACTGATCCATTAACAGAAAAGTAATCAAAGTGAAATTGAATTATAATAAATCTCCCATATTCTGCGTACCCCTCAAAATTCCTTCGCGTACCCCAGGTTGGGAGCCCTTGATCTAGCATATATGTCTAGTGAAATGTGAATATTGTACGAGTATGTTTGTATAACAAGTCCGCGTATAACGGCTCATAGGATGGATTAATCCATTGCACCATTTTTAAACTGCAGAATTTAGGCTCATTGAAAACTTTCCGAAGTCATTAAGCCTACAAATAGAGGCAAAATTTCCCAAATACACACATTGCTCTTTTCGGTATCAAAAATTTGAGCTGATAGAAACCTGTTGATAGTTCACATGTTACCAACGAAAAGTACAATAAAATCTTTCTGAGTCTATGTACGTGTACGTATACTGACTTGATCAAAATTTCAAAATGCAGCAGTTACACTTTGTAGAGCGGTCGTACAGACCATGCCAATGCCACCACTTGAAAGCGAAATGTACATGTTTTTATGTTATACTGCACGCGGTAATGATTTAGCCATTTCGAAAAAACCAGATCAACCAAAAAAGTATAATATGAAAAACTTGTTGCATGTCAATCTTCCAGCAGCAAAATATTTGGTCCTCGTTGGAGATTTTGTAAAATCTCTATTCATTGAAGATAGAGATATCTTCATCTTTTGAACTACTACTGTCAAAAACATTCGACAAGTTTGGCCTCCAGGTTCGATTGACAGAAGTGTGGCAACATATTTTACAGAATTGCAGCTCTGGATGGTACGATATACATGTAAGTTTCATACATCGAAAATGACTGTGAGAGTTACGATCACTGATACACAGTAAGAGTGACTCAATTGAACTTTCATAATCGTCGAGAAAATTCACACCACACATTGAGGCAACTAACTAGTCGATACAATGACGCAACTGACTATCTATCTTTCAGCACATGGGGACTTAGTCTCCTTCTAGGCTACATTGTCACATCTCGTTTCGAGTGCATTCATATATATTAAAATGCCACGTGAAATGCACCCATTTAGGAAATTTATCAAAGAGATCACTGATTTGTACGTCCATTGTTCAACATGCAGTATACTTAGTATCCGCTGTTACTTATAGATGCAGTAAGTAGCCATGATTGCTGAAGATACTTTTAACGTATTATGAAAAAGAAAATTCAAAAATGACCTGGAAGGTCGAAAATGTTCATAAAAACAGCTTGCAGTAGATCCGATTGAATTTTTACTAATTCGAAAGTTCGTTGGATGTCCGTGATACTGCAATTGTCGTACTTCTGGGTACATACGGTAAGCCTATAATATAATGTGGAGTCAGGGCATTTGTATGGACAAGAAAAACACTTTTTGTAAAGGTGCAATTAATTTACAATTATTTTTCTTGTACAGTCATCTGGTTGCTTGTCCTCCCGCATTCAGTTATCATGTTAAACAAAGGATTATTCCGACATTCGTGGAATACTTCGTTGCCCATCATTGCATCATTGAAACATCTCAATACAGCCGAAGAAATCCTCAGTATCGAATTCCAGCATTGCTTAAGAGAAGGTTACTCTACATTAGCTTCGACAAAAAGTCTCACGTTGCAGTGAATCAGCTATGAAAGATGTCATGAAGTATATGAGTAAACCCGTGATATCAAAAGACAAAACAGGGAACATTGAAGTTTCAGATGCCAAAAAAGATTTCATTTACGAGAAAGACAGAACATGATATCATGAGAAACATAACATATATTCAATAAATAGTTATCGATTAAATAATATATCAAATATATGCAGAGTGGCAAATATTTGACTTTATTTGTCTCCTTGCATGATAACGCAGGTATCCAATCGCATTATTTGACCTGTAAAGCAGATTATTGTCCGCGCGGTAGATAATAAAAAAGTCCCACGTTGATGAATCAGCTATGAAAAATGTCATGAAGTATAGGAGTAAACCCGTTAGTAAACCCTCGATATGAAAGGCAAAACAGGGAACATTGAAGTTTCAGATGCCAAAAAAGACTTCATTTACGAGAAAGACAGAACATGATATCATGGGAAACATAACATGCATTCAATAAATAGTTATCGATAAGTATAGGATATCAAACGATAGTTGAAAGCATTATCAACATAACAAACGACGACCGCAGACAGGAGTTTGTTATAGGATAATGCTTGAAAATATCGTGTGATAACTATCATAACGCATAGTTTTACCTAAACAATTCGGAGTGTGATATCTGATGACTTCCGTTTGTTATGTACATAATACACGGAATTTATTACGCAAAGGCCATTGATTTCTAAATGCAATAGAAATCCATGCAAAAAAAGACCACGGAAATATCCCAATCCATTCATTTCCATTCGAGTCATTTAGCTCATTAAGACGGTGTGAATGATTTCCATCAATTCTGTTTATGCCGCTGCATCAATGGTGTCAAATCATTTTTTTCTAACTTGCTATTCAGATCCTAATGACAGGCATGGAAAGCAAGAAAATTTTGAATCTCGACATTCTTGAAATATAGCATGACATATTATCATATTCAAGATAGCATGACTCAGGCTTGATAAAATGCATAAATGGTTCAATGGTCCGTCTAATTCAGATGGCGGTCAAAGTTTGTCAACTAAAATTGTGCCTATATTTCTGACTTCCTCTCTGAAGAAGAATGAGTGAACTCATTATTGCAGCATCAAGAATGAAACATATAGCCGTCGGGGTTGCTGAATGAATGAAGACAATGAAGACAATGAAGAGAATTCTAAGCAATTTAATCAATGCATAAGATGACAGAAATCGTGGAGTATTGCTCTTGCAGGTCATGGAGCATTAACTACCATCAAGTATATTCCGCACAGAGTATCAACAGAATGGACAGTGGCAGATTACAGTATGCGCTCAATCAAGATGGAATTCGTCAATGGACCCTATTATAAGAAATAAACAAGCCTCCAATGCAAGCTACCATTTCGAAAACTTTTGAAACATTTCTTTTATGTGCTTAGGGACATACTAATAGACATTTTCCGTTGGACCCCAGTTTTTCATATTATGTGTAGTGTTGTGTAGCAAGATTGCCCACTCAATCAAACTTTTAAAAAGTGCGATTATCTTCTTTACACATTGATATCGCGAATTTGGTCCATTTACGTCGGAGCGGTATCTCCGTCATAGTTCCAGTGCTCTCAAAGGACAGGGCACAAATTGGAATCAACGATTCAATACACCTCTTCTTTGAGCCTTTTCAGTTTCAACTCTGGGATCAATCGCGCAATCGTTGACACAACTAACCGAAACTATATTGTTGCAGATGTCCCACGTAAGAGGGCCTTCCTCGAAATGACATCTCAGCATTGGCATGCAAGGGAACAGTCGGAGAAATTTAACAAATTGGAAGTAAGAATTTAGAAAGATACACAGCTCTTCAAGCTCGTCCGTTGAAGAAATTACCAATATTTCCTTTATTAAACTGCATAGGAATGATACTCTTGCTTATAACATCCTTCGTTTGTTCAGTTTTCTCCGCGGAATCGTAATGAGAATGATAAAAAATGCATCCAAATCATTTGTCTTTTGTTTTCTGATGGAATTTGTCTGATTTCATTCTACTCTCAGATGATTGAATAAAAACTGATGAATTCTTCATTCCGTCAACATGCATGTGACATTTCTATTTTATGAAAACGCTGCCAAATGTCGTTCGTTCAAACATAACCGGTTTAACCCCGGCGTTTACACCGACACTGGAGTTAACTCCGGTGTTAACTCCAGAGTTTACTCCAGGGTTAACTCTGAGCTCGGGTAAACGGAGTAAACACTAACACTTACACTTACACCGGACATGAATTCAACTAATTGTAAAGGTTAGTTTCCACATTTCTATTGTCAATCGACGTTACTGCCATTTCTATGTGATTATGATTTGACTCTGTTGCTGGTCTTTCTGTACATTGTGAGATGATCTTACGTATTCTATCAGTGTAATGGGTCGTGCTTTTCATTATGTCACCACTGACGAAGGCCTCAGGCCGACACATTTGGTGTAAATACATCTTCCGTCAAGTGCTCCTTTGTTTTGAGCACGGACTACGGATACACAGGGGCAGGAGAGCGACATGCGTCGGTCTTATGATCGCCGCTTTGCTCACTACAATACTACGAAAATACTACTAATGCATAGACATAGATTTTTGCAGACACCTATACATGCATTTGTCTATTTAGAGGCAACGATATCACAACGACATCATAGATTTTTTCTTTGGATCATCATATATAATAATATTCTACAATATATGCATATCGCGATATCTCCATGTCTTTATTGTTTACTTCATCTCTATTGTCTCACTTTATCATCTGTCCATATCTATACATCCTATTGTTGATCGCTGTGTGCATTGCAAGCATAGAGATGAGAATTTTACATTACACGAATGTGAATGCTCTTCGTTCGATTTTGTGTCCTGTCACTTCAGTTCTGCCATTGAGACAGTCTGTTCAAGACGAAATATCTGGCATTACATTTATTTTGGCTTCAAACAGCGTTATTTTGGTTTCTTTTGATTTTTTCTTTGGATCATCATATACATATATATGATAATATTCTGTAATAACGCATAGTTAAGTGCATATATCTCTGGTCTTCCAATGATCTCAGTGTATTATATAAAAAAATATCACACGGAAGTTTGCATGAATTCTTCAATGACTAAATACCTATCACATATACAGTTTGAAGAGCTGCTATTCAACGAAAAAAGTTTGTTAGTGTATCGCTAAGCACATAAAAGAGTTGTTACAAAATTTTGCGAAATGGAAGCTTGGATTGGAGGCCTGTTTTTTTTCTTGGGTCCATCGACGAATTCCATTTTAATTGAGCGCATACTGTAATCTGCTACTGCCCATTGGTGTTGATACCCTGTGCGGAATATAGCATCTGAGCAGATATCCTTGACACTTCTATACGAAATGAGGGTGATTATTTGAATTGATGTCATTCAGACAGAAGTTAAGTGTGTATTCTTGTTACTCTTACTCTGCGGGCGCTGTTAATTAGTGTTTTCAAATCATCAGCTATGTTTGTAGAGACAGCGCAAAATGCTGAGCATATGCTGTGTTTGTGCACCGGTAGAAGAATGACAGTAAATTTAGAGACTATCCGAGTACATTTCATTGCTTTCCTTTGAAAAATAAGTTGCAGAATCCATCGATGAAGAACAATGTGATTTACGCCGACGATCAAGCCAAGATTTCTCTTCTTTGGTGGCACAGTTAATACATTCTCACAACTGCTGAATTTGATAGCTACAGTGAAGTAAATCGATGAGTCTCAATAGATCTTCCTCAGGAAGAAGAGGGAGGAGAGTCTCAATCGATATCGAAGCACAACCCTCATCTGTGTAATGAAAACCGACTTCGCTCGTCGCCTCAAATCAGAGTCATCAAAAATATGAATTTGCTGATCGAAATTTGAATTTCGGAGAAGCAGAATTCTTATTGCAAGGTGGCAGACGAGTGGCCTATATTCTCCTGAACTTCTCCTCGCAACGATCGAAGAAGTCAACACAATAAAGATCATGACACTTTTACCCTGTTGGATAGAAAATGAAATAAAAAATAAAATGGATATCTTTTGAGATGGATCATGAAATTTCATGAAGTGATGCAAAAATAATATGCCTGTATGGGTATGGCAATTTCTGAATACTATTTCTAAAATTCAGAGCTCGATTCTATCCTGGTGCATGCTTCATCAATATTCTAGGCTTCTATGTACCGCTATGGCATTAAAAGCATAGCAACAAATGTAGTGTTTTCTTTGGTGCTGGCTCTTCGAAAGGTCACCTCAGGAAGGTCGAAAAGTCATCTCAGGAAGTAAAACCAAAATATGTGCTATTTTAGATTTCTGTCCAGATGCTTATAGAATGAAATCTGGTCAGATATCCTTGACCCTTCTACACGAAATGGGGCTGATTTGAATCGATGTCATTCATACAGAAGTTGCATGCATTGTATTCTTGTCAATCTTCTGCAGGCGTTGTGAATTAGTGCATTTCAAATCATCAGCGATGTGTTTGTGGAAATGCAGAATGCTGAGCAAATGCTCTGTGTTTGTGTATCGGTATAAGAATGACAATGACAGTAAATTTAAAAACCCTCCAACTATATTTCATTGCTTTCCGTTGAAACATAGACCACAGGATCTATGGATAGCGAACAATCTGATTTACACCGATGATCAAATCAATATTTCCCTTCTTTGGTGGCGTAGTTAATACATTCTCACAACTGCTGATTTTGATAGCAACAGTGAAATCGTTCGATGAGTCACAATCGAGCTTCCTCAGGCAGAAGAATAAGAGTCTCAATCGATACCAAGGCATAACCCTCAATTGTGTATGGAAAACTGACTTCTTCCGTCGCCTCGAATAAGAGTCATCAACTATCTGTGAACATGTGCAAGCATATGCTCGCACTTTTCGAATTTTGGATCAACAGAAACATTGCAAGGTTGCAGACGAGTATATTCACGATTGAAGAATTGAGCTCAATGAAGATCATGAACACTTTTCAAGAAATAAGAGATAAGGTCATCGGTCGGTATGATTATGATGAGATTTGAACGAATTCAAAATGATATAGTCTACGACCGAAATTGTATTTAGTAATAAAAGACAATGCGCTTTTATTACTAAATACAATTTTGTCCGAAGACTAGGCTATATCCTTTTCAATTCTTCCAAATCTCATCATGAGCACTTTTATCCTGTTTTGCACAATAATTTTAGAGCTTATATGGAAATGGAATATCCTTTTAGAAAAAATGGATATCTTATGAGATTGATTATGAAATTTTATTGTGATGCAAATTTAATTTACGTTAGCAGTGCTATTGCACTATTTTGTATCAGACAATCCAAATGAGCATCCTGCATGTATACAGCAATTTCTGAATAATATTTAAAAATCCAGAGCTCGATTCTACCTTGGTGCATGTGGCATAATATTCCGAGCTTCTCTGGACCGCTAAGACATTTAAAAAGCAAAGCAACAATTGTAGTGTTTTCTTTGTTACTGCCTCTTCGTTCACGAATGAATAAAATCATCTGAGGAAGTAAAACAAAATCAATAGCCAATCCACTTATCAACGTAGCACTTTGTGTTATTTGATGAACTGCTCCACTTGGAAAATGGATGATGTGACCTAATATTTGTAAAATAATGTAAACCTGAAATGCAAGATTGTTTCCAAAGGATTATTTATTTGAATTGATCATTGATTAACTCCCTTTTTAAGTCTGCGCATGTTCGTAAATAATTTCTGCAGATAGCGTTCAAATGTTTTATTTAATTGAAAAAGCAGCCAGCAGATCTATATGAACAATATTGCTTGATACATAAATTATTTTCCTCAGATATTTCCTTCATCAGTGTGCAAAAAGCGGATTAATCGAAGGTCAGACTGAAAAAGAAACTATAGGAATTATATTTCAAAACTGATGTAAATCGGCATAATTTTCCGGATGTAGTTGCACATTATAACAAAAATTAATCAACAAAACCATGGTTAAATGCACCAGGATGAAATACAATATGAGCCTCATCTCGTATATGTGCAATTTTAGATTTCTGCCCAGGCGCTAGTTATAGAAGTGCATGGTCTGAACTACATTAACAGCATGGACAAGCTATGGGACATTGTTTCATATGGGTAATCTTTCAATGTTAAAATATTGAACCGCAAATTGTCTACTTATATTATAGAGAAAAAGAGGAGAACACGTCAAAGTCAAAGATGAATTTTTAAAAAAGTCATTAAGTCATGACGGTCCTTATGATCTCGCTTCGATCGACGGAAGCCTCGGTTCTTTTTAATATTGCCTTGGCATTGCATCTCACCAGCGCAACAGATATCCTTTCACAAATGGAATATACCGATTTAGCATATTACGGCTCAATAATAGATAACCTTAACACAATGCTAGTACAATTCAGATCTCAGAACCGCAATACTCGTATGCTATGGCTTCGGACCTGACGGCCCTCAGCCTTACAACATGTTGCGGTTCAGATATCTGAACTGCAATATTGCATTGCAAATTATCAGATTAGATATTTACATAGAGCACTTCACCAGGAGGTTGATAATACCATGATAAGTCCATGATAATACTTAAGCATAGACTTCTAAATTTAGAAGTCTATGACTTGAGAGTGAATCATTTCTGCAAAGAAATTAACAATAACATAGAAAGTCCTAGTGTATCATTATCTACCTCTATGCATTTCTGCATGTATTACCAGGAATTTCTATGAATAACATCGCACTATTCATAGACATCCCTGATAAAACATCGCCATCTAGGGCTCCATGCCTATCGATATTTAACACCTATTGCATATCTAGGAGTCCATGAATCTTTAAAGCCTCAGCTGCTTGTCTGGCCTGGGAGCATTGCTTGTGATTTTGGACATTTACGAATTTAAGAACATTGTCTTAAAATGGTCAACCTCAAGCAAGGTCAGCACAAAAACTGTAATGATAATTGAAAAAGACACTGTCACCAGCGCCTCGTCAAGTCTGATGAAACTCGGCCGATCCATAATTCTGGAAAAAACTCCGGAGCAATGAAAGTGAGACTGTGGTTACTACACAAAGAAAGTGAAGTAAGATATGAAGCAAAAACATGAATGAATCATGAATATCAAATCATGAATATCAAGTAAAATAACTAAAAAATTGAAATTCATGGCAATGTTTTTTTCATAAATTCTTAGTTGCTTTTCCATTTATATTTACACATACTTACAAGTGTAGAGATAGCATCTAGCATAACTGCTGTGAAATATTATCAGCAACAAGCATCACATTTGGATTAGTCAATGACAGTTCACTTGTCTGGCACTGTTTATAAATAATTACGAAGATGCTTCCATTTTCACTAAACAGCATATTCATGATTCGTGTAAATAAATAGTAATTGCTATCAGCCATATAACTTTATGTATATGCATAGCTGCAAAGTTTCATATTCGTATGTAAGAGTTCACCAGAGACGCCCTTGCGATTGTGTTACATGTGTTTTATTATGGTCAAGGGATAGGTGAAGTGATTTGTGAGTTCGATTTTCTTTCATTATTGTTCTCAAGTGTCATTTTTCTCATTAGTTTCTCAAACTTTCAGACATTGAGATTATTTAGCAAAGAATGTAATATACTGCTACATTTTACTATTTCAGGAAACATATAGCCTACAATTTGACAAAAAAGAAAAGTATAGATTTTATTATTTATTCAGGAAGCAATTCACTTCAGGTATCTGTATAGCAATCGTCAAGGGTGGCAAAGCACAAGCGATAGTCTGCACGAATAGTAGGATAGTAGCTGCTTGAAAAATGAAAAAATCTTTGCCCAGCATCAGTTATCATAGTGTATCACATCAGCACTTTCCGTATCAGGCCGCTTAGCCGTATCAATACCGGGAGGTGGGCGAGGGTGTGGGTTGGGGCGCATCACCGACTGTCACATTTTTGCTGTGGTGCTCCTAAAGCAAAGGTGTGTCCTGATCTTTCGCAACTTTTGGTTATAGCTTTTTTTCAAACTTTTCTTTAAAGATCGTTGGATTTTATCGAGATTATATTCATATTTATAACCTTTTGAAGAGTATTTTTTCAAAGGCTTTTGTAAACTGTAAAGTGTAAGCATTATTTACGATAACTTTTGATGGAATGCATTGATTTTCATAGTGCAGTGTTTATAAAGAATAATTCCATGAGGCATGTCATGTAAATACAACTTTTGAAAGTTGCATGTTGTGTAATTAGGCTACTACTTATAAAATATTTCAGGACTAAAAAGCAGCATTAAGTAGTATAATTTCTTTCTATTTCCTCATTGCAACTGCTGAATAAAAGGTCACAAAACTCTCTCAGGGAATTCTTCACCTGGTCCAAATATAATTTTTTTTGAAGTCTGCAAAATCATAAACCTGTTGAGAATGGCAATCAATGCCCGACATCCTGTTAAGAAATTTTCCAGAAGAATTGATGCCCCTAAAGGCATTCACATTCACACCTGAATTATTCTTGATGAAGAATGCAGTAGCTGCCAAACCTGTCATGGATTATTTGCAAACCTTTGTCAAGAAAATTACTGTATCAAAAAAGACGGATTATATCAACATACGAACATAGCAAACTGAATCGGCACGTCGAGAAATAGTAATTTTTAAAAGATGAATAAATTGAGGATTGCTTTCAAACGCTTCTCGTCACTCTGCTGCCATACATAAGATGCTTTTATGACATAACCTGAAAATCAGTGATATCTGAAGGTATAATCGAAATTGATCTCTGCGACAGCATACTTCCTAATGAGTTTCAGGATGTTTCTAAATCCAAAACTTCTAATACAACCTCGTCTATTCGTCACCATCTGCCTTATCATTTTTAGGGTGTTATCCGTGCTGACCAAGGCCTGCATCATCCAGATGCTCACAGATCAATCGATTATTCTCAAATCTGTCCATCAGCCGCTCCACCGATCTCTCACCAATAGTTTCTGACAAGCCCATAAAGAGGCCAAAGAATCTGAAAGAGACTTTGAAGGAGAGAGGATTTTGTGTTCGTCCAGAATGCACTGTTCTCTCTGTTATTGTATATGTGTGGGACCCCGCTCGTCTGGGTTTGAGTGTTCAGGTTAGGGGTCGAAACACAACTAGATGAGTACCTGCTGATGACTGACGGACTGCAGTTTTATGTTTTAAATCCCTTAATCGGTAACTGAAGTAGTGGTCGATGTATTGTAATTCAAATGAAATGTGGAATTACATGAAGTACTATAGACGGATGAAGAAACTGGCGATAACAAATTCAAGTGAAGAAATAGTATTTTCCATGTGTAGTCTTAGGTATAGTGTGTATAGTTTCATTGTTTTCGGTGTAGTAGAGTGTCATTGTAGTTCTATTGTTTACCTCCATTATCCACTTTCCACTTATCTACTCTTACCATTATCCACTTTGTGTAGTGTCAGATATACATGTAGTTCACTTGTAATCGGTGTAGTAGCATCGTTGTATTTCCATATTTTACCTCCACTTTTCCAATTTTTATTCATCGGTTTCCTGTTGTTTTATAATATCCATTTTTAATTTCCTTAACCTATGGTGACCATTGTCTTATTCTATTTCCACTATCAGCATCTGTAGGCGATACAGTATATTAGACGTCTGTTTTGAACGTGTATACGGCAGTGTTTGGAATCTATGGTATTAATATATTAACAGCAAGAATGATCAGTATTACAAGTCTTTTTATTTCCATTTTTACCAGATATTGGGCCAAAGCTGATCAATTTTAATTCGTTGCCACGAGAAAGCTACATTGATTCTTTTAAGAACTGATTAATCCAATGGTTACAGTAGCATTGCCTTCGTGCACTTGCGGATTGGAGAACGCCATCAGTCCTCATTAGGACTACTTTAACTAATAATTTAAATTAGTAAGCATTATATTCTATTATAAATGGCTACTGGGATGACTTTCATCATCGTATGAGAATTGACGAACTTATTTTAACATGTGGTCTTAAAACAGTCTCCAGTTATATTTAGATCGAATGCGCGCGGTCGCAGGAACGCATCTCCTCGAGGAAGGAGATAACAGCTTTGTATTTAGCTGATGACGTTCATATACAGCACAGCCTGAGTGTGATCGCCTATGTTTGTGTTGTGTTTGTTTCTATTTGCCTCCAAATGCCTAAGTCTGGTTGCAATCGTTCTACGACCTTCTGCCGGTAAGTTTGATGGTTTCTTGAATTCAACATAGAATCGATTAAGAATCACAACTAACTTGTAATTAGAAACTGACAAAATTTGAATATGAGTCCAATAACTCTCCCTCAGTAGCAGAATGGTGGCAGCACTCCGGCAACACTTAATTTGTGCTCCGCACTCCAGTTTGGCTCTGACCCAAGCGAGTTCTGCGCTCCGCGCTTGGGACTCTACTCATAAAAATTACAAATGACTCTTATAAGTGACTCTTCTAAATTTAAGTGCATCTACCTCAAAAGATGTTGCCGGAGCGAGCCCGCCACCGTCAACTGTCACCATTCTGCTGCTGAGGGAAAGCTGTCGGACTCCCATTAAAAATTCTGTTACTCTCTAATTATAAATTAATTGTGATTCTTATTCGATTCCTGTGTTGAACTTAAGAAGACATAAAATCTACCGTCATAGGGTCGTAGAAAGAACGATTACGACTATACAAAAGCAGTGAGAAGCAAATGGAAATAGACGCAGGCTTATGTCACAAATAAACCTCGTGCATTCGATATAAATATAACTGAAGATTGTTTTAAGGTTGCACGTCAAATTAAGTTCGGTGCTCCTCTAAGACCTGTGTCACACAAAATAAGGCGTCTTCCATGCCACTCGCCTTTTTGCACATTTTTCATAAGGCGTCTTCCATAAAGCGTCATGAGACAAGGTTGGGTCTCGGGTTCACTCTTGGGTTTTGGGTAGTCTTGGGGATACCTAAGAATCTTGGAGTGCGGACCCAAGAGTGAGAACCCAAGAGTAAAGACATTGACCATAAATGATCATTTGCGGTTTTCTTGGAAAAATTCTACCTAAGTATATGACCACATCATATCACAGCAAGTCATCTACATTAAGCTTACATGTATGTACATTAACCTACTTCAACCACACGATTGGTCTTTCTATGATAAAATTGTGCTATCATCAACTTTGATATAGACCTACCGTAAATGTCTGTCTGATAGTTTATTTAATTAGCTTTTTAAACTATGCTTTGATTACCTATGGCTTCCTTGTGAATTTAATCCATTAAACAAGATGCAATGCATGTTGTGTTAGACAGAATTTTGTATATATCATTTTGCGTGAAATAAAACAAATAATACATGAAAAAATGCAATGCATTAAACCAATACCTGTATAACGCTTATGCTGTTAAATTGATAGCCTACAACAAGTCGTACATAACTTGCTTCATATAACCTCTTGCCTTGAAAGTTAAAAACTTCGGCCTATATTGTTAATTTTGCTATTGGGCTACATGTATTAGAAACAGAAAGATATCGGTATCATTTAATACAGTGACATTCTTTGACGATTGCCTCTTACGATTAGTAAAAATATCGTTATATCTACATTTATGCTATTTTCATCTTATACGAGACCTATGCTATGCTTGTTTCGTTTCTCGATAAGACATGTTGTAAGGAATGTAGCTTAGTCATGCATGTTGCTCTAATTAGGAAATTGTTAGTTAGCTTATTAATGTGGTCTGAATTCCGTAATAACAAATTCATGTAATAAATGGTAAATATGAACATTAGATGCATATTAATTGGATAGCAATACGTACAATATGGTGTGATTCAAAATATCTTCATGCAACTTTAAATCTCAATCAAAATTCCAAACATATTCTGGAAATTGTTGTTCCACTTCATTAGAGAAATAGCCACTCTTGGGTCCAATCGTGGGGGTACCCAAGATTAGAACCAAGATTAACCTTGGTCTTGGGTCTTGGGGGTACCCCAAGATTTTATCTTGTTCTTGGGGGTACCTAAGCCCAAGTTTGGACCCAACCTTGCATGAGACAATTTTCATTTGCCGTCGTCCGCCTTCCATCATCTATCTTTCATCTTCCATCTTCCACGGATCGCAGTCACACTAGGGCAGTGGTGGGCAACGCGTGGCCCAAGGGGCACTTGGTGGTCCACCGGGAAATATTGGGTGGCCCGCCACTCATATCCAAAGTGTCCCGCGGAAATTATTTGAATCGATGATGTGAAAATGACTCACTCCGACTTGACCTTTGGGAGGTGCATCTAAGGGAGAGGAATCTTTTTTAGAATTTGCAAAATCCATTGATTAACAACTAAATGAGCAATATGATAGAACAAAAAACAAAAATTCACATTCAAATTATCTAACCATGCTCCATTCGTAATGAATATCTTCTCGTATAAGTGCAAAATGGTCATCACCTGTGCGAGTTTATGCTAAGTAACATTCGATGCCCTGCTGAGCATGTTCATCAACGTAATAAACTACGCTTCAATGAACCTAGAAAGAGGCTATATTAATTTGACCTTGACTGCGAATGGATGAATCCAACCGCAACATTTTGAGAGGCCAACATTTTTTCAAATATTCTTGCTGTATTTCATTTGTATACTGCTATATTTCGTATACTCTATCGCCATTTACGCATGACTATCATTTGTAGAGCCCATACACGGTTTTTGAAAGCCGTATATGTTTGGAGGACATATGTGCACGTATGTGCATGTAGCATGATCAATAATGGCAGCAAAATCCATTTTATCCTGTGAGACTTTTAGGCGGATAATTGCACTACACTTACAGGCCATTGCTTTTCGATGAAATAAGGTAATAATGTCAGTCATATCACCAAAATAGTCAAATTGCTGTTTAATTACACAAAACAAAAGGTTCCATGATTTGCTACAGGCCTACTCGCTCTTCAATACTCACATGAATTGTAGAAAGCAAATTGTCATTCCTCAATACCATACAAATTACTTGCGGGCAATACTGCTATATACATTTACATGTAAAATTTTGTTATGTAATACGACCACTATATATGCACGTACGGTACAGCAGCCCATGCGTACGTTTAAAAGTGCGGAATAAAAGAACATTAAGCATACACAGTATAATACTGCCATTTAAAATTGTGTACCGCGAGCCTTTTCACGCACGGGCCACTCCTTGTGGCCCGCTATCCCAACTTGGTTGCCCACTACTGCACCAGGGAAATCCATTTCCGATAAAGTCATCGCTATTTTTTATTATCAACCTTTGCTATGACTACCGTCTTGATTTACCCTAACTTTTTCATGCTGATTAACACAAGACAAAAATACTCATTTAATTTCATTTTGATAATAGAGGCCTACCTACGATTGATGCCAATCGGCTACATCCCGTGGTCCTGTATTATTATAGGCCTACACGTATTCAATCAAGAACAAGGCGATGAACTTGGATTCGGCCGATTTTTTGCTGACAAGCAAGAGTGGGACTACCACACTCTATTCAAAACAATAAAAGATAATCACGAGAAGTTTTTCTTTGTCCTCGTCAGACATGGTGAACAAAGATCTGTTATTTGATCAATGACATCCAGACTATGATGAGACTATGATCATGCAGACTAATATTTAAAGTCACTGTTTCTGATACATTGCTTTTCTTAGCAAATCACAGCTTCATTATCTTCCCTTAGACGTCACTTCACGTTGTTCTAATTTTAGAACAGTCCTGCGGCGGATGCCTGAAAGCAGATGGAAATCAACTTCACCAACCGCATAATTTCTTGCCTTATATCCGATGGACGACGCCTTCTGACTTTTTCTGTGTGACAGGTTGTATTCTTTTCTACGAGTACATGCAATTAAAGGGAAATTCCAAATGGAAGATGGAAGATGAAAGACGCCTTATTCCGTGTGATAGGGGCCAAAAAGTCACACGCAGTCCCACGCTAGGACCTTCTGTTTCAGGAACAGATCATTCGCCAATGACTTAATTATTCCATTTACATTGTGTATGCAAAAAGAAGTTATTATTAATTATTGCAGGCGATTTGCGTGCAGTGTGTTTTAAGTGATATTTAATGAATGACCGTCGAAATTTCACTAACTTGCTAATTGCAAATCTCAAATTCAACCGTGCATGCCTGAACTTTAAATATAGGGAGTTGTGTCGATGTTGAGAGATGTAAACTAGGCCTGCTGATGATTCCTGATATTGGATGAAATAGCAGCTATTCAGGTCTGTTTCCATTTTCCAACTCAATGCAACTCAATGTTTGATTATTCTATTTACAAATGCAACTCTGGTTAAAATGTTCAAATGGAGATGATTGTCATGAAATTTCAAGTTTACTCATTTCCTAGACACATTTGTGTTTTCGTTCAAGATTCTATCCTTATATCTCTAGGTTTTATTGATATATTTTATCCATCTCAATTCTTACATTGTTTTGTAAGTTGTACGAATGTGAATGATTTCATCAACAAATATGTTTATTTCCAATGCAATTCATATCCGTTATACATTTTATTTACTTCAATTTTTGACAATTAATTATTGTAATGAAATGCCGATGGCAGCTTTAGGTTCCATCGATCTTTAATAGTACAATTAAAATTTCATATTTTCATAAACTTCTAATGAAATTTTAGGCTACATTTAGTTTGCCTGGATTGAAGGCAGAACCATTATCCTTTGTAACATGCTGTCATAAATGGAAGAATCTCTGACTTGAGTCATTACATCTTCATTTTGTACATAATATATAAATATTATTATTGTCGCTCTTTCCAACATCGTTGTACTACTCAATGCTTTGCTCGTGAAGAACGGACGAAACTAGCAAATAATAAGTTAATAACATGCACCACTGGTGGAAGAGAGCTAATCTAGCCCTGTACATCATTTCTACGTTACCTTACATCAGGGATAGCGTATGATGCAAGTCGAAAGTGTGCACAACTCGAATTCCCTTTTGCGATAACATAGTGGATAGAATTCACTATCTATATTTCCTGCATTGCAGCAGAAGTCAAACCCTAAGTTCCTTTATGCCCAAAGTAAAGTGAGCTCACACTCAATCACACTGGATTTTCCAAGCAACTTTCAATACAATGAACGCGACTGCAAAATTCATCTACATGTAAAACCTCGACTTTTCATCGGAAAAATTGCGTGTAGTTATTTATATTATTCGGTGCCCTGAAACTGCAGGTGTACGCGGTGGAGCTACACACCTCCTCCAGGATTGTAACCGGCCGCCGGCCGGCCCCGACTGCAAATTTTGAAGACTGGCCGGCCAGTTAATTAAATTAGAACTATGTCGACCAGTCCCGACATTCAGTCAAGAATAAGTTGCTTAATCAATCATTTCAGCATTAAGAGCATGTAAATGTAACATAATTTGAGAGTATCTACACATAGTTTTGTAACATAAATATTGCGAACTTTTCAAAGATATTTAATTGTTTAAAAGGGCTAGATGAGAAATAGATACCTAAATCTGAACCCATTTTAGTACGGTCCTTATCGCGGCAAAAAAAAACATTATGGCAATGGTACGAAATTGCTGTTTTGTCGGCTGTGCGATGTGCGATGCGTCAAGAAGCTTTAGAAATGGCATATGATATAAAGCATAATTCACTGACATTGTATGGCAAGTTTCAAGAATATTCATTCAGTAGTTTCGCTGAAAAAAATTGTTGAAGATGAGAGCGGTAATACAGCAATTTAATGCAGTATTACCAATCCAAGTGGAAGAAAAAATATTCACATGAAGACTGATGGGGCATCAATTGATAAACAGTCAACTCTTTCTGTAGAATTCATGAGCATTAACAATTTCAGTGAGAATCCGAATATTACACTGAGGACTTGGCTATTAATAAGGATTACCCATGTCAACAACATTCTTCGAGTTATTCACCAGGCTGAAACTACAATATGGATCTATGTATCGCAAATAATTAACAGAGGGCATTTTAGGGCCAACTGGAATCGATCATCGCATGTCTTTCAATGTAAAAGATGTTGTCAATGTGCATAGTATAACATACGCAGTATATGTTGTTTGTTTTTATTTGCTTAAGTCAATTTTGTATCAAATTTTCTTATAGTTCATATTTATTTTTTCTGCTGTATCATGGTTGTATTCTATGGTTGTATCATGTAATTTCTTACCACAAAATTGCATATACATGCTAGATTATTGCCAAGCTTGGCAGCCGCGTCTGGTTTTCATTTGTATTATTCCCATTTAAAGCACTGTAAATGGTATTTAGTATTGTTAAAAGCCATATTTTATTTTTCAGGAAAGTACTATAGTTTGTCGATATCTGTATTTAAAATCTCAGTACTTACATCAGTGTAAGTACTGGTCATAAATGTACTTACATTCAGTTAAGGCAAACAACTAGAACACTTTGCAAAAACACAGAAGTCATGTTTCATTTGAGTCATTTAGTTCCTTGCATTCATTCACTGTAATTTTAACAGTGCAATTTTGGAATGAGAACCTTGCTCTACTTTGACACTCAATGGATCTCACTTCGTTATTTGACTGATTACAGTATATAGCACTGCTCATTTGCTTCTCAAATAAGCTCCCATCGATGTATGCAGAATCTGCAGCATCAGATATGCGGCCAGTCTTCTTCCTGGCGACCTCGCTTGGAATCCCGGCTTGCACCAGCCTATTCTTCGCGGTCCTTCTCAGGCTTGTATTTGTAAGGAACATGTCACTTGATGTAGAATGTAGAAACAAGTTCCTCACAGTTTGTTGAATGCTATGTATACCCAAGCGGGTGTTTTTATACCAGACGGGGCCTCGAGGATAAGGTATGCATGCAAGATAAAATGCCTTGTTGCCTTCTTGGTTATGAGCTTCAGGGCGATGCGACACGTACTCTTTGAATAACTTCAAAGGACAGCGTTCGGCATTATCACTGGCATACACTCGTGTGACCTTCGGATCCATTCTTGTGTTAGTAATACCAAAGCATTTGTTTTTAGACATTCGCTCTGTGTATTCAAGAAAGTCACCATTTTCATCCTTTCCAAGGCGTATTTGTGAATCCTCACCGTAGTCCAAATCATACTGCTCTTGAGGTGCTCTTAAGCTAAAATGCAATCCAAGATGATAAATCAACGTTTGCTGAAGTTGTTTTGAATTTGAATATCCAAAAATTCCTTTTCGCCACAATTCATCTTCGGCTTCAATCGGTATATTGTTTGCTCGCTTTTTGGGTTTAGCAAGACCAGCCTTAGCTGAGTTTCATTTCAGCATTTAGGATCATGCGCGACTCTTGAAACTGAGGAACTCTTGAATAAGGAGAAATTAAAATTGTAGTTGTGTATGAAATTGTATTGAATCATCGCTCCAAGCTCTTTTAAAGTTGACGGTGGATACCTGCTACCATCAGTTTTTCTGACATCAGAAAAGAAGTACTTGAGGCAGTAATTCAAATCGGATTCGGTAAATTCATCAATTCCCTTGATTACCTTTAATGGACCGTGAATTCTAATTTTCCATTCATCGTGCCAACTCTTAAATAGCTTAGATGCCCACTTCGCTTTTTGAATAGTATTTTTTGGGGTCACTTCATTTAGATGGCTTTGAATTTCAGTGTCAGTAGTTGATGCAAATCTACTGGAAGTGGGAATTTGATTTTCAGTAATACGTGAAGCCATTATCGTGTAAACCTTTCAGGAGATGAGCTTGGATAAAATGACCAAATTATTCCAGTTAGATTATGCATGATTCAAATTTCAAACATCATTGAGAATATCATGGAATATACCAGGTAATCCATGGACTTCTAAATCATAGTGCTATTGTAGTCTGTGGATGAACCATAGAATTCGATCTTTCATGCCTTTGCTATCCATGGACTCCTACAACGAATGCATAGATAGATAAGACTGAATCCATAGAATTCCAAGGTTTCAAATCTAAAAATGAAAATAAATCTATGGAAACCTAGATATTCTAGATCTCCAAGAATACAGAATCCCAAATCTATGGTTGAATATATCAATTATGTTTGTCAATGTTGATATCATTACATACAGTGCTATAAATATGTTATAAATGCCTCGATATCGGATCCAAATGGCCAAATATCCTCGTAGCTTCGCCACTCGGACATTCTGACCATTTAAATCCTCTATCGAGGCATTTATCATATACATAACATGCGCTCTTCAGATCTCATAATCAACTGACATAAAATCATGCAATAAAGTCTAGTATAGTCTAAAGAATAGTATCAGCAGCACTCTTATTTACAATGCGATGCGTTTTGCAAAACATCTGAAAAAGTAGAATGTTAGACTAGGCCCTACCTGTTGCAATTTGGACGTTGTTTCTAGACATACATAAAATGTCTTGATTTATTATTAAAATGCGTTTTAGTTCTGTTATTACTAAAATGAGGCAACGAAAAGTAAGTGTTGTTGCTCGCTTACAAATATTTTCAAATTCATGCAATATCAGCTGATTTTCTCTGGCTTCGTTGCACACGAAGTAAAAACACGCCTATTTCCTATCTAGCCCTTTACAATATTAAAAATCTTTGGAACTTTTCTTTAAGCATTTAAAAAAGATTACCGGCAATTCATACATTAGTTCAAGCCATGCCTTATCTCAAATAGAGTTTCTAGAATCCTACATTCTAGCCTGCAGGCCTATGAATTTTGGAAGAAATGTGTATTCCTCAGCCTATCTGTAGTGAACTTATTCCTGGTTTTGAATAATTTCACTATACACTACATGAGATCGTTTATATAACACGTGGAGCCTAGAGAAGCAATGAATAATGTATTTCAATGCAATCTGAGGTCCTACTACCCGCACATTTGAAATTGGATCGTGGATAATTGCTTGATAAGTTAACGGCACTCGATAAAGTTTGATTGACGTTGTACAGGGGCACTCACTGAAATAAAGATTTATAACAAGTTTGGGGAGCTCTTGTTTCAGACTCTTATACGTCAGCTCGCGGTCATCAATGTAAACTCAAAAGATCTGAATTTAAACTGTAGTGGAGAGAGTTATCAACTGACGCCGCAAATCACTGGAATTCCCTCATAAGTGAAGAAGTAAATCTCAATTCAGTGAATCACTTTAAATCAAGTTTACACGTCGCAGACAAACCATTTCGTGACATCAGCACTCAGACAGTGACAGAATTGCTCATCACAGAACTTTTATCGTTCAAAAATCTTTTATTATATTGGAACTAAGAATTGTTGACCGCTTAAAGCTTTCTTGTGGAGGCGGGATATACATGTAGATATACGCATATATTATTATTGTATCAATGTTATTATTATATCCATGCCCCTTTGAGCTATTATTTTGATTATCTGTTTTCAAATTGCTTGTGTTTGACTAACTTTGAAAATGTAGTTAACATTACTATACATTTTACAGATGACCTACAACTCATTAGATTAGAAAATAAGTCATTTCGCGTATTAATGCTTATCGAAGAGAACATGCTATCAATGTGCGAACAATTATTGCATTGTATGATATTGTAGAAGGTAGCTCTTGCTTATCCGGAGTACCGGATAGCCCACTGTTCATGCAATTCACGTATGCTATGTGGAAATTGAATAATATCCAATGGCATAAGTTGACCAAATGACGTCTGACGATCAAAGCCTCAACCAACCGGTATAGTGACGCCAGCCACCGTCCCATCCCCGACCGGCCAATCTTGCTTGATATAGGCCTATGTATTGGTAATAATAATTTTCGCTATTGACCAAATATAGGCCTATGTGCTTTTGAAAAAGAATGACGCGGTCAATAATTAAGACTTTATGCTTTTTGGACTACATAATGCACAGTCGAATGTGTCTTTTATATATCATCATGTCATCATATTGCCATAACTCATCTCGACAAGCCACAGAATTCATTCCTTTCTGCATTAAGCCGCATACAATAAATGTCTATATTGATTGAAATATCAGTTTCTTTTACTCAATTTTTCAAATTTGCATCTAACGGTTTGTAAGGTGGCAGGCATTTTTGTTCCTTGGATATTGCATTTATACTATCAATACATGCTCATGTGCCGCTTTGTGCAACACACTGTGCTACTCTGTGTGATCATCATTATCGATAAAACTCTTACTATTATCTAATCATCTCATCTAATATCATGTTTATTGAAATCTTGTCATTAAAAATCTTGAGTGTGAAAATATGACACATAAAAGAAACAAATCTGATTACTCTTATTTCGTACATCAGATGAAATTCTTTCTAAGAGAAGCCGACTTCTTAAAACTATTTTTTCATTCTCTTGCAGATAAGGCGATGGGAAACGGCAGACTATCGACTCTGGAGACGCTATCCCATCATATACTGAATGATGTACAGCCACAAGAAGACGGTGGTATTTTTCGAATCCTATTCAGAGAAATTTTAAGCAAAAGTAAGGCTAATATGGCTTTGGAAGTGTTTTCAGATATTCTCTCAAAAGGAAATTATCAAACTGCTATGTATTCCGGCATTTTCTGGATTCTATTGGTTCCAATTGTCATTTTTATTCTCCTTCTTTCGAGTTGTGGTAAGGCAGTGCACAAGTGCTCCCGATCGAACTTTAAATTTCATATGAATTTCTTCAAGAGCTGTAAAGATTTCCATGCAATGAAGGACTTCAATAAAACATCAACACATCTAAAAATTGAACATCTAGATCAACCGATGAAAGTACTTCTGTTAATAATCGGCTTCGTTATTATATTGTTCGTCTCTGGTATGATGCTTACATACGCCGCCAACAATCCTCTACAGAAGACTATCGACAACGATGATCAGAATACTTTGAAAGGGACGCTTAACACAACAATCGCTGATCTCCGCTTCTTTATTGAGAATGGAATTGGCCACGGCAGCAATCTGACCAAGTCTGTTTTGGCTAGCTTTTCCTTCAATTCAAAGGCCGTCATAAAAAGAGCTATTAGAAATTTCACATACAGCCTTCTTGAAAAATACGGGGTAATGAACCTTTTCACAGAATCACATAAAGTGGTTAGTGAAATTCTAAATATCTTGACTATAATGAAATCAATTGATGAGTCACAGAAAACTGTTTTCGATGACCTATCTCGTTTGAAAGGCGCTATAGATGAGAATAACAGACTGAGGATGACGTTCCTTCTAAAAATATGTTCACTCGAACAATCCTTCGACGATAAGGCTGAATGTGATAAGCTTCATGTAGGTCTTTCTAAGCAAACTGTGGATATCAATCGGGATAAAATAAACTTTGAAAGCAGTACAGGACTGCAATTTTTGATCAAAAATATGGCACTCAATATCTCCACCGTAGGCAAGCAAATAGAGGATGCAAAAAGCTCTATCAACACAATGATCGAAAATGTGGATGAAGACATTCAGAAAGATCTTGATCTTGATAGCATGCTTGGTTCAATTGGTGGCGTTTGGACATCTGCTGAAAAATTCTTTCATACCGCTATAATTGCGCACTTCAACAAAATTCAACGAAGTGGTGAGTAAACCAAATTTCTTTAAACGACATCAACTAGCTAAAATAAAACAATTATTGCATCATAGCTCACCTCATTTGGACCATTTAATTCCTATTCACTTTCTGACCAACCTAATCCTAAATTCATCCTGATTCAATTGATGAATTTGATGAATTAATCCTAATTCACATCACCCTGATCCACCATGGCCTGATCAACGTCATCATGGCATTGGGGTATCTTGAAGTCTTCTTTGTTCGTTAGAATAACGTGAAGGTACTCTGACTTAGGTACCATATACTCATTTTCAGTTGAAAATCAGACCAAATCAATCGTATCAAAAATGTTTGCCCAAACGTGATTTTCAGCACATTCAACCATTTTGGGATAAAAGCAGCAATCATCCGGGGCACTTACAGCTGTGGGATTTCGATGCGCTTCAGAGCCCGGTGTGGATATTGCAAATGCTATTTTATGCAAATCTAAATGCAATTTTATGTTGATGCTTGTGGACGATTCCATATAAATTAGTACACGAGCCTGAAAATTGAAGCTCATCAGAATTGATGTGAAACATACTTTCGTCGCTCTAAATTATCTGAATATTGATGAAACAATTCCCATCAACTGCACTGAAAATTGATCTTTAAAAAATAATCAAAATTTTAGACCTTCCATATTATTTTTGATTTTTTTAAATATATACAATAGCATAATGCAGTGCTTGAACTGTGATATATATGTACGTCTGGTTGAATAATCACCGAAACTGTTGAAACTATTGGAGGCCGCAAAAAAAAGAATGAATAAAATTGCAAAGTAGAACTTTCTGTGTATATTGAATCCATGATATCAATACCTCTAAAGTTTGACGTTGGTTACATAATTTTAAATTTTTTTGGAATGATACACTAATAGCTCCTTTAATACTTACAGGTGCCATAAATGCACAGATCGACTCCATATCATCTACCAGAAAATTCATTCTTGGAATTATTGGATTCGTCCTCTTTATTTGTCTTGTTGCTGCCTTGTCATTAATGGCCATGATAATAAGTATCCATTTCTGGCTAAGAATCAATTGCAAAAATGAACAAGATACAATTTTTCAAGAATACTCAACGAAAGTGTCCATTAATGAAAGTGATCCTTCCCACAAGTACTTCAAAGCGAAGGTTCCTGTCAATGCATGTAATTGCTTTTTCTTTTTAACGGGCTTCCTGATCATTGTACCAGGTGCAATTGTCTCGCTTTCGTTCATCATTGGAGGCGTAATTCAAACTGAAGTTTGCCGGTATGTGACTAGTAGTCACGGTATCAAAATGATCGATAATTTTACAGAGAATTTTGTGAACCAAAAGTGGCATCAATGGACAGGTTCACTTAACCTCAGTTTGAAAGGCTTGAACATTACCTTGAAACAGCCCAAAAACATACTCACAGCACTCACATCAACTTGTGCCAATGACAGCAGTGGGGGCTTGTTGAAGGCTACTGGTGTCAAGGATTTGCTGGATGTCAATTCACTTCTGAATTCAGACGTTTTACGCAAGGCGATAGAAAATGGAAGAATTTCCACAAAAAAGTGAGACGATTTCATAATCTATTTTTCAGAAACATTATTTAGTCATATTTGGTCTGATATTTTATCATCGTAGTTTCAACGATGCCATTCAAAAAACACCAGAATCAGGAATCAGAAGTACCTTCTATAGAAGCAATTGCATGTAAAAAATACATTTTGAATTTGATTTGTAATTTTGACATTAGAAACAAGTTTCATCGTTGATAATATGTAGATTACATGCATTTAGGAAAATTTAATTT
Source organism: Prostheceraeus crozeri (assembly GCA_907163375.1). Classification (NCBI taxonomy): domain Eukaryota; kingdom Metazoa; phylum Platyhelminthes; order Polycladida; family Euryleptidae; genus Prostheceraeus; species Prostheceraeus crozeri. The sequence continues at coordinate 157,371 of CAJQUW010011415.1, read as the reverse complement.
ATATTGAATTGCTTGGTGGGAATTTAGACAATCTGTTGTGGTCAAATGTAGTTTAGTGCCTTCGCATCATGTAACAGCTGAAACGTGTGCCCTAAATGATCTTGAACATGCACCCAGCACATGCAATTATGATCGCAATATTGCCATTTTTAAGGTTAAGAAGATATCATGAATATAGGAATAATACCCATCTGAAGAGGGCTTTAATAATAACGACAATCTGGTGGCATGAAGATTTCGTCATTAAAACCCGATTCAGATGGGTATTATTCGCATTACAACCCGAATGAATATCTGTGTCCGACGGGCTTTATTTACGGCTGTATTTTCATTGTAATCGCATTAAAGCCCGCGCGAATAGAAAGTTGATGAACATCTATGTTGCAAGTTATCATAGAAAAGTCATTGTTACTGAGTAAGTTGGGTTGTCAGCCGATATTTCAGTTGTCATTCTTCTATGAAAGTCTACAATTCCAAATTAGACCGCCGTCATTGCATTATTGCAGTGAAAGCTATGCGGCATTATTTCATTGATACCGTCCCAGAGCCGGCAACAATATATCAATCATGCCTAGCTATTGAAAGCATCAATGAGTCGTACAGCCGAGGCTGTAAGGATCATTGATGCTTGAAAAAGCTAGGCATGATTATACCTTTTTGCATTCTACTTTTGAATAAGTGAATTCAATTTCTGCTGACTTTTTCCTAACCATATACCTATGCCTATGTTATGGCAACTTTCATAGATTTTAGTGCATTCATTTTCGTCATACTTATTTCCTATTTCTGATTAATATGAGATGACTATGTTGCGCAAAGACATTTTATTCGAGAATGACAGCATTCATCCCTAAAAGTGGGATGAAAATCTGAAAGACAAGAAAAGTTCAATGGAAGATGATTTTCCGGATTTTACCAGTGTTTTTGCTATTTCATGGCCACTTAGCTGTCCTTGAATACTAGGATTTGCACAATCCCGCTCGACATAGCGTCAAAGTGTAAATCCGCTTCAGGCTGCGATAATGCCTTGTCAATTACAGTCGTAAATTCTTCTTCAAAGAGAAATTCACTGATTTCGGATAAAAAGTCAGAAATTATTGGTCTTCATTCCGCCTTCAATCATGCTGAATGAACAATGTCCACGTGCTCGCCCAGTCATCTTGGAAGACCAATGTCTGCATGTCACTGTATACAAGCCAATATATAAAGGCCTTGCCTTCTTGTTTGATGTTCGACTCTTTCCATTGGATAGGTGCCGATCTTAACTGCTTCTTGATAACAAGTTTCCCCTCCAAGCCTCGACTTATGGCTTGGACGCAGATAGATGGACTTAGTGAAAACTCCTGCTGCACTTTCTCTTTGATCTCCAACAAGGTGATGATAAACTTCTCTTCCACTCATCTCACCAATGCGGCTACCATCGATTCACTCACCTTTGTATAAGTACGTGCTTATCAGATGGTCGCTTTCAGTCTTTCAAAAATTGGCTATCATGCTTCTTGCATTTTGCCTATGAATGCCTAACTGATCTGCATGCTGCAAGTAGTCTGACACGGATTGTCAAGCCGCTATCAGACGATCTCGAGCAGTTTGCACTATACTCATGCATTTTCCAAGTCTGGTGTCATCACATGTATCGCCACTCTGTGTGTTGATATGACATACGAGTGAGTATAATGCCAGACACACTCCCGGTTAGACGAAAGAGTGAGATGAAGGTGACAATAGCTCCACACATAATCTTCCAGAATTTGAATCTCAGAATAACGATATTGAATGTACTATGAATGCATCTTTGTTCTATGAATAACAGATTGAGAAGGAGTATCTAGAAATCGGACATGATAGATGAATGGATATCTTGCTCAACAGAAATTGAATTCACCTATCTAGAAATAGAATGCAAAAAGGTATACTATTGTAGTGAATGCGTGCCATGATTCATGCACATGTAGAAGTCTGAAAGTTTCTGGCTACATGCATAGATAGTGGTTTTTGTTTCAGTAGCCGGCAACAACGACGATTGTTGGCGGCTCTGGGCAGGCATCAATGAATTAATGACGATATATTACCGTTCAAATGGCAGCCTAGATTGTCGGCGCTACGCGCCAGACGATTTAGGCTGATCATTTGAAAGGTAATATATGCATTGCTATTAGTTTGTGTATATTGCTGTATTCCTATGATTTCTATTCTACTATTATAAAAGTGTGCATCGCAATAACAAAAAGTGTGCATCGCAATTGCAAAAAGTGTGCATCGCAATGACAAAAATATGAATAACGTATTTGTTTATAACTATTAACAGCACTCACAAGAGGCCTATATAAACATGAAGTGTGTACAGAAAACTTCAACGAAATACACACTAAAATAGAAAAATAATGACCACGTATAGGACATAGATCACAGAAAAGATAGGCTGATCATTTGAAAGGTAATATATGCATTGTTGCTGAACCTAAAATCTATGACATCAAAAATCCAACATTTTGATATGCGAAAATCTCAAATCTATGATAATTTTCTACATAGCCAATGCAGCTCAGAACACTAAAGTATGTCAAGCTTGAGATATCTACGTGTCCAAATTGTGAACCATAGGAATCAACTCAATGCCATTTTCACTGGGAATGTGGAGATGGACGCTGAAATGCTCCTCTCAATGGTATTACATAGCAAATTAGACGGCCTTAATCATGAAATTACCATGGACTTTTTTTTTCTTCAACTAATTTATTTAAATTGAATAAATAACAAAAATAAAACCATAGTTTAAAACATGTTCTAAAAAGTATGATAAAAATGTCACAAGTGAAAGTCAAAAAAAAAAAACTCTTGCCTCAGCGTTGACCACCATGGCAGGGACCGCTGATGTGTTGTTGACTGGTTGTCCTCGCCTTGAGCGGTATTTCCTGATGCACATCTCCATGGCCTGCACTAAAGCGAAGCTGGCGCGTGTTCTTATGAATGCCACTTCATCGGCATAGGCGGTTTTCTTTTTCAAAGAATGGAGATGTACTATTCTTTTTATCGCCTTTCTCGCTGCGGGCCCACACCACCAGATGAGGAAAAAACCATTGGGAGAAAGCTGGCATGCTCCACTTCTCGCACCCTTTCTTCATATTGCCGACGCTTTTCCTTTTCATGAAGGGCATATGCACTTGATGGATGCTTCGGTGCTGAGGCGCTATGTGGATGTTTTATGGAAACGATTGCCGTAAAGGCCACTCGCACAGACGTCCAAGCGTGCTTCATCCCCTATTATAGCAGTTCGATGTTCGAACGTTTCTCCCGTGATTGGTTGTAGAAGTGGTTCAGTAGCCACATTGTGTGTTACGTCCGACAAAGGATTTGCAAACAAATCACGAAGAGCATTGTGCATCAAGTTGATGAAGCCACCGACGTGGCATGAGAGAGCATGAGCAGGACTGAATGCTTTTCCGCAAGCGCATCGTGCTGGTAATCGTGATGGCTGCCATCCACATCTCAAGCATAGTGCATCCCTGAAAGTAGTTTTGCCGATAGAGAAGCCATACTTTTGAATGGGAAGAACAAGTAGCCACGATGACGCACCAGTTTCGCAAGATATAGCTCTGAGATATTTTTGATTCTCATTGAGTCTGCTGTGCACTTCTTTGGCGATTTCTGCTTGCTTTTTCCTGTTTTCAAATCTCAGTGCTGACTTGATTTCAAGCTGCTGTCCGTTTACTTCAGATATATCGTCTTGTCGCAGAGGAAAACTAATTCGGAGTGAATTTTCATATGCAGATTCAAGGTCACTTAACTTTCTGAGGTCAAGACCTCCCTCTCTCACTGGGAGTGCAAGTAGATCACGTTCAATTTCACCAAATGGCCCTTTTCCTGTGATAGTTGGAATGAGATTTCTTGAAATCTGGTCATCAAGTAGTGTCACTTTAGAAGCAAATGTTGGTGTTGTTCTTGCAAGGTAGTTAAACTTCGGGAGTAATCCGCGAACAAAACCACAATAAGCTGGTTGAGGAGCATTGATTGCAAAGCCTGAGAGTCGCTCAATCATTTCATAAAGTTTTCTTAATTTATTAGTTAGCATTTCATCACACACTTCGTCGGATCCAATTACCGATCCCAAAACCGTGTGACCAGCAACAATTTCAACTTCTGTGTCATGGACTAGGGCGGACTGGGGCTAGTTGTTACACGGGGCAAGTTGTTACAGTGGGCCTACAGTGAAAACTACAAAGCGAAATCTGACGCGTAACTAGCAAAAGATGAACCTTTATTGACGCATTATTTTCCCCATGAAAGAAGTTCAATTTATTATATTATGTGAACTACAGATAAAAAAATCGTTTTTTCCGTCCTTCGAGTAATTTTTCAAGTTTTTGCATGATTTGTTACTCAATGCGTCAAATGAGTCTCAGATTCACAGTTATCTGTTTGAGAGTGCTTGTGTGTATGTTTTCGAGATTGTAAGTCTTTATGTTTCGCAATTTGCAGTCTTTTCAGCTGTAAGTAATGGGCAAAAGACCGTTCCAGGACAACATAAAATTCAAAAAAATAGTATCTTTAAAAACGACTAAATTTATCAATTTATGTCATTATTTCAGGTTTTTAAGACCTAAATTCATGAATTTAGACCGTTCCAGGACACCATAAAATTCAAAAAAATAGTATCTTTAAAAACGACATAAATTCATGAATTTAGACCCTTTTTCAGGTTTTTAAGACCTAAATACATGAATTTAGTCCATTCAAAAAGTACCATTTTTTCAAAAAAATGGTATCTTTAAAAACGACATAAATTCATGAATTTGAACCCTTTTTCAGGTTTTTAAGACCTAAATTCATAAATTTAAGCGTTTTTAAAAATACCCATTTTTTCAAATTTTTCAAAATCTCAAAATTTGAGAATTACAATTTTACACCCGCCCTTAAAATCATGACCGTTCCAGGACACCGAAAATCATAAAAGTTAAGAATTTCAAATTCATGAGTTTAGACGTTTTTCAGGTTTTTAAAATATATCATGTGTCTAAAAATATTTCTTTAAAAGTGGAAGATGAAAAAACAAAAGAACCATGAGCCCCTTTATATCCGATATTGGAACAAATGGATACAACAAAACGCAAATATAGAACGGCGTTCTCTTCTTTTCATTCTTCTTTACTTTCATAAATTACTCACATTCACTTTAAAAGTATAGACTGAAAATACACTTGCAAATTGAGAACGTTGTTCTCAACTTTCAATTCTTCAGCAGAACAAGGTTGAAATAAATTACTTACATTCACTTTAAAAGTATAGTCTGAAAATACACTTGCAAATTGAGAACGTTGTTCTCAACTTTAAATTCTTCAGCAGAACAAGGTTGAAATAAATTACTTACATTCACTTTAAAAGTATAGTCTGAAAATACATTAACGACGTTCTCTGAAGTCTGAAAATACAGTTACAAAACTTCATAAATTTAACTCGTCTATTTCTTGAGTTACACCAGTTCTTTTTCCCCAAATTTCATCAGAAGATTCCAACAGTCTTTTTTCTTTTTCATTTGTGAGAAAGTCCTCAATTTGGTTCAAGTGTTTTTTAACAAAATGAATACTTAATGTTGAAGTATTGAGTTTCGGGAATTCGAGAGATAGTCTATACAACTTGATTAAGAAACTAACATACGTTCTAGAAAAATAGATTTGGTGTTCATCATTCAAACATTTAATGAACTTTACAAATGAACACTTGATTAATGTTTTCAACTTACAAAATACCTTACCTTGATTAATATATGAAATTAACAATCTTTGGTTACCTCTCTTTTCTGTCAAAATTAGTTTTTTCAACGAATCTATACAGATAGGAATAGAAAAATAGTCCACTTTCTCCGGATAAAATTCCTCCAACTCTGTATCCACAAATGAATTTGAAATAAGGTCTTTCACTTCCTCTTCTTTGTTTTTGTCAACAGTTGCTTTCTTCTTTTTCAAATTTTCTTCAATGAAGTTTACAGCCAAATCTTTAAACAGTGCTTGCTGGTCAGGAACTATTAGAGGGAAAATTGAATCGCAGAAGACTGCAAATGCTCGTTCTAGAGGTGTTGATGATATATTCCAGGATGAAGACATGAAGTGATTGCAGACAAAGTCAGTCTGGTAGAACGCGCACAGAATGAATGCACAGCAGTAAGAATGAAATTGTAATACTTGGAATAATGGCAGCAGCTGTTCCTGAGAGAGAGAGAATCTTTATGACCTTTGCCCCAGCGAAGCGACTAAATCATACCCGCATTGGCGCTATTGTCTGCCACAAGCCGCCGCAGCTGTCACCACTTCAATGTTCAACGTCAAACCAAGTCAAGCGAAACAAAACTAAGATTAGCGACTTCTTCTGCAAAAACTAATTAAAATGTGCATTAAGATGCATTTCTTCCCAAAAAAGGATATTTTTCGTGGAATGAAGAGTAGTTTTTTATCCTCATAACATGTACGATTGCATCGGTATTGGGCAGTAGAGCTATACTGGAGTAAACAAAAAATTCAATTGCTAATCTACGATTCATACTGGCAAACAATTCCTTTGTTCTCTCTCCCTCTTCGTCCCATCCTCTCCCAGAGCTTTTGGTCTGACTGTGTTCTTAGAAATATACGCCAAACAAACAACTGCGTATTTCTATTTAAATCAAAATTCAGAAGATTGTATTCAAAATATTTATTCAAAATATTTATTCAAAATATTTATTCAAAATATTTCTTTAAAAATGGAAGAAACCGCAAGAATATATCCTTCGTTATCATATGAACGTAGTTCTACTTTAGTGGACATTGAAAAAATGAATAAAGAAAAACACAAAGATAGAGTACGTTATATGAAAGATAAGGAATCTCAATTATTATTAAGATTAGAGCATTATAAAAAATTAAGAAAGAGATGGACTAAAGTTAAGAATGTAACACAAGGAATTGGCATATTCTTAACAATAAGTTTAGGCGCTCTCACTATTGTTATATCTTCTGGTGTTTTAGTAATTCCAGTAGTTGCTACAGCTTTAACAGGTACGGGTGTTTTTGCAACTTGTTACAATGTTAGATAAATCTTTAATAACTAAGAAACGAAAATCATTAAAAACTAAGCATTTACATATTAAGGAAGTCTATGATAAACTACACTACTACTTTCAAAGAGTATGTGATGATAATGTTATTACGTTAGATGAGATTGAAAAATTTGATCTAATAGCTAATGAAGTAAATCAAACCTTTCAATTACAGTCCGAAAAAGTTGATGATAAGAATAGACAGGATGGCAAAATTTCTAGTGATGGTAAAATTTCTAATGAAGAAAATGACAAAATTTTTTTAGAAGAGCTAAAAACTTTAAGCGAAAATTTAAGCAAAACTTTATTAAACAAAACTTTATTAAACAAAACTTAAAACGAGAAAACTTTAAACGAAAAGATGTCAAACAACAAAGCAATAAAAAAATAATTTGTTCAGTAAAATGTTTTTGTTGTATTCCAATGTTACCACAAAATTCAAATATTATATTTTAAAAATGGATAAAATTAGAGCTGATAATTTTAAAAGAATAAAACAATTAGAAGAGTTAATAAAACAAAGAAATATTATGAAAGAAAATCATCTTCAACATAGAATGATAAAAGCTGGTATTCAATCTGATATGTTTGAAAAAATGCAGCAAACCGAACAAGTAAAAACTGATTTTGAAAAAACTATGAAACCATTTAAAACTCTTGAAAAAGAACTTACAAATAATGATAAACAAATTGATATAACAGATCCAGAGCACAAAACTATATTAGATGACTATGGATTACTAGAATCAAACATTAATAAGAAATTACCAAAATCTATGCAATTTGAACATTCTATTTCATTTATAGATGGAAAAACAATACCTAGATTTTATCTCGGACAAAAAGAAATATTTCCACAACCTTTTCGAGGTTTAATTTTTTCACCAGATAAATCTCCTTTTAATTTAGATAGAAATTTTGTTAATCTTTTAAGAGGAGCAGATTTAAATAATTATGCTGTAGAAGATCTCATAAAATATAAAGCTATGTTAGACAGAGTTGGTGCAGTAAAATCTCTTAGACGTTATAAACAATTAGAAAATTTATTATCAACGGGAGTTAAAGTAGGAAAAGGTTTATCTGAAAAACAAAAAACTGAAACAACCATATTTTTACCAGATGATCCACAAGAATTACTAAATAGATTAAATATTTTAATATCGGCAATAAAAGAAGGACATAATTCTAGTTTCAATGAAATTCATGCTATATTGAAAAGACTGTTAGAAAAGAAGATTCTAAATGAAGAGGATTATAAAAATATAGCCGAAATATGTTGTTTCTAATTTTTATCTATGATTTTTATTTATGATTTTTATCTATGATTTTTATCTATGATTTTTATCTACGATTTTTATCTATAATATTTATTTAATTTTTTAGTTTAAAAATGTGTTCAGCAGATTTAGACAAAATTAATAATCATTTAGAAAAATTGACAGAGATTTTGGGTTCATCAAAATTTAGTACGACGTTAAAAATTATAACAACTACTTCATCACACACTTGTAATTTAGAACCCATTCTACATTTAGAACAAAATAAAAATTATCAAATTGCATTGACTAGTTTCTCCACATTTAACACTATTCAAAATGCTATAAAAGATGTGAATGATCAATTTAGATATTCTACTGATAAAGGTAAAACATGGAAAATACTAACTTTTCTTCCTGGTTCTTACGAAGTTGAATCAATATCAAATGAAATTAAGAGACATTTAGGTATACCATTTAAAGATAAGAAACAATTACATTTTGCAGTTGAACCGGCAGTTAATAAATTTTCTCTTACTTTAGACGAAAATCATCAAGTTGATTTTAATCATGATAGATCATTGTCAAAGCTATTAGGATTTAATAAACAAACCTATAGTCAAGGTTATCATTTAGGTGAGAAGATTCCAAAAATAACTGAAATAAATTCAATTGTTGTACATTGTGACATTATTGAAGGAGGATATATAAATGGTAAATTATCAAATTTAATATTCAGTTTTCCAGCTTTTACTGTACCCATTGGTTATAGATTAAATGTATTTCCCCAAACATTAATATATTTCCCTATTACAAGAAAAACTATTAACAACATTAACATTAGAATCACTGATGAGAAAGGACAAGAAATAAATTTTGGAGGTGAAGAGATTATGATAGATCTTTTGGTTCGGGAGGTATAACCTCCCGTTCGGGAGGTATAAACTCCCGTTCGAGAGGTATAAACTCCTACGCGAAGCTAGAGAAGTTTAATTTTCTTCTTCTTTAGAAACAAAAAAAATAAAAATAAAAATAAAATTTTTTATTAAAAAATGAGTGAACTACCTCCATTAAATAAAAAAAAACTTAAATTTAATCATCATCCAAATTTATCTAATAAAGTTTTGTCAGTTATTTGTGGAAGATCAGGATGTGGAAAAACATATCTATTATTTAAAATTTTAACGACTCCAAATTTTTTGGATTATAACAATCTTATAATTTATACAACAACGGCAGAACAACCCGTCTATCAATTTTTAAAATATGGATTTGAAAATAATCTTAAAAAAACAGCAATTGCTTCATTATTCAAAGAATATGAAAAATCTGAAGATGAAGAAGAAATAAGTTCGTGGTGTGAAGAAGCAGCAAAAAATAAACAGTTAGTAGAATCTAATAAAAATAACCATATAAAGATACAATTAATAGATGATAGTGGTAATATGCAAGATCCTAGTAAACTAGATAAAACAATGAAACATTGTGTAATTTTTGATGATTGTGTTAATGATAGAAATCAGTCAGTTCAGAGAAATTATTTCACAAGAGGTAGACATAATAACTGTAGTGTTTTTTATTTAACACAAAGTATGTATTCATTAGACGGAAGTGTTATTAGAAAGAATGCAAATATATTTATACTATTTGAAATAAATGCAAGAAACTTAAGTGATTTGTTAAGAGATTTATGTGTAAGAAATAAAGATGAATTTAAACAATCGTGTAATAATGCTTGGTCAAAAGATTATGGCTTCATTACAATTAATATTGATAAAAAAATTCATGAAAGAGTTATCGAACAATTGTTCTCTGACTAGGCTTTGCCTCGAGGGGCTTCGCCCCGACTGAAAGTCGATAGAAAATATTTTCGCGGAGTGATAAAAATATACAAATATAGTGTTACAATATTTTTTTTTATTTTATATATATATGAAATTTGTCTATCTTAGAAATTAGAAAATTAAAAAGGTTCAGTAGTTATTCCATCAGGTAAAATTTTTCTTTTATCATCAAATGGATCTAATGCTAATTTATGTTCTTCTTTTAAATACATGTTATGTTTTTTTGAATTAAGTCTATAATTACATGCTGTTTTTATTTCATTATTAAATAATGCATTTTTATAATCTTGAAATGTTATTTGATTAGCCACTGATGCCTTTGAAATTCCTTTTAATGTTTTATGTGTTTTAATATTATTAGTTGTATCATAACAGTAACATTTAGATTTTAAAAATATAGCTTCTGTTATGAAATCTTCATTTCCTTCTAATTCATCTTTTACTTTACATAAATCAGAAGGATGAATGATATCTTTTATTTTATTAATTTCTTCATCAAGTGTAGAATTATACGGTATTGTTAATTCTAAGAAAACAGAATCGGTATCTGTAAAGTGTAATTTATAGTTTTTGCCATAAGCAGGTGCTAAATAATCATATATAAATCTATACATAAATAGTTTAGCTAATTCTAATATAGTGAAACCAATGAAATTAAACTTATCATGTTTTACGCTGATTCGACGTAAATGTACAGCACATAGTTCATCACTAAATCTAGTAGTTCTTTTATATGTAGGTTTCCTTGTTAAATTTTGAAACCTATCTTTATCATAAACTATTTCAATATTTTGTCTATTACGCACATTTTCTAAAGTCTTACCATAAAATGCATTATTCATTAATTTGAAGAACACGTTTCCAAAATCATCTTTATTTCTTTTAGCTATTTTGCGTTTTTCAATATTGAACTCTATATAATTTTTTAACCACCTAGATTTTTGATAAAATAGTTTTCGATGTATTTTGGTGAGAATCATTCCATGATCTAAATACCAATCTAGCATTCTTCCTTCAACAACATGCTTTCCTTTATTGCTTTGTGTTAACATAAGTTTTTTTTGTTCGTCTGTATTTTTTAGGAATTAAAGATTTTTGATAATCTGAAAAATCTTCTATATTAGGAATTTTGTTTTCGGGACAGAAAGGAAAATATTTTGTTTTATCTTTTATTTCATCAGGGTGTACTAAATCAACTTCATATATATAACCATGATTATAATTTCCATCATATGTTTTTTGATAATCTAGAATATTACACCATGACATTTCACCTGTTGGTAATTCTTGTATCATGCAAGAAGAATATAAGCTATTAAAATCATAATATAACAAATAGTTTTCTCTCATGAATTCATCAATTGCTTTTTCACGTTCTACTCCTTCTCGTTTCGTTCGAAAAATTTCTAATATTTTTTCTTTTTCTTCTGGAGATAGAGGTTTCATTATTCCATATTCTTGTGGATTTACTTTCTTATTATAACATTCAACATATCTATTACCTAAAACTGATGAAACTCCACCTCTAATTCCAGATTCAAAAAATAATAATTTATCATATGTATTTTCTTTATAATGTTTAAGTTTAACATTTGTATGTTTTAATCCTGCTAACCATGTTAAACCTGGTGTAGAATAACAATAACATGGATCTATTCCATAATATTCTAAACACATATCACGAAAGTTTTCAAAAAGATCAGCAAGGATTAATACATCTATCTGAAGATATTTCATTGTATAATCATACATTGTTTTACAATTTAACTCTCTCCAATTTTTTTCAGCTTCTGCATAGTCTTCGTCAGATAATTTTGATTGTTTTAATGCTGATTTAAATTTATTTATTGGAGGAAGTTGTTTTTCTTCCATAGTTTTATTCACAGAATTAAAATCAGTCTTCGACTGTGGACCGCAGGTTTTATCTCCAGTTATGTACTCATACGGAAATATGCCTTTTAAAGGTTTTAAATTATATTTATTTAATATTTTACATTGTTCAGATTTCAAAGTTTTTCCCATAACATCTAATGAATAAGGAGTAAAAAATCTAAATGCATCTAAAATTCTAATACAACCTAATTGCATTGAAAAATATTCTTCCTCTGTTTTACATAGTACATTTATTTGTTGTTGTTGTAATTTTTCAGATGAAAATAAATCTTTCATTACTAGATGGAAATCATATTTAGAACCATTATAGAAATATAAAGGAACAAAGTTATATTTAAATTTATTAGCATTAAGATTACAAGAATTATGTGCTGCACCTCTATATAATCCATTTAGATGATCATGATCTTTTACCTTGACGGCAGAGCCGTCGCTTCGCCTATCAAGATATCTACCTTTGCCATTTTTATAATTTTTTGTAAATTCTCTTCCACAGTAATAACATTTTGTTTCATTAATAAAATTTAATTTTTCTTTTTCTGTTAATGGCATCATCGGTATATTTGTTTCAAGCAATTGTGAAAAATAATTTTGTAATTCTTCTACTTTCTTTGTAAACATTTCTGAACTATCTTCACCATAGTATTGAAAATATTCTGATTTAAATAATTCAGGATAATTTGAATGAATGTACATTCCCCAACATAATGGTTTTTGTTCAAATAAATATTTTTCTTTACTTTGTTCAGATGCACTTTTTTCATAATTAAAAACCGAAGGTTCTAATTGGCCCGTACCATTTTCAGAATTATCATTTTTAGAATCGGGTGAAGCCCTGGAACTTTCCGTTCGATTTTGTGTCATATTAACATTATAAGCTTCAAAATCACAATAAATAGTAAAGGGTACTTTATTTTTAAAATACCATTTATTATATTCTAAATAATCATCTTTTGGAAATGTGTTTCTGACTGCTTCATTTTGTTGACAATTCTCCAAATGTCTATTCATTTCTTCTTTAGTTCTAAAACTTGTCATACATTGAAGACAAGGAAAATTTGTATTATCTGAAGTTTTTGTGAATATAGAAACATCTTTACACAATATAAAATGACCCTGATAATATAATATATTCGCTTGTGCTGGTTGTTTTGACTGTTCTAGTTTTTCAAATTTATCTTGATATATTTCATGTGTTTCATTAATTTCTTTTGCAAGATTAAATGTATTTCGATGAAAATTTTGATTTAATATTTGTAGCTGATAAATATATTCTTTATCATATTGTTCTTTATATTGTTGTAGACATTTTTTTAAAGATTCATTTATTTTTTGATTGGTTTAATTTTCTTCATTATTTAATTCTTTATTGTCATCATTTAATTTTTGAATCGTTTCTATCTTATTTTCATATTTATGGCCATATTCTTGTACTAATATTTTTGTTTGTTGTTGATAATCTGTTTTACATTTTTGTAAACTTTCATTTAAATTTTGTAATTTTTGTTGATATTTTAAAGATAAAGATGAATAATCGGAATCATAATCATAATTATAATTACGTCCTTTATAATTATTATGACTAATCATTATTGGTGATAGTGTTTTAACAAGTTCAAATTTTTCAGTACATATTATATTTCCTTGGTAAAAAATATTATGATGCATGTAATTTCCTCTATCATTATATACTATTTCTGATTGACATAAATTTTTATTATTCAAATAAAATTTTTTTGAATCTGAGTAAAGTGGAGTAATTTTACCAATAGAAACATAATTCACATTTAATTCAAAAACATTTACTTCTATTAAATTTTTATTCTTTTTATGAAACTTTTTTAACCTGTTATAATCATATGGAAATTCATCTAAGCCATCAGAAAGATCAAATTCATTTATGTATTCTTCTTTATTATAATGACTTAGTCTTTCTTTATGATATTCTGCAGGATGTAAATGTGCTATAATACTCCACAGAAAACAATAATCATCTTCATTTTTTATGTTGATTATTTGTGGTGAACTGAAAGGTAAAGGAACATAACTACCACCAGTATTATTTTTATATTTATCAATTACTATTTTCTTAGATAGTATTTTAACAAATCTCCAACCAGATTCACGTAACTGGGCTTCAATTATACAATTTTCTAATTTAAGTATCATCGATTCAAATATGGGTTGTATATCATTTACATTATGAATTTCTTGTGAATTTGTAAAATGTCCTTGTATTATTTCTTCAGGAATTCCATCAGGTCCATTTTTTGTATAAAGTACTTCTACATTCATATAACATTTGAAAGATTTCTTAAATATATTATAAAAGTTGGTTAGAATATCAGAAAAAGTTTTATCGGTTTCATTATATTCAACGGGCGAAGCCCTGGAAGACATCTCCGATGTCCCGCGAAAAGACTGATTAAATAAATATTTTATATTTGCTAAGGCTTCATCGTTTCGTTCAGCTTCATCAAATTCATCAGTATCGCCAAATAAATATCTTCCATCTGGTACGGGCGAAGCCCTGGAAGACATCTCCGATGTCCCATGTATGGTCTCATCTTCACTATTAAAAACTTTTTTATATTCCGAATGTGAATAATCATCAAACATTTTTTTAACTTTTATATCAGTAGGCAATGTTTCTAGATAGTTTTTATAACTATTTAATTTTAATATATTTCCTTCATCAACTCGTTCTACATTTTGTAAATGCAATTTACTATTTAAATGAGATTGATAACTTCTTTTTGTTTGCAACTTTTTTTTACATAAGACACAATAAAACTTGGTATTTTCCATTTTTTTTATTTTTTTAGAGAAAATTTAAGGAAAAATTTGTGTTTTAATTTTAGATATAAACATTCTAATATTTAGGACTTGAGTGTTATTTTATATTATTATATATTTCACGTTCTTTAGTTATTTTTTTCTTTATCACATTAAGTTTTATCATATTAAGTTTTAACATATTAAGTTTCATCATATAATGTTTTATCAAAAGATAATTTAAATTTTTTTTCACTAACTATTGATTCTTCATCATCATCATCAATTGATTCTTCATCATCATCATAAATTGTTTCTTCATCATCATAAATTACACTTTTTGGTATAGGATGCCCTTCCATGATAGGATACCATTCTCTTATTGGAATATCTAACTCTAAATTACATCTTTTATCTGATAATAATATAATAGAGAAAAATATTGGTCTTTGATCTCTTTTGGAAAATTTAATAACACCACCATAATCTGAATCACTTTTAGTTTTTGTTAAAGATGATAAAATTTTAAATTGATTAGATGTAAATCCTAATTTAAATTTTGTAGACCCGACACATAGTTGTCTAACAGTATCTTCAACTATGCCATCATTATTATTTTCAATTGTAAGAAAATGAAATTTAGATAAATTTTTATAATTACTAATATTTTTATAATCTTTTTTACCATTTACACCTTTTTCAGATGTTACAGAATCATCATTATTATCATAAGATTCTTTAAGATCGGGCAAAGCCCTAGAACCTTCGGTTCGTTTATTATGATTATGGTCATTGTTAATAGTATAAGGTGTAGTCCACATATAAATTTTCTCTTGTTGAGCTAAACCATTTATATAAGATTTTAATAAATTAATATTTAAGTTGGAATATAATCCTATATACGTATCATCATCATATCTTTGGGGCATTTCTAATGTTTCTTGTTTATAAATTGTGTCTCTATAATAAACTTGACATAATAATTCTTCATTATGTTTTTTACTCTCTATGTGAATGTTATATTGATTTTGTTCATCAACAAATAATCTTATTTTTTCTTTGGAAAAAGATTTTAATTTTTTAACTAATTCTTTAATATTGATATAATTAATAATTTTAGTTTCTATCCAATCAGTATTACTAATTGGTAACACTGCTCTAATAAAACCGAAAACATTATAATGACCTATTATAACCATATTTTCTTTATTTAATTCAACATAAGCTACATCATTATATTTACTTACAGTCTCCATAAATTTAATAAATGGTTCACCTGGAAATAAACAATAATTAGTTTCTATAGAAGGTAAACCTTTTGTTTGTTCTCTAAATATTTCGGT
This sequence comes from Prostheceraeus crozeri, assembly GCA_907163375.1. Classification (NCBI taxonomy): domain Eukaryota; kingdom Metazoa; phylum Platyhelminthes; order Polycladida; family Euryleptidae; genus Prostheceraeus; species Prostheceraeus crozeri. The sequence continues at coordinate 141,191 of CAJQUW010011415.1, read as the reverse complement.
TTGTAATTGAAATAAAATATTAACATCTATATATGGATTATTATTATTATTATTATCAAAACATTTATTTTCAAATCCCGTTGATCTCGTCGAATAAGAAGAACAGGATGATGCGGGCGAATATAATTTTTTTAAATTTGGTTTTTCCATTTTTTTATTTTTATTAGAAAAAATTTAATTTTTATTAGAAAAAATTTTATTTTTATTAGAAAAAATTTTATTTTTATTAGAAAAAATTTTATTTTTTATTTTTATTAGAAAAAATTTTATTTTTTATTTTTATTAGAAAAAATTTTATTTTTATTAGAAAAAATTTTATTTTTTATTTTTATTAGAAAAAATTTTATTTTTTTATTGTTAAAAAATGATGTTACCAAATGTTGGTGGAGGTGCATATATCCCGAATAATCGTGAATTAGAAATAGAGATAGAAAATTATATCATGAAAACTGGAGACGTTTTATCTGGTCCATTGCATCTTTCTATTCTTCCGCAACAAAATACAGAGTTAACAAATAAACAATATGTTGATACACAAATCAATGATTTAAAGGAAAAATATATAAACGATGTTTTGGTTCCACTGATGAATGAATTAAAGTTGCTAAAACTTAATGACAAATCATTAAACGAAAAATTATCAAAACTTGATAAAAAGGATAGAGAGCTAGAAGCAGATATAGCAAAACTTTTTAAAAAGATTTCAGAACAATCAAAAATTTTAATATTACTTTCTTTAAATTTAAAATCTGCTGTAATTAAAAATAAACATCAGATAAAAATGTTAAAAGAACAATTAGAAGATGAAATAGAAAAACTACCTGAAAGAATTAAAAAAATTTAAAGCAGTTACAAACTACATTCCAAAAAAGTGTTGATGAATGGAGTTCTAAAATTACTCAACAAATGAAAAAGATGAATAGAATAATAAATGAAGTAAACTCACTTAATCAAAAAGTTGATAAAATGAAAACTCTTAAAATCAATTTAGAAAATGAATTAAAGAAAAATTTACAAGAAAACTCTAAAGAAAATAAATAACAGTTAGATTCTGTTAAAAGACAATCAGATGTTCTTAAAATTAAGTTAAATGCACTTAAAACGGCGTTGAAGATGAATCAGGTGAAAATGCAAGTTAATAGAAAAGAAATTAAAGTACATCACACGCTGCTTGACGCAATAGATAAAGTGCAACAGTCAATTAATAAAGTTATCTCGAAGTTGTTGTCCATTCACAAACGTAAATCTTAACACGTAGATATTTTTCCCAAAAGTCAAATTTAATCCTAAAAAATGCCTATAATTTATAAACACAATCTTAAACATTTTGCATCAAATAATAAAATTGCTCATGAACCATCTCAGAAACCTGTGTACCATTATGATAGTGTAGAAACTGTCGGAACACAAAAGTTCCTAGGCACCGCAGGTGCCGTCCAAAAAGAAGGGGCTGGCATCTTTTCTGGTATTGGAAGTATCGTTAACTTAATTAAAAATAATAAAGATTTGATTACATCTGCTGCAAAAGGAGCAGCTGCTATAGGTAGTACAGCTAGTGCAATATCAAATGCTGTTAAGTCTCAAAACGAATTAAAACAGCTAGAAGCTATTCGTAAACTTAGGAATGATTCTGAAGAACTAAAAAATTTAAAAAAACTTTCAGATGAAACAAAAAATAAAATTGCTAACATAGCTGTGGGGGGTGAAACCTTGAGGAGCGGAGCTCCGTCTAATAGTAAACATAATGAAAATAAAAATAATAAAAAACAATTGAAGAAATAAGAGGAAATGGCGTGAGTAGCAACCTTCGGTTTAACCAGCAAAGCTGTAGCGGAGCTGGTCTAGCAAAATTCTAAAATATATTTTTTAGTAAAATTTTTTTAGTAAAATTTTTTTTAGTAAAATTATTTTAGTAAAATTATTTTAGTAAAAAATTTTTCTGTGTGTGAGAAAAAACAAAAGTCAAATTATTTTTTATAAAAATGTCTTCGCTTATCGAAAATAAATTTAGATTAGACGATCCTCCGTTCGTCAGTTACAATCAAAAAAAGAATGACTATATAAGAATTGCTATGAATCCCGGATCTTCCAGTAGAGTAAATACTGGAGGAGATTTAATCTTTGAAGTTGATAATCAGCAGAGTTATATATATTTACCTGATTCATTTTTACACTGTGAATATTCTTTATATAGTGATGCTAATTTTACAACACCATTACCAGATACCGATAATATTGCACTAGAGAATAATTTTTTTCCAAGATTATTTACACAAATGCGTTTAGATGTTGCAACTCAAAATATAGAAACAATAAGTGATTCTCCAGGTGTAATTGATACAATGCTTAGATTTATAACAATTGGTGAAAATAATAAAAAGTATGAAATCGAAGGTTGGTTTCCTGATACTAATGATGGTATAATTGTTGATGATTTAACTCACGCTGGAACAGATGCCGCAGGAATTGCGAAAGATGTAGAAAATATTGCAAAACATTTAAATAAAACAAATAATGAAGCATATAAAGAAAGACGTGAATTTAACAAAAAAAGTAAGCAAACAGTAAATTGGTCATTGTCTCCATTATTCGGATATTTAGATTATGATAAAATATCATATCAATTAAAATTTAAATTAATAATTCATCGTACAGCAAATAATGAATTAATCTTTTTTGGTAAGACTGGGAAAAAAGCATATTTAAAAATTGATAGACTTGAATGGTGGATTAAGCATATTACTCCTAGTTTAGAGGTTGAAACAGCTATTGCAAAAAGATTAAATACTAACAAACCAATTCCAGTAAATTTTCTAAAGCGTACTGCTAGTTCAGTAACTTTTTCCGAACAAAGATTTAACTGGCATTTTACTAGAACTGCGAATACTCCAAGATATTTATTACTAACATTTCAAAGAAATAATTCTCCAAGTTTTGATAAGAACAACAATATTTTTCATATTAATACAATTCGAAGTTTACAAGTTTCATTAAATCAAACTCGATATCCAATTGATCCATTAAGATTCGATGATACCAATAATCAATTTATGGAAGGATATGATTGTTATCGAAATCTTTGTACAGAATTTGGAGTTGAACCACAATTAACTCCTGGAGATTGGAGACATTTATATCCAATTTTCTGTTTCGATTTAAGTGCACAATCTGAAGATATTATTAAAAATGGTTGTGATGTAACAATTAATATTGAAAAGAAAGATTCCACAACTTCATTGATGGCTTATGGTTTATTGCTAGAAGATGTAAAATATTCTATTGAAATTCTTAATGGAAAGATGACTAGAATAAATTAATTAAAATTTTTTCATAACTAGAATAGATTAAAATTTTTTGGTAACTTAAAATTTTTTAATAACTTGAAATTTTTTAATAACTAGAATAGATTAAAATTTTTTGGTAACTTAAAATTTTTTTATTAAAAATGTCGCAAGCGAAAGGTAATAATAATAAAACTGTTGAATTAAAATTACGTAATATTGTTGACAAAAATACCCCTAAAACTATTACGATTAACAAAAAAAAGTATTACATAAGTAAACCAATGATAGAGAATATTCAATTACAAGAAGAAAAGAATGGCGGGATTCTCCCATTAATTCCACTAATAATAGGTGGCATAGCTGCAGCAGGAAGTGTTGCAGGTGGGACAGCTGGTATTGTCCAAGCAGTAAATAAAAATAAATCAGAGAAAGCAGCATTAGAAGAACAAAAACGACATAATAGAGAGTTAGAGAAAGTTGCTAGGGGTGAAGGAGTAGTAGATAATTTTATTAGTAAATTAAAATTAGTTGATGAAGGAAAACGAGTTCTTAAAAATATTCTCCACAATGTTGATGATTTAATTGAAATTAAAGAAACTAAAGATGGTTCTGGAATATATCTAAGTCCTAGTATGATTCGGTAAAACAATTATTTTATTTTATCTTTTAAATTTTTTTTTATCTTTTAAAATGAATTCTAAAAATTCCGAAAATTTAATTAAATTAAAAATTTCTAATTTAGATTTATTGAATTATCTATTAAACAAAAATAAAAACTCAAATTGTAAAATTTATGAAGGTAACGACATACAAAAAACATTAGAAAACTTTCCTGGATTTATTTGGAGTAAATATTCGAAAGAAAAACATCTTCCTGGTCATTCATATACCGGTCCAGGAACTCGATTAGATATAAGACTAGATGAGAATAATAATCCGAAACCAGGTGAAGAACCGATAAATAGAGTAGATGCCGCAGCTTACAGGCATGATTTAGCTTATCGAAATCATGATCTAAGTTCTCGACATGCAGCTGATAAGAAGATGATTCAAGAATTAGATAGTATTCAAAATCCTACATTTAGAGAAAAAATTGAAAGAATGTTTGTTAAGAAAGCTTTACAAGCTAAAATATTATTCGGTCAGGGTTTAAATGAAACGACAGCAAAGCTGTCTGAGAGCAACGCTCGAACTAATAACTCTGAGAGCAACGCTCGAACCTACGCGTCTGAAATTCATAAAGAATACAGAAGGCCTAAATATTTATTGAAAGTAAAAGTATTTAATAAAGATGATATTTGGAGTGCTGATCTTATTCATATGCCGAATGAAAAAGATTATAAATACGCATTGACCGTTATAGATTTATATACACGATACGCTTGGGTAAAACCTTTAAAAAATAAAAGTGGTCTGTCAGTTAAATATGCGTTTGAAGAAATCTTTAAAGAAAGTAATAGAAAGCCAAAAAAATTGTTTGTTGATAAAGGATCGGAATTTTATTACCGAAACGTTCAGCCACTATTTGAAACAGACGAAAGTCATCGCCAAGGCTCAGTTTATTCAACTGAAAATGCAGGGAAGGCCGTAGTGATAGAAAGATTCAATCGGACGTTAAAAAATAAATTATTCAAGAAATTTACTGAGCAAAGAAATCAGAAATGGTTGAAGATATTACCAGGAATTGTGGAAGAGTACAATAATAAAGTTCATTCTGGTATTGAAGAAACTCCAAAGAATGCTTCTGACGACCCTGATTTGATACGAAAGAAAATATTCGAGAATAATAATTTGAATGAGAGTAATCCGAATTTGCAGAAACTTAAGCCGAAATTTAAAATTGGAGATAGAGTTAGAATATTTAAATATAAGAATAAATTTGAAAAAGGCTTCGTCGGATACTGGACTAAAGAAATATTTGAAGTTTCTAAAATAAATCAAAGTTATCCGATTACTTATGAAATTAAAGATTTAGATAATGAGGATATCAGAGGTCGTTTTTATCAAAATGAATTACAGAAAACAGAGCTTTAACCTTTAGGTGGCGCTTTAGCTAGCTTCGCTTGAGTTATAGATTGTTTAACTTTAACATAATATCTAGAAATGATACTCCTTTTTGTAATTTGTACAAAACGTATAAACATAATTGTCCACAATAAGTAGTTCCCGGTTTTTGAATTTGAAATGTATTATAAGTTCCATTTTCAAGTAATTTTTTAACTTCGTTTGTAGGTGGAAGACCGTATGAGTCAAAATAGTAATTATCTCCATTTTTATTAGACATACCTGCTGACCAATGTACGCCTTTTTCATCTGACGTATGGAGATTGGTTACGAAATTTACAGTTATTGATGGAACTTTGTTCCGGGAACTGAAGGTTCCTGTTGGCTTATTTTTTAGGAATTGTAATTCGTCTCTCATTAGAACATGAAAATTCTTTATTCCTAATTCATTTGCGATTTTCTTTAGGTCGAAATTTGTCGTAGTTTGCGTTCCATATAATTTAAAAAACTTATTTATGTTGCTCATTTTATAATAAAAAAATTTCTTAAGGGACCCCTAGAAGACAGAAGTGAGGGGGTAGCAGAACTACGTTCATATGATATTGAAGGATATATTCTTGCTGTTTCTTCCACTTTTAAAGAAATATTTTTAGACACATGATATATTTTAAAAACCTGAAAAACGTCTAAACTCATGAATTTGAAATTCTCAACTTTTATGATTTTCGGTGTCCTGGAACGGTCATGATTTTAAGGGCGGGTGTAAAATTGTAATTCTCAAATTTTGAGATTTTGAAAAATTTGAAAAAATGGGTATTTTTAAAAACGCTTAAATTTATGAATTTAGGTCTTAAAAACCTGAAAAAGGGTTCAAATTCATGAATTTATGTCGTTTTTAAAGATACCATTTTTTTGAAAAAATGGTACTTTTTGAATGGACTAAATTCATGTATTTAGGTCTTAAAAACCTGAAAAAGGGTCTAAATTCATGAATTTATGTCGTTTTTAAAGATACTATTTTTTTGAATTTTATGGTGTCCTGGAACGGTCTTTTGCCCATTACTGCTGTAGAGTGATTTATCCAAAATCATTGCCCAAGGGGCATTTTGTTACAGCAGGGATGGGGCAAGTTGTTAGAGTGTAACAATGCCCCAACACCTAACCATTCGGTACTCGCTACGTTATGAGCCAGTTTATGAGATATTCATGTTATCTCGAGAGGAAAACAACTTTCACTGTGAATGGCTAAAAGTGATGTCCTTAAGGGATGTCCGATCAGCTTGCCCATCGGTATCATTCGATAACGTTTCATTGTCAAGTTGGCGATCAAGGCAAGAGGTGAGTAACATTTCGCTGTCACTTTTGAGATTATAAACAGATGTCAATGGACTTATTGAACAATTGCTTTTGTTGTAGCCGTTATAGTAAACATATTCGAGAGTGCTGTGCATAGCAACTTGCTGCAGATGAGAAAAAATACCATTCAGGCAGCAGACAACATAAATTGTCTACAAGTCAATAGCCTAAGTCGTTATAGCCCTGTCCATCAGGATGGATGACAGGACCCAATTTTATAATATTTTTGCAGCATTTTGTAACCACTGTCCGTAGCTCACCTGAAAAGCCAGTTCCAGTTCTTTTGGGCAATCCTGAATCACATGTGAACTGCGATTGCATTGACTTTTGTAGAGAACATGGCATTGTACTTGTGTCTTTTCCCGCACATTGTTCCCACAAACTCCAACCATTGGACCAAAGTGTCTACGCGGTCCGTTGAAGAAATATTATAATGCTTCATGTGATTCTTGGCAAAAGGCTCATCCTGGCAAAACAATGACGATCTATGATATACCAAAAATTGCCAGCGATGCTTGGTCACGAGCTTTGTCCCCATTGAATATTCTAAGTGGCTTTCGAGTGTCTGGAATTTTCCCTTTTATTACACATATTCAGTGACGACGAATTTTTGCCTGGTTACACAATCGATAGGCCTTTGAGTCCACCGGTTCTCGTTGAGCATGAGGAAGATAGCCAAATTGCTTATCTGTCTTTCGATAGGCCATGTCATGATGATAATCTTTTACCGCAGCGCTTTACAACGGATCAGTCTCTAAGTGACATGCCAGGGACATCTCGGCAGAGCATTGATCATCCAAATGAGTCAAGCCCAGGTCTGGGCATGACTGCAGTTCTGCAGGTGTCTCCAAAAATGATTCGCCCGTTCTCCAAGGCTCTGCCAAGGAAAAGTAGACCTAATGGCAGAAGACGAAGAACCGAAATTTTGACTAGTTCACCGATAAGGAAGAAGCTGTTAGAAGAAAAGAAGCAAAAGGGAGAAAATAGGCCTGCGAAAAAGGCACGTATCACGAAGAAGAAGCAGCGCGCTGAAAGCAAGGCAGTTACATCCGAAGAAAATGTCTACTTCTTTGTGGCGATACGTTTGAAAACTCTGTACCTGGTGAAAAGTGGGTTCAGTGTATTGAATGCGGTGATTGGGCCCACGCGGACTGCACCGAGAATGAAGGAGTTCTTGAAATGTTTTACTGAAATAGCTGTACGAAAAATAAGTGTCAAATGTCCATTGCTGTTGCGGATTGAAACTGATTGCGTTCATTCAATCCCACTTTTAATGAAGATGATTTCATACCAATTTTTCAATTGCATGGCAAAAGATATATGCAACAGACTGAACGCTAAAATGATGCAAGATGTGACGGCAAAGCGAAAATTAAAAGACTATCCTCAAAATGATCTTCCTCTTATCTCTCATATTTCATTCGATTTGACTTATGATAGTTTGATTCATCACAAATTGTTTTTGATTATAACCATTGGGTTAATGTAGTCAATGCGTGGACAAATAAAAGTCATTTTGACAGCAATAATGGCATTAACATCATTGCTTATTTTCACCGACTGGACTAGGATCATCTACCTTCTTTGGTAAATGAGGAAATTCCCGTGACGCGTCCGTAGTAATCTACATTTAGGAGTCCATGCTTCTATATGTGCATGCCTCATAGCACGCATTGTTACTTAGTAAGTAGGGTTGTCAGCCGCTTTTCACTTGTCATTTTTCTATGAAAGTCGTTTATATATCTCCAATTCCAAATTATAGACGGCCTTAATTTCATGATTAAGGCCGTCTAATTTGCTATGTAATACCATTGAGAGGAGCATTTCACCGTCCACCTTCACACTCCCAGTGAAAATGGCAGTGAAGGGATTCCTATGATTCACAATTTGGACACGTAGATATCTCAAGCTTGACATACTTTAGTGTTCTGAGCTGCATTGGCTATGTGGAAAATTATCATAGATTTGAGTCTTTTACAGATCAAAGTCTTGGATTTTTGGTGTCATAGATTTTGGGTTCAGTTACAATGTAGCATTATATCATGGATTTTTGTAAAGGTTAAAGGATGGCTCAGAAATTTTAACCAGAAATATCGAGGTATAGAATTGAGTCAAAATCCCGAGGCCGTAGTCCTCGGGATTTTGACTATATTCCATACCGAGATATTTCTCAGTTACAAATTTCTAGGACATCCTTTAACCGTGTGAAAGAATAGCTAATTGACTATCTATGACGAGGTAAATTTGACCAGGTAAGATTGACTAATGTTAACAGATATCTATGAAATTTTGTGTCCATGAATTCTAATACTCTCAAGCCAAAATGACTGACGCAGCCTTTAATGATCTTATGACTGATTTAGACTTCAATAATGATCTGTTGAATGATATTTTTGCCGACAAAACTGAAATGATATGAACAACAACATCCCGCCACTCAATTCCATTATCAAGTGAGCAACTGAATGCACGAGTATTTGCCCAGATCCCTGAAACAACCAAAAGACACGCGAAATGGGCAAAGAAAACTATCGATGGATGGTTGGAAGAACGAAACCAAAAAATATTGACTTCGGGTTCTAGCGATCTCATGTTTCTGTCTTCTGACAGTCATTCAACACTAGCTGATTTGACTAAGGACTCCTTGAACACAGCCCTGCAGTACTTTTTCTTCGAGGTTAAGAAGAAGAAATTCCAATCGTATCCGAGTAACTCTTTTAGAAGCCTTTACGCTGGAATCAATTACTGGTTGAACCATGAGGGCGGAAAGAGTTGGAAACTGTTTACAGACCCTGACCTGACTTTGAGATGGCACGCCAAGCGTTAGATTCAGCCATGAAGAAGTCTGCAAAAGACGGCAATAACGGCAGAGTCAAGCGAGCTCTTCCGATTTCCACCGAGCAAGAAGAACAGCTTTGGATGAGAGGATATCTCGGTTCTGACAATCCTAAAAACTTATCGTACAGTTCTGTATCTACTGTGGTTTGCGTGGTGGTCAAGAACTGCGAAATTTGACTGTTGGAGAAAAAAGTGCAATTTCGATGAAAGCTGTTGATGATGCCGCAATCCTTGAATATGATGAGCTCTATTCTAAAACCAATAACCACGGTCTGAATCATCACCATGTAGAGCCTAAACTTGTGCAAGTTTGGCCTGCTGACAAACCGGATCGCTGCCTCATAAATTTATACCAAAAATTGATTTCAAAACGTCCAAGTTTCTGCACAACGTCAGCGTTGTTTTTGCAGCCTGCAGCCAATTTCTCTTCCAACAAATGGCATAAGTCGCGTAAATGGTATAACAACTCTCCCTTGGCCATAACTCACGATGATAATCCGAGCATTGATGGAAGCAGCAGGAAAAGATGGGAATTTCACCAACCATAGTGGACGTCGGACAAGTGCTACCCGAATAATTGAAGCAACAGGTGATAGACAATTAGCCAAAAAAGTAACCGGGCATCGATCAGATTGTGTCGAGGTGTACAATAGCATACTACCATAAAGATGAAATTGATTTCCCATGTCCTTACCAACAGTGCAGGATCATCACATTCGGAGGAGGTTTCCTCTGAATTTCGCGCTCAGAATGACGCATCAACAGACATGACTTCAATTTGCAAGGATTTGGGGTTGACTCCAAAAAGGATTAGCATCCAGAAACCGGATGGAACACTAATATCCCTGGATTTTTAGTGAGCTTCTCAATGAAGACTGTTTACATGTACATGTAGTTTGGTTTCTCTAGTCATTTGTATTGACTATCATGTTTTTCTCACTTCTCTCTTTAAGAATTCTGTGATGTTCTACTTACGAATAAAATTGTAGATATCTATATTAAAAAAGTATAGATATCTTTTAGATTTTTCAGTCAAAATTACCCGGGTACCAGAAAATTGTGGAAGCCAAAAACTTTTCTAGATATATAGAAACCAATGCTTGTTGAAATTATTAACAGATAATTAACGCAGTGATTGACAAGACAAAAGTCATCGTGAGGCGAACTTTTATTCACGTGCATCAAGGAGAAAGAAAGCTGATTGTAACATCACATCAAACGGCACACGCACTTACTATAGAGAGCGGGAAACATGACCTCGTTACCAATGATACAGAGCAAATGTTCATGACGTGATAAAAATAGTCTTCTCGGAACAAATTGACAGCACGTAATCATAAATCTACTGTAACACAAATGAGTAGGGCGAGACAAAGGTTAATTAAGTTTAAAGCGCAAATTTCAACAATGCTTTGGTCAATTAGATATTCTTTAAAGGGCAGTAATATCAGACATGGACGAGGCTGTGTCAAAAAAACTTCCAAAGTCATCGAGAGTGAAATGTAGGAATACCATATGAGATTTCAAGGTAAGTTATGTAGGCTACAAATCAGAGGCCGCGGTAGCGGCCGACGATTTGTTCATTACTTACCGAGAACTGTCATTTTGTATTTCCATTGTCTACTTATATCAAGGATGTCTATGAATACGAGTAATATGATATAGAACTCGGGATACACAACTCCCAAAGAGTGGAGAATTGACTGTGGGCTGAATTTATGCAAATCGTTACATATATGTGGACAGTTTTATTCATATTTTCAGCCTAATTGGAATTATGAGGCTTCATGGAAATACATATAATTAAGTAATGTCGGCATCAATGTGATGTATAACATGCACTTACGCATTACACATAAGATAAGTGTAAATCCAGCTGATTTTATAATATCATCATTATGTCGATTTGCTGTCACTGTTTAATGTTTTTGGATAAGCTTACCATCAAATTTCTAAAGAAAGTCTATAAAATACGATTAATATTTTGACGGTGTATTTATTAATCGCTGCCTGATTAAGATGGTGTGGATCAGAAGCTCATGTCCGTCCATGTCGCAGATGCTTTATGCTCATAATATCAAATAGCTATATCACTGTGTATGTCATCATTAGATAATGGATCGCTTGATATGGTGTGCTTTCTTTATTTTGGAGTTACGATAATTTGGATTGCTTCAGAGAATTCAGAATGAATGCAGTTGTGGAATTATTCCAGGCGTTGAACTATTTGGAACCATCACTATCTTTTCGAAGGAGTACTCTCTTCAAGGAGTTAGACAACACTGAATATATTACACGATGCATGCAATATTCAGATTTGTTAAATGTCAGGTAGAAAATGGCTCCCAAGAAACATGAATTTCACTCGTCCTGTAGCTGTTCAAGGTTTCGGACAGCAGTGGTACGTATCCAAGGTGCACCGCAATCGCTGCACGCGAAAAAGTATTATTTCTGTAAGTTTGGATTCGTGTTCATGCATGTAAATGATTGCGCTCACATTTGCTCTTTGATATGAATTGTTATGCCATCGTTTTCGTCATTGCCAACCAATAGAAGTACATAAGAATGTCTGAATTTATAAAATTCCTCGCTGGTTGCTATCTCCCCAGCACCGCAACTGAAATCTTCTAATTCTGGTTTCTCATTGATTGAGACAATCGCTATAATTGTGATTCCTTATCAATATCTTTATGCACTTTTCTGATGATTGCAGTCAGTGTATTATCAAATTTTGCCGTAGGGCTACAACAAGGACGATTTCTGCACATGCGTTCCTTTGATGATCTCTCTCATATTGCAATGAACTACATGTAGCCCAGTATACATGTAGTTTTCACGTAGGCAGTTAGCTTGTCGAAATCAAACCAAATAATGAAGTCGGGATAACACAAAACCAAAGCTTGCAATATATGCATGTATATCTGATCTCCTCAGCGCTTTAAAAAATATCTGGATATGTCACTGGTGTAAAAATCACATCATAAATCAATCCAGTCTGTGCTCTGCATAGTGGCGCAACAGACTGAAATATTTTTACAATCACTATAATATGACTTGCTATTTGCGAAATTTTGATTTAGATAATAGGCTACAAACACTCCTTGTCCATTAGGTTCTTCAAAATTCAGTTGAAGTTGTTGTCGTCGTTATATTCTACCTGAATCACTTGAAGTGATCATTATAATTTTCTGAATATTGTTACAAATATATGTGACTGGCCAGCATTTGAATATTTCGTGAAAATCAGAGAAATATTGCTAATTAATCGACAATAAAATCAACAAACTTTGCACTCAAGTTCCTCGCTAAGAAATTGAAATGAATCTTCATTCATCAAACCAGTCAATTCAACTTTTCGACTGTCGAAGATCTAGAAATTCCATGTTTATTCTGTAAATTATGCTGAAGTTGCGTTAGACAGGGCAAGAATTCATATTATCACTTGAAAGCTTGTTAGACCATGCTAAACCATGTTCCAGAAGTAAACCGTGTGTCGCAAAACTTACGCCAAGTTATTGAAATGAGTGCAAAAGTTCCGAGATTTGAATAGCACAATTTTCGAACGACATAATTTGGCAACAATGCAAGCCACTTTCTGATTTTCTACACAGATAATCCATATTTTCTCAACGGTTGACAACACTTTACATTTGGGAAGCATTTATGAGATCAGATTAAAATAACATTGCAGCAATGAATATAACTGCAAATAAACATAGAAATTTCCACTGTCATAAAAAACTTCATCCCACAGTTAATTCTTCACTATTTGGGAGTTGTGCATCCCGAGTTCTATATCATATTATTCATAGACATCCCTGCTTATATACATCTACATCTATAGATACTATTCGCCATTGACCAGTAAGAATTTCTTATCAATGTTAGAAGACAAGGTCAATAAAAATTTGTATTAAAAAGCTTTCGACAGAATGTCTTTATCAATTTATACAACTAACTAACACAGGCCAAAGAAAAAGCTATCTACATCTATCCACAGACTTCCTGTAACAGAGCATTCTTCGTAATGGTTAGAGGATAATTTTGTAAAACTATCATAGATAGAAAGGTATCATTAACAAAGATATGCCCGAGGGCTTTAGCCCGAGGGCATATCTATGTTAATGATACCGAGATATCAATGATAGATTTGCCAAATTATCCTCTAAGCAATTTAGAGAATGTCTGTCTTATTTCTATGCATTTGTAAGAATTACCTAGGGATTTCTTACAATCTAATAACACCCTAGAAATTTTGTTTATGGTATTCAAACTTCGTTTGCAATGATTCCATTTGAGATCATATCATTCATATTGAAACATGTCTCTATCTAACGAATTGTTTGATGATTTGACGGAAATTACACCAACCAAAGTGGAAGACGAACAGCAGTTACAAGAATTATTGAGAAAACGGGAGACAAGAAACTAGCTAAGAAAATATCCGGCCATCGTAGTGAATGTATTGATGTATACGATGAGCTATCGGACAAAAGAATGAGATTAGCTTCGAATGTGCTATCTAATCAAGTGAATAACTCAAACATAGAATGCAGCAACACAATAACAACAATTACGGATACTGTAACAACGAATACTATTGAACAATCTGTCGGTGGACCCACCACTTTGAATGATCTAAAAGATTTCTGCAAAGAATTGAAAATTGCTCCAAAAAGAATAAGTGTACATAACTCTGATGGCTCATCTCTTGAGATGAACTTTTGATTTATGATATTATTAAAGATGATTTGTTTTCTGCATGGACTTCTAAATAAAAGGCTAAAAGTAAACAGGTAGACTAAGTTGAATTAAATCATACGATCACAGTCAAATTATTTAGAAGTCCATCGTTTATGTTATTTCATCTTATTGAGATGAATTGTTCATCTTATAATTGTAGCCTACTCCTGGATATCGTTGCACTGCATATGTTAAAAATCTAGGAATCGATGAGTAACGATGTAAATTCATGTAAAAATAGCGATGATATTATTATAGTATTATAATTATATAGATTATTAAATATAGATCATATAAAATTATATACTATTATAACATTATAGATATAATATTATTATCGCTATTTTTACATGCATTTAATAGGCCTATATCGTTACTCATTGATTCCTAGATTTCTTAACATGTGCAGTGCAATGATATCTAGGAGTACAATTACTGCTATTTTGCGTGCATATTCATGTCTTTGGTAAATATATTTCTTAAAGTAAAGGTATTCTTACAAAAAAAGAAAATATATTTAATAGGATATTTACATGGGAAATAAGACAGACATTCTCTAATACAATTTATAAGTCTATGATCTTAGCAGTAACTTCTATGTTGTAAGTATTGAAAAATGACGCCGGGTAATGCACATTGTCTACTTATATTTCTAAATCTATAGTGCAATAATATAGGAATAATGACACTTTGTACATTGTTATTCATTTTGATGTATTGCTATGTTATGAATGTTTTTTATTGCCCCAATGACAAAAGTGATCATAGCAATAGAGCGAATGGTCCATTACTGTCCAGCAATGGTCCAGTACTCTCCAGCAATGAACCATCACTGTCCAACAATGAACCATAACTGTCCAGCAATAAAGATGTCATATCAAACCAATGTTTATAGGAATATTTCATTGCTGAATTGGATAAGAGAACAATTTTAAAAAATGATACTTATAAGTCAATTTCCAATATGCCCCAAGACGTGATAAGTCTTGCTTTCTTTTTCTCACTTTCCCTCTGTTCTTCCTCTCCTTGATTTCTTGCTCCACTTCTGTTGACTCTCAACGATTTGCTCTCATCCAGAGCCAATTTCAACATGGGGGTACATGCATCGTCGCTGTCATCAGTTTGCTGAAGAATGCGTTCATCACTTGATGTCCCTGGCAAGTCCAAGGCCGCGCAAAGAGCTCTTTTTCTTTGGTCCGATGGTCGATCATACTTTGGAATACTGCCTTCATTCTTATGCCCAGTTATAGTGCACACATCAGAGTTTGACAACCCTTTGGATTTCGCTGTTGTAACAGTGGTGCACCGTATGCAGTGATTGGTGTATATTTTAGAAAGTCCCAAAGATTCTGACAATTTTTTCATAAAATTTCCAAGATAGTGTTCACCACGAACCTGAATATCACAATACATTTTTCTTCCTTTTTTCCCATGCATTGGTCTGGGAAATAGGACATCAGAATTTGGGCATTCTCTTCGCAGAATTGACAAGTACAGCTCAATGGCTTCAATGGCTCTTTTGTTGTAAATCCGACCTAAGCGGTTGGATGTGTAATCTTTTTCTGACATGCTTGGTTTGACATTTTTCCGAATGTTGTTGGGTGCACATGCAATCGAATCCCTTTAGATGTACATGAAGTTGGTATGTAAGCGTATCTCTGTGTTTGAGTCAATATCAAATGCTATGTCATTTCTTCGAAGCTTCCGCAATTGTTCTCTGCCACGAGCTCCTAGGTAATACAAAAGAGAGAAGATAACTTCATTTTGTAGAACCTCTCCTGTTGATCGATCGAATGAACCGGTTATCTTGTTCAAGTCAGACTGTTCAATTGCATTATACTGTGTTGACTGGCCTCCATTTGACAGCCACAGCCCAGTCATAACTTTCAGCATGCGATTTGCAGAGGAAAACAGTTTCCCTTCAATTATATCAACCTCTGGTCTGTTCAAAACTTGCGTAATGTGCCTGTTAATGGCCGCTCTGATACATTTCAGGCTGGTTGGACTGAAAAATCCTCCGTCCTTCTTGCGCAATTCGTGGTAAAACCAACGAAGAACATCATTTAGTGACGATTCGCTTACAGTCATCAAATTGCAGTTCAAGCTCTTATCCTTTATGAACTTTTCCAATTTGGCAGTGTGCTGCTTCTGTTGATCAGCTGTACTTTTTGGCTTCATGCTACTTTCTGTCACATCAAGATCCTCAACAACATTTTTTGGAATAATAGCTGATTTTGCATTCTCTGTATTCACTTCATCACAGAGCAAGTCATCAACTAATTGCATATCAAAATTGCATTCAGCTTCTAGTCTGTTCATTTCTTCCAAAGACAGTAATGGCACATCAATTCTCGTATCCAGGTCTACCTCTGAGTATGCATGCTGCTTAATTTCATCAAGAGTTAAGCCAGTGATCATATTGTTTTCAAATTTGGAGAGATCAATTAGCTGTAATGGCCACACGTCAGGATCACTGCTTGACATCATTGAAAATGAATGGTTCATAAATAAATTTGAATTGATCAATTACTGTCCAGCAATGAAAGCAATAAAATCCTTACAGCATTTTTAAACTTAGCTTGATTGAAGCCATAGACTTTTGTGATTGAAGCATTGACCATAGAAGTCTATGCATTGACCATTCACAGATGCCACATCATAGCAATGAATAACAATGGGTTGTTGTACTCAAAATTCTCACAGCAATCTCGTCCGCTGACGCGGACTCGATTGCTGTGCTCATTTTTCGTACAACAACTCTACATTGCTGCCTGCTGTCAGCAGGCAGCAATGGCATTACCCGGCCGTCATTTTTCCAATACGTATAACGTAGAAGTTACTGCTAAGATCATGGACTTATAAATTGATGAAGAATGTTCTGATACAACAAGCCTCTGGATACAGATATAGATGTATATGTATATAAGTATACAATAGAAATCTCATATGGTATTCCTACATTGCTGCCTGCCGACAGCAGGCAGCAATGTACAAACTGCCATTATTCCTATATTATTGCACCATAGATTTAGAAATATAAGTAGACAATGCATTATATTACCTTTCAAATGATCAGCCTAAATCGTTTGGCGCTACATTTAATCCTACTATAGGATATATCTAGGAATCCATGGGTGAATAGACATTTCAGGGCATCAATGGTTTTGGTCTCAATAAAGCGTCCGGAGGTTAACCTTAACAAGTGAGGATTATAATACCATGTATGAAAATGTGTGGGCCAGATTTTCAGCTAATCCAGCCAAAGAAATACACAGGTCGTCTCTTCTTCTGTTTGACTAGAAAGGAAACATTGGAACATGTAACGTTGATGAAATGGCACAATCTGCTAACATAATACCATAGAAATCGAACAATAAACAGCCAGTTCACAACAGCCAGCCAGCGGCCAGCAAACAATTAAACAATCTAATTCTGTGAATCCAGCAGTCTATCGTAGGAAGTCACATGTTGATTATGTGGGGTATTATTTCATGTCAAGAGCGCTAAGGTTTAGAAAGAGTCACGTTTTTATGATTTCTTACACATTTTTACACGTTTTTATGATATCTGTTAAATTGTGCAGGAATATTCGATTGGTGAAGTTAGCTTAAAAGCAACACAAGAAACATATAACACTCTGTATCGGGAAGTTTATGCTAGAATGATAATTAAAATAATCCAAATATTCAATTATTTTTATGATATCAACCAAACAGCTTTTGTTATTCTCTTCGAGGAGAAGAAGCAGAATGCGCTGTATCAGTTCTAATGTATCTTTCGCCAAACCATTGAAAAACGTGCTGACAAGTCGTTGAGAGAACGTTTCATGCAAAAAAGAAAAGTAGCCATCATACAAATGAATGAAGCAATTAATGAGACGCTGTCGACATCCCACATTACGACATTCGAAAAAAGGAGAACAGATTCAAATGGTTCTTCACAAGAGAAAGTTAATTTTCCTCTTGAGACTAGACCAGTGAACTCGCAATCATGAATGTTAGTAACATCAAGTCCAGAAAACGTAATTCTTTCCCTAAATGTAACGAATCTACTGATGTAAAATAATGCTGACTTTTCATTAGAAGAAATAAATTCGATATTTTCAAATGCATCATCCATCTTTTAGATCTCCAAGCTGATCAGATTGCTTGCAACAGCAACAGCTTTGATGAAAAAGAGAGTATGATTTCAAATCGTGCTCTTGAGCATTTTCTAGTCCATGTATGAGCCCTAATCTTCGAATTTTCGAGCCGATCAATATTTGTTCAAATGCCACATGATACAGTTCACCAGACATTCCCCGCATGATGCCAAATTCCTCCTCGATGATGTCACTCCGAAAACTTCCGAGTAAAATACATTGAATGGAGCATGAGTTTAACAGATACAAAGACGTTTCAATCATGCAATCGAGTGTTGCGTGCATCCGAAGTAAAGGATTTTTCACGACGAAAGCGTTTACAATTCATTGAACTCAATGCATGTCTCATGTTTCGCAAGACAGATAGTTGAGTGGATGCCGAACTGTTTATGACCTTCTATCAACATCATTCAGATGAATCCAAGGATATGTACGCCTATCATTTGGTCAAATGATTTTGGAAATACGGTATAAGCCATTTTTGCCAACTTGAACAATGAAAGTATACATGAATATACATATTCACGATGGAAAAAGATAAGCAATCCACACACGCTTTGGGTGATCGGGTTTACAAGAACAACGAAAAGATTTAAACCAACATTTACGAGACACCAACGGATAGCTTTCATTACTTACCGTTAAATTCGTGCCATCCCCAACATATTAGAATGAATATTCCCTCTAACCTTGCGCACCGAATACAGCACATTGTGTCAGACAATGAAATTATGACCGAAAGACTGAACGAATTACGTGCAACTTTATTGAGATTAAAATATCATAAAGAACTTGTTGATGGCGGCATTAAAAAAGCAA
Source organism: Prostheceraeus crozeri (assembly GCA_907163375.1). Classification (NCBI taxonomy): domain Eukaryota; kingdom Metazoa; phylum Platyhelminthes; order Polycladida; family Euryleptidae; genus Prostheceraeus; species Prostheceraeus crozeri. The sequence continues at coordinate 122,006 of CAJQUW010011415.1, read as the reverse complement.
ATTCTATAAGAACATCAATAAAACAGATGAAAATAAATAATCCACGAAACCTACCACGAAGAGTTTAAAGCTTAACAGCCCGTTTAAAGATTATACCCTGAAAGTATCATATAAGCAACAGAAATCATTGCTGTCACTACTTCAAAATTAAAGGCGTAATTTCAAGGGTGTGGAAAAATGTGGCGATAAACGATATAAGTTCTGCCTCCATCTATTAATTGGAAAAGAATTTATAATAATGTATGAGAAATACTCGATACGAGCTAATATGAGCTGCCATTCCTGAAATGTAGCCCACTCTGACGATGAATTACCCTGATATCTGCTTAAAATTCTCACTATATATTTTCCGGCCAAAAGACAATAGATATGTCAAAGTAATAATGTTTTATAACATTGGAAAGAAGGCATAGTACTATATCATCTGCATCACGTCTCTTGGATCTCATTGTTTCGAAAAATTGTTGCTTGTTGGAGTATGTCCACGGCTTTGAAAATTTGCATTTTATGGCAGTTATGTAGTGCAACCACAATTGATCAATCATTCGAAGGGGAGCTGAAATCAAAACAGAATAATTAGAACTAGAACAATTAGAATTGTTAAGAAATTTGTGGCATTTTGTAGTCAATGAAGTAAAGTCAAGAAATCTATTAGGCCTATTATATTTTCTATCATATTCTGCTGCAATTAAGTCTCCTACAATTTGTATTTTGGAATGAAATGACAAGCATGATATGATGTACATAACTCTTAATTGTTATCAACTGATAAATAAAAGATGGAATACGTTCAGTTACCAGTTTATATTACTTAAATGATTTGCACCATATACTTAATAGCTCAAGCTTTTGGTGTTGAGTCAAAAATACTTATGGACTATTATAGAAACATAAATACAAAGAGGCAAATTTCTCTGCATGGGCAGCATATGCAAAATATACATGCATATTTTGCATATTTACATGACTGATTCCATTTTCGTTATTTGATACTCATACCCCATGCATTATTGTTCGTTTGCCATCATAAATACACTCCAACCATCATACAACTTTGCATGTGCTTTGTTATGCAGGCCTAGATATAAATTTCTAAATGTCACAAAAAGGAGCTATTTACATGTTAAAAAACTGTGCATTCTAGTATTAGCATGTAATTAAATTAATGCAAATGCAATTCATGTTCACTTTAATGCCTTTAGTAGTTTGGAATTTAGATATTTATATGGCAAGAACAAATATAATGAAAACTTACTTTGTGCTGTTGGGGTGGTCGTCAACTGAAGGTGGAAACATTCGCTCATCGTTCTTTCGCTTAGTTGAGATAACATCGCTATAGAAAACATGATAGTTTACCATGTGGGAAGTGGATGCAGATCGCCATTTTGTTTCTTGAGCTCTATGAAGAAGCAGTCCAACAGATAGCTCATCTCCATCATTTGATAGGTAATCCTTATTCAGTTCTCTTGATACCTTACTCTGCTAGTCACGAACCACCTTCCATTATTCATGCCTTCGCTTGAATCAGTTGAAGTAAAGCGGGACTTTTATTTGATCCTAACCTTTTTCTACTGCTTTTCCTCAATGTCAAAGTTAAACAGCTAAACATCAAAGTCCACTACTACATAGTTGATGGCCGTACTCTTCCTCTCCCATTTCATAAAAGAATGGACTCTATTCTTAGATTTCCATGAGCATTTATTACTTCTTGTATTTCTCCGCTGAATTCAAATTCAAGTATTTCTCCGCCGAGATCACTGTGAAATTACGTTTTTATTGAGTTTCTGTTTCATTGAAATATCTAAGTTTTTAATAAAAATTGATCTATAGAGCGCGACATAGATCTAGAATTATGGAATTGGATCTGGGATTTAATATCTTATCGTGGGTTACGTATTAGATAGAGTACTTATCTCGAATACTTTAAGAAGATAAAGCACGAAGACCGAAGGTCTGAGTGCCTTATTTTCTTAAAGTATGAGAATAAAGTACTCTATCTGATTTAAAGCATGTTTGCCATTTGAAAGCAGTGCTATATTTTCCCATGGAAAATAAAGCATCTGTGAGGAAAATATAGCTGTGTTATCCTAGATATACAATGTAGCTGTTACTTATCGGAAATGGACATAAATATCCATACCAATCTATTAAATTGCACAGAGCGCGAATGGATGAACGATCCAAATCTATGTATCTGCGATTCAAATTTCATGGTCGTAGATCCAAGCATTTCATCACTTCAAATTCGGACACTTACTTCTACTTACCAGCAACAAGTGATTTAGTAATCATGGAAGAGGCCCCTGCTTTTCTTGGCAATTTAACTTGCTTTCCAAATGGTATATATGGAAGCACATCACAAATTGATGCATATGACCAGGAATCAATGATGGGCTTTCTTAACAATGACGATGTGGATCTTGATGACTTTCTCGATATTGAACAAACATCTTCAAACGCTAATTATTCGTCTACAGGGAGTAGCCGTCAAACCATGCCTGATCCTTCAATTACTCCAACTTCCTCCCAAAGATTTGTCGCCCCTATATCTGATCCAACTATTCAAGAGCTAAATCATTCTTTTGTTCCCAAAAACACAATATCGAGGGATACTTGGGCCCATAATGCCTTGAAAGAATGGCAAGCTCATCGAACCGTACAACCAGCTCTTTGAGGAGGCCCTTGACAGGGAGTTGATTTTGTGGACAGATAGTGAGTTGAACTATTGGATACCCAAATTCATTTATGAAATTCGCAAGAAAAATGGTTTGTGTTATCCAGCGAATTCTCTGGTGTCGATCGTGTCTGGGCTTCAGCATAAGATCAGTCAAATGCATTCAAAAAGGTCGACCAATTTTTCCGCAAAGAATGCTTCAAAAACGTAATGGAAGCTCTAGATGCCAATATGAAGATTTCTTCTCAGGGTGGAATTGGCATTCACACAAAAAGCGCTCAAGCTTTAAGCCGTGATGAAGAAGAGTTGCTTTGGAATTCCTCCCAACTGGGCTCTGAAAATCCAACACAATTACTGAACACTCTGTTTTTTTTTAAACGGATTGCATTTTGCGATTCGTGGCGGGGATGAACACCGAGCACTTCAAATCACGCAATTTGAATTCATTAGTAAACCTGGTGAACTCCGAAAAGTTGTTTGTAAGGAAGGCACTACCAAAACCTACTCAGGTGGCCTTTACATCGAACAATCAAACCAAAGATAATAGAGCATCATGAGAATATTGAGAAACCAGAGCGATGTCACGTGAGATTGCTTGAGAAGTACCTGAGAATGAGGCCACCAAACGCAGTTCCAGACTTCTATTTGAAGGCGTTGACGAAGGTATCCAACAATGGACCATGGTATTCTGCAACGGCAGTCATCGGTGCCAACAAACTAAAATCGATCATGAAATCTATTTGTTCAAGTGCAGGTATTGCAGGAAGAAAGACAAACCATTCCCTGAAGTCCACCTGCGCAACTCGACTATTTCAGGCAGGTATTGATGAACAGGTAATAATGGAAAAAACTGGGCATCGTTCAGTTAAAGGTGTTCGCGCCTATAAGCGGCTTAATGAAGCTCACATTTTCTCTGCGAATGTGGCTATCGATGGGCAATCGATACACAAAGTATTGAAAGCCCATAATAGTGACATGAGGGGAATGTCTTTCCATATTTCGGCCAACCATGTTTCGATATACAATGGCAATAAACAACAAAGTAGCCAAGAAACGAATGGCTTGTAGTGAGTGACCTGTGTATTGCTGATTTTTAATGTTATTGACATTTGACTCCTTTTATGGAAGTTCCTCTGCTATACGAGATCGATCTCTATGGTGATAATTTCCTATGATTTCTATGTTCATTAAAAATAATGTTTGCCAAATATAAAGTTTTACTTCGGAAAATAAAGTACCATATGGGGATAAAATATGCTTTAAGTGTATGATAAAGCACTGATATTTTACTTTACATATTTAGAAAGTCCGAGTCATAGATTTAATGTACGAGTCCCCTACGGGGACTCGTACATTAAATCTATGACTCGGACTTTCTATGTGTGAAGTAAAATATCTGTGGTTTATCATAATTTATTTCACGAACCATAGACTTCTATGGGATAATTAAGAATAATTAATTTAGAAGTCTATGCACGACCAATAAAGACAATCATTGACTTCCAAATTATCATATCTAGGCATCCCTTGGGATTCCTGAGAAGGGAGATATCTGCTTCATCTGACCAATGATATGAACCAGCAAACTTTTCAAAATTTGAAATTCTGCCCATGTTAGTCACTGGATCGCTATCATTTATTGGATAATCCTGTAACATCTTGTAACATGTTAGAAAATGTCGATGATACATTAACGCAATACTTAAGAGAGGATGAAGATATATTTGATTGTGAATTATCATCTATAGATCCTTCGATAGGCCAGCTTTCCAACTCAAACCGCTTTGCTTCCGTGTCATCAGAGCAATTAGAAGACTTATTGAACAATCGTATTCCTGAAACTACCCAAGCAAAAGTTAACTGGACGATGAAAATATTCAACGATTGGATGAGAAATTGGAAGACAAATCTAAATGATGGATGTTTAAAGGTGTACAAATAAGTGGACGAAATGAATAAATCGGACTTGAATCATTGTTTGAAGTATTTCTTACCCAGCATTCGAAAGTTAAGCGGTGAAGATTATCCGCCCAGGACACTGAAAGAAATCGTAGCATGTGTACAGCATCACTTGAATTACAAGTTGAAGAAACCGTGGAGCATATTCAAAGATGAAGCTTTTATGGAGGCCAGGGAAACACTTGATGCTGTAATGAAAGAAAGTGCGAAAAAAGGCAATGTCAAGCAAAGAAAAAGAGCGGCTCCAATTACATTGAAAACCGAAAGCGATATGTGGAATAAGGGAGTATTCGGAAGTGGTAGTCCATGACAGTTGATTGACACATTGATCTATTATTTTGGATTACATTTTGCCTTGACAGCCCGTCAGGAACATCGTAATCTCAGATACGGTAATGATTCATAAATAACCTTGTATCGAGACGAAAACGGTGTTGAAAAGTTGAAGTACGTAGAAAACTTTTCAAAAAACAAGAATTACGGTATCAAGAGCAGCAGGCAAGAGCCAAAAGTGACCTATATTTTCCCTCATGAAGATCGAAATAAATGCATCATTGAGCTCTATAAATGCAATTTATCCCATCGACCTGAATCTAACGGACTGCTTGGGAATGACGCTTTTTATTTGACACCTATTGATAAACCAAAGAATAACGAATGGTACAAAAAGTTGCCAATGGACATTCATACCACATCTGGCACTTTGTCACGACTAATGAGAGGCATGGCATCCGATGATGAGAAATTCTACTTGAATACATAGTTTCGAAGAACTGCGAAAACTCGGCTTGTGATGGCAGGAATTTCAAAGGAAATATCGATTCGGAAGACAGGCCACACATCTAACGCAGATCTGACGTATGTAGATGCAAGCGAATGTGAGGCAGCCATGACCAAAGCTTTGTTTGGTACAAATTCCACCAAATTGATCTGTCCTCAAACAAGTTCCACAAATCAGAACTGTCCACAAACAAGCTCCAAAAACTCATCAGAATGCAGCCAGACCCCTAAACACATCAAGATTTCCTGTGGAAGCTTCAATTTTGAAGCAACATTTTTACTTTTTCATGACTTGATTTGTTTCTATAATTATCCTATGTTATGATCATTGTTTATGTTCAGAAATATTTAGTGATTAAGGATAGTGATTTAATGTGTACAGTACATTAAACGTTTAATATACTGTACACATTAAATCAGCTATAGAAATTAGAAGTCGCAAGAGAATTTCTATAGAAATATAGATTTTCATAGAAATCGCAAGTTCTTTAGGTAATGGATAGAGGATGGCTGTACGATTCTCTGGGATATAGAGAGGGAAATTAATTGATAAATCCCGAGGGCTTTAGCCCGAGGGATTCATCAAGTAATTTCACGAGCTATGTCCTAGAGATATCGTGCAGCCATCCTCTATCCGTTATAAAGCATAGTCTATGTATAAAGTATGCCAGATTATTACCCATGAAGTAGGACTCTAGATATCCGTGATAAAATCCCTCTTTACAAGAATTTGCCCTGTAATACTTTTGAATTTTAAATTAATGCTTTACGATAAGGGACAATTCTATGATCCTTACCTCTTAAGTTGTGGTATAATGAATTCGTTCCACTATGTTATCGATGATTTCAATTATGAATTAGATGAATTACTTAGTGAAGATTTCAATATCGACTTCAGACACGGAGAGCCAATGACCAGTAATGAGATCCAGAATTCTATAACAAAGCAAATACCAGTGAAAACAAGACTAAGCGCTAATTGGGCAAGGAACACCTTTAACTCTTGGATAAAAGAACGTAACAAGAGAATTCTAGAATCAAATTCGACTGATTTGCTCCTTCTGTCAGACGATGGGGAAGCAACACTTGAAGTGATGACAAAAGGCACTTTGAATGATGCCTTACAGTTCTTCTTCTTCGAAGCCAGAAAGAGAAATGGCGACCGATATCCTGGTGACTCTTTGCGGTGTTTGTTCAGTGGTATTTCTTACTACCTAAGCAACTTCTTGAACAAGTCATGGAATCTATGGAAAAGCACTGAATTTTCTGGCGCTCGCCGTGCCCTCGACTCCGCTATGAAGGAAACATCTGAGCGAGGTGTCAACAAACAGAGAAAGCGGACTTCTGCAATCGATGCCGATCAAGAGGACAACTTGTGGAATCGCGGATAGAATAGAATAGAATAGATAAATCTTTATTGTCTCAATAAATCAATGAGCACATTACATAGAAAGGAAGTACATGACAAATGAGAAATGATAGGAGGAATAGTAATACGTACATGTATATGAAAGCAGTGTTAAGGACAAAACTTTACAAATGAATCTCGGAGACGCCTAGTGCGAGTAAAAGGTTTCCTTAAAGGTATCTTGAGTCTAGAACGAATTGGACGTTCCTCAAACATACGTCTGAGAGAATGATCCTGAGACATGCAAATGTTATGAAATAGATTTGTACATAATTTAGTTGTGGCATTCAACAACGGAGAATTCGAGGAGTCATGCGGTAAGCCAACTATTCTGTACACACGGCGTTCAACAGACATCAACTCTCGAAAAAGATATTTAGTTAAATTGCAAAAGCTGGGATATGCATATGACAGTAAACTTTGTATACACGAAACATACACTTTTTGAATTATATACGTCGGACAACCGGAACGTTTCAGATTTATAATGATATAAACTCTCCGAGAAGCAGCTTTCACTATGTTGTACACATGATGATTCCAAGTCAAGGTATTGGAAAATGTCAGGCCAAGAAGGGCAAGCCGTTCAACTGTTTCTATAGCTTTACCATCGGAAGTTAGAATTGGGCCTAAATTGATGTTCTTATTTGTGACAATGTCGAGAACCTTACACTTAGCTGTATTTAGAGGCAACATCGCAGTTTCAGACCACAATTCAAGTTCGTTCCATTCCATCTGCAAATTATCATTCTGTGACCTGTCAACAAAATGCAGTATAGTGAAGTAGTCAGCATATTTATACACCATAGAATTGGAATTCACTACAGAGAAACTGCTCACAGCGATACAGAACAGTAGGGGCCCAGGACACTTCCCTGAGGCACCCCACTATTAACGGAAGACCAAGAAGAGAGTTCATTGCCATTTCGTACTCTTTGTGTTCGCGAAGTTAGGAAGTTCTGAATCCAGACACATGGCTCAAAGGGAAGAATATGTAATATACACGACATTATGAACCCATGATCCAATTTATCATAGGCCTTGGAGAAATCTGAACTCAACATTCGAACAGCACCAGATTGTGTGTCAAGATGTTTGAGAATATCGTGATTAATCAACGTAAGGGCACAGGTTGTACCACGTCCATTTCCTGGTATGTAAGCAAATTGCTGACTGTCGAGGTTATCTTTGATATATGGAATAATCCATCTTCTCGCCGCAAACTTCTCTAGAACCTTGGACAATATAGGTAATAGGGAAATAGGTCGATAATCTGACCTATTTAGGATATTTAGGCTGCAGGAATCCAAAGACTTTAAACCGCACATTGCTATACCTTCTTTCAATAAATTGCGGATTAAGAAGTGGCAGAGAGCTGCGGTCACTGACAATTGGACCTAGAGGCTCATTAGCCCTGCGGTCAGTCGATGGGATAAGAATCCTTGAGTTCACGGAATCGTATTCCAAGACGTTTAAGAATGGGATGAGGGATCATCATGTAGAGCCGAAGGTTGTCAAGATCTGGCCAGCTGAAAATCCCAATCGCTGTCCCGTGAAGCTTTTTGAAAAGCTGATTTCTCTACGTCCTTCTCCCTGCTCTACCAACGCCCTTTTCCTTCAGCCAGTACCGAATTATTGCAATTTCCAGTGGTACATGAACACTCCCGTCGGGCATAATACACTTGACTCTACAATCAAAAATCTTATGGAGGCAGCCGGCGAGGATGAAGCGAATTTCACCAACCAGAGTGGTCGCCGCACGGCGGTAACTCGCATAATCAATGCGACTGGGGATAAAGATCTTGCGAAAAAGATCACCGGTCATCGATCAGACTGTGTAACATCTTACAACTGCGTAAGTGATAAGCGCTTGAGAGTTGCATCCAACATTCTTACTGGATCCATCGCAAATGAGGCCTGCACCAGTATACAAGTTGACATGCGCACAAACTCAAGTAGCTCGTTGAGTGCAGAGCTAGTGCAAGCGTGCCAGACTTTAGAGATGACCCCAAAGAAAATGGTCATTACCCGACCAGATGGCAGTAGTGCATCAGTTGAATTTTAACTTGCTTCCTTTCTTGACTATTTATCTTTATTTTATATTTCTATGGGTTAAATGTTCTTGTACTCACATTTCTATGTTATATAAAGTTCCCCGGGAATAAAGTTTATCGAATATAGAAGGGATTCTGAATACGATTCTACAACTATGTAATAATCTGGTATACTTTATCTACCTAGAATGTATCCAGGAAAAGAAGATAAAGTATAGGGATGAGTGAAATAAATATCAGTAACCTAGCTGTCTACTCAGAGTTACACAGAAATCTCCTCGCCTTCGGCTTGGAGATTCTCACCGAGTAACTCCTTGTAGATAGTAGGTTACTGTAGGCCTGGCGATCAGCTAAAGCATGGACTCCTAAATATACTAATACCATGGAATGCAGTCGTGACGCGTCCATATATATTTAAGCAAGCCATGATAACAAGGAGTCCATGGATAAAGAACCGGATGACTTCATAGACAACACGTCAATCATCCATGGACTCCTTGATATATAACACCTGGACTGAAAGCTGAAATTCATTTGTACACTAGACGGCCGGCTTGACTCAATAGCTGTCGATGGTAGAAAGCAACTTATCAAGTGAAAACGAAGTGTCTAAAGAAGAATAAGCTGAAGTTTCTGGAAAACGGAAGAACATGGGGTTGCAACCAACTCATCATCGTTAACACTGAATATGGAATATTGACTATATCAAATCAAGCAAATGAATTAAAATGAACTTGACTATTGTCATCGCATTTTAGTGGAAAGCTTTTTACTACTATATTCTTTTGGACAGTGAAAATACAAAATACTAACTAGTGACACTCATAAAGTAGCCACGGTTGGTTTAATTTATCAAAGAAAGGACAGGCACATTCCCATTTTGATTGCAAAAAATGCTGATGCATTTGCAAAAGCAAAATTACTTCCTGGAACATGCAGGTATGGAGGTCTGGGAAATGCTGATCCTTATATAACTTCAAAACGCGAGTTTTTTTTTTACGGATTTTACGTCACTTTTTACCCCTACTGGGGCCTTGGACGGTGCTGACTGAAGTCAGACTTTGTTTGGAGCGTTGTGGTGCTTTGTAGTCCGGATGCCCTTCCTGCCGACTTCCGGACTACAAAGCACCACAACGCTCCAAACAAACTTCAAAACGCGAGTGTAAGGTGAAAATTACAGAATGTTTGACAAATGTAATTTATGACCAGGAAAACAATCTACTGGTAGATCAACTTGACAGAACGGAAATAAGAGGTGCATTGCACATCTGAAAAGAGAAGAAGAAACTTTTTTCAATGAATAATAGGGCCTATATGACTATATCATGAATCTTGATGCCGATGAGATGAGGAAGGCATTGACTTAAAAAAAGGCATCGACTTGATTACAAAAGGGAATTCCAAGATGCGATCAAATTGCGCTACAACTGACCGGTTATCTTTCGACGAATTGTGTTTGTGGTGAGAAAATGATTTATATCATACTCTTAGCTGCAAAATTGGTGGTTTTGTCAATCTTCGGCACAATATTATTTTTGACACGGAGATTCTTTTTTTGATTGAAGTCTGTAAAGATGTTCGCATTGAGCCCAAATTATTACCAATTTAATCATATGACTTCATCAAAGGTGGTAATACTGACGACCTGGCGAGATTAGATAGTATTGCAAGAGGGCTGTTGGGGAGAATGGAACGTCATTTATTTATGCAAGAATAACAAATGCTCCCTGCAACATTGTATAAAGAACACGAGAAAGAAAAGATGCGGCAGTAGGAAGAGATAATTTTGGAAGTAGAGAAAGGGACATTCACGCCTCGTATGTTCCACAAATGCTTAATCAGGTCCATTGGCTAATTTACTTCACGGAAGAATTGCCTCTTTAATATTTGCAAGAGAAATAAAGAGAGGTATGACGGCATCATGGTTTGGTCCTGTTATCTCTCGGAGATTTTCATTTGATTCGCTTTGTGAGATGCACAACTCGTAGACTGGAATGGAAACAGTAACGGATCCTACAAAAGTTGCAGGATGAGGGCTATACACGTAGTAATCTGCTCAATTAACATCATCTTTGAAGAAGCTTCAAATTTTACTTTTCTCAACAGTTTAACTTGCTCGATTAAAGAGTTCAAGCACCCAAACCTCTGATCTAATCGGGAATGATTTCATCATTTTTCGGGCATATTTGCAACCTAACCTCATGACCAAGTGAATTCTTCGATTTAAACGGATATCTGACCTTTATTGTAAAGTATTAAAATGCAAAAATTACTGAATCAGGAACAATGTCACAGTTGTTCAATTTTGTAAAGTTACATCGTCGACGATTACCGAAATATTGAATGATCAAATATGTCTGTCTTTATCTTTGGAATATCTGATTAGTAATAAAGTATATAAGTTAACTTTTGCATATTAAAATTTCGTCAAAATTTGGATGGAATGCCTTTTTATCGTATCACACACACTGATTTCTCATTGAGATTCATAGAGCTCTATTCATTTGAATCGGCGTCTTCAAATTATTTCCACACCCAAATGTACCACGTTTTAGATGACTGATGTGGACTTTTTAGCTGTTGTACCTGAAACTTTTCTATAGATCACTAGCTTGCTCACTTCGTATTGTCAAACCATTGCTTGATTTGATATTGTAAATATTCCAAATTCAGTGATAACGATGATAAGTTAGTTGCAACCCCATGTTCTTCCGAAACTTCAACTTATTTTTCTTTAGACACTTCGTTTTCACTTGATAAATTGCTTTCCACCATCGACAGCTATTGAGTCAAACCGTCTGTCTAGTGTAAGAATTTCAGCTTTCAGTCCAGGTGTTATGGAGTCCATGAATCATCCCACGAGCATAGACGTAGATGGTCTATGGTCTTGTTAATGCCCACGAGTGCTTCTCTGAATGTTAGTAAACGCATATCTAGGCGTGCCAAAGATATTGCTGACCCTAAATTCATGGTGCTCCCATTGTATCAGAATTGCATTACAATGTATGTAAAGGGGAGAGGGAAAGGCATAAGCAAACAGTCATTTTGAAATTTAAGCCAGCCATTAACACTTATAAGTAATTTTATATTTTTGTTATGATATGATTTAGCATGATGTGTCTGAGGAGATGGTCAAGTACTCCATCGAAAGCGCTAATAAATTATTTATTGGCCTATTGGTTTGATTTATTGATTTATGCCTAACTGCCAGTGGCGGCTCGTCCATTTGGGCAGGTGGGGCAGTGCCCCATCTATTGAGATGTCATCTAACTTAAATAACCTGAAATTTCATCTACCTTCATCTACATCTATTCTATTTGTACGAAAATAACGCTAGCGAAATTCATTATTCGTTTTCAAGACTGATGGGCGCGCCCAAGCATCGAGATTGAGATGACTTTATCGTAGTTCATTTCACAATCTGAGCGAATAGACAGAATTAACACACGATGAATACACTTGGGCACTCGAGACTTGGGAGACAATGGGCACTCGAGAGGGAGCCCTAACGCTTCTGATTGGTTAATTCTCACTGCAAAGACAGCGCGTTGTGATTTCCTTTTACTGACAGTGTGATGTGAGGTTTGCATCAGCAATCAATCCATGAACCAGCATACAGTACCGATCGGTACATGAGAGTTTTTTTAGCAAGTCGTAGGCTAGGACTAATTCGTAGATTCGCTGAATGAATTCTGTAGATTTTTAATTGAAAAAGCCTTTTAGTCACTTCACTGATGCTGAAAAGGCCGAAGCGAAGAGAGTGAAGGCATACTCCCGAAAATTTTGCGTAAACTCAGGACGGTAGAATCACAAGAACCTTTAGCAGAAAATAGTTTGTGAAGATAAAGTGGCTCACGGCTAGCGAGGAGAAAAATACGCTTTTTTTATTTTCCTACACATGTCTACAGAGTATAGCGTTGGACGAAGCTTAAAATAATTCACAGTAAACTATATCTATACTACAGATTGTCTCATAAAAAATGGATCACCCTTAAACATCGCCTTAACTTCAACTTTGTATAACTCCGCCAAACTTCAACGAATTTCTCTGAAATTTGGAAGATATGTCAGTTGTGCTTACTAATATCATTGTTGGAAATTTCAAGCATGAATATTGAGTTGTTTTCCTGTTATAGATAAAAAAGTAGTAGATAATTTGATCTTCATTTAGCAATGTTACACAAAATCATACCTCACTCTTATAAAATTACATTTGTTTCCTTTGTTATGTAATATGTTGTTCTACAAGCCAAAAGCTATCAAGCAAAACAAAAATAAAGAAAATCGGTCAATCAGAGCCAGTATAGTACCATTATTCATCAACAATAATGTAACTGCTACCTACTGCTACCACTGCTACCTACAGATGGCGCATCACAACTTGCGTCACTGTTAAAAAGAGAGTGGAGAGAGTTAGATCAGTCAAAAATCAACGATATCATCGAAGCAATGCCTAGACGAATTGGTAATGTCATTGACAATAAGGGTAGGGCCACAAAATATTAGCTTCTTAAGAACCGTTACTGTATCATAGCTTATTAGATTATATAAGGACATTTAAATATATTAGGGACATGAAATAACATAAAAAATGCTTTCTGTATAATACTTATGTTTTATTTAGTCAAATTTTAGGATGATCCACTTTTTATGAAACGGACTGTATTTATTCGAAGCCTGAATGATAAATTTTGCTTGAGACGCGCAACTAAATGCAGTGACATATACTTGCATAACATGTATTTCACATGTTCAATGCCTCTCATTTACAAAATAGGATCATTTTGGACTGTTGCCAATGATGTTGCAAGAATTTTATATTTGTGCCCCACCTGGACCAAGTGTCACGAGCCGCCACTGCTAACTACTCTGCTCTGCCTGTTTTATTTGTATGACAAGTAATGGAACAAATTCTCATGTCTGTAATTGTGACTAGAATTTGTTGAATGTTGAATAACATGTATTTTCTAAAACAGCAACAGCGACTCACATGTATTTTAGAGTTTTCGATTTACGATTTTTCGATACAAAATGTACAACAGATTCCATGTAAAATATTCAAAAAGTATTAATTTAAGGAAAGTTACAAAATAAGGATATAAAGATGAAATGTAAAGATCTCAAAATAGTAGTAGACTAGGGAAACGAAACGCTTACTTTTTGAAGTATTATTTGCAGCAGAAATCATTTCTTTAGTGAATTTTGACTTCTATTCAAGCTGGACTTTTCGGTCGACACTTATTATTGCCAATGCACTTATCTGCATAAATGCACATTTGCCACAAATCTTAAAATATTCTTTTCAAACTGATAAACGCATCATTGCTTAGCACACAGAAGTTATTTTAGAAATATTATATTAAATGCATTTTATTACCCGGTATTGGATCTATTGAGTGCTAAGCACGATAACAGCTATCTGCCGAAATTTCTTCAATTTTTGCGAGATAGGAAGGAGGAAAACTTTTCATCTGAATCGTGTAGTCAGCAGCAAATTGTCTCTCCTTCAATATTGAACATGCAAACCACACTCTCACTGTCTTTGCTGTCACTGTTTGACTCCCACTCTCACACTTACATGTACATTGAGGAAGTTTCATCTGCTAAAATTCTTGGTCGTGTTTTTGATAACAAGTTGCGATGGTCTGAACATATTGATTTTACTCTGGAAAAGATCCGAATCGACATCACATGCTACACTCCCTCAAGCAATCCAATCCCCCAGCTATATTTTGTGGACGGCATATTGTACTATGATCAGATCATTGATGGCGTAGTGTAATGCTAGCAGTACCTGCTTTTAGATTTTGGTCAGTTTTGAATGACGTGTTGCCCCCGCATCTTCGATACAGGGTCTTGTAACACCACTCCATCCATATAATCCTCTCCGTGTAATCTATGACTTTTTACAGCAAGGTCGTCAGCTCGCATTCTAAAACCCAACCGAAAAATCAAAGCCAGAACGGCACACAACAAGAAATCCTGTATAAGGTTTACAAGGAACTCCTGTATTTCCAAAACATTTCAAGGCAGTATCACTTAACAAATCTTTTCACGAATTTTGGACATTACGTGAAATTAACCGTCATTTAGGAGTAGATAGATTTCTAGGGAACTTCAGATCAGATTCAATTGATTTTCAAATGGAAAAGCATTCATTATAATTTACATAGTTCATGCTGGTAACCGATTGCCGTGAACTATAAAGCAATATGCTTGCAGTAACTTACCGAAGCAGTTGATCAGCTGATCATAAAAGCGGACTCAGCTTCAAAATGAGCTGTGATAGACTTTCACCCGTTATTGCGGTGCTCAAAATATAAAAATCACTCAAATTACAAATTGCAATTTTTCAATTGGAAAGCATGTGAGTGTGATAATGAATCAGGCATGGGGAGAACGAGCATTTTCTCTGAGCTCTCTTTGGATATAGTGGTCATCGAAATCGGTGAACTAGGAAAAGGTTAGTGATATCATGAGGCTATCACAAAACCATGACTCTCTTGACTGAAAATGTTGTATTCTCTCTTTTTCTTCAAAAATATTCATGTTTGGCACCTTCAAAATCGCTCCCATGGACGGTGTGCGAATATGCCAGTTTTATTCAAATAAGTTCAATAGTTCCTTTTCAAATATCTTCAATATTCTTCCTCATTACCGCTAAAATACATGTGCATGCACGTAAATAACATGTAAGGTAGGGTTCAAACCAAAACGATTAGCGAAGGAATGTCTTTGTTCTCTCACAGTAACTGCATATTGTCTACTTTGTATGTTTGTGTACTTTAGCGGTAATGAGAAATAATGTTGAAGAAGTTTTAAAAAAGAACTATTGAACTTGTCTGAATAAAACTTACATATTCCCACTCCTTACATTCAAAGGATTCTGAAGATGCCAAACATGAACATTTTTGATGAAAAAGTGAGAATATAACAAATTCAATCAAAACAGTCTGATTTTGTGATAGCTTCACGATATCACCAACTTTTCCTGTTTGACCGATTTTGATGACCAGCATATCAAAAGACAGCTCAGAAAATGATAGCTCTCCCCGCCCCTGAACAATAATCATACTCACATATTTCTTATTAAATATTGCAATTTGTAAATTGAGTGATTTTTTATATTTTGAACTGAGAATTCAGGCTCTCGAATGATGTATGGTAGGCTGATGTGAGTCAGGATTTGAAGACAAGAGAATCGATTGAATTTCAGCGAAATTTGGGTGGCACGTTTTTATGATCAGCTCTATATAACGCCTTTGTATTCCCGAAGGTAACCCTATGTGAAAGAAGCACCATACTTTCGAAATAATCAAACTAATCACTTTTGTCTTGAATCAAAAGTCAGGCATCAATATTCCTCACTTTTCATGATAATTTTGCAATCCATCTCAAAACCAGCTTTTTCGTCATACGCCCCTTCGTCAACATAGCGACGACATGCTCGATTGGATTTAAGTTAGGAGACCTTGCCGGCCAGTCTAAGGTTCGTATTCCTGCCTGTTTCTATACAATTTCTATACATTTTCAGTTGGTGCTGTTTGCGAAATCGGAGCAACACAAATTCAAAATAACTACTGGTCCTTTATTACTATACTTCTCATAGAAAACGAAAACGAAAATACACTCTCTTGCTTTCGCGATGTTGTTATTTGGAAAAGAAGTATGGTTGTTAAAAGATTATCTTTGTTTTCATCTGTATTGCTTTTATAAACTACAGTATTATCTCAGTATTTGCAGTAAATTGCTAAGTGGCTTGACATAGTAAGTGCGACACAGCTCATTGGAATAATTGATTATCTGAATACTGTGCTTTGTTTTAAGAATATATAGCAAGAATGTAAAATACAATTATCTTCGATAGGAGGAGCCTAATTAAAAATTATTGAGTTACATGTAATTACTTTTCTTATCGCTGTCACAGTTGATCATGTTTTGGCAAATAAATGTCTCTGGGCTCTTAGTAACTGTAGTACCTCAGCTAAGTTCGAAAGACATAGCGTATGATTTCTGCAGGAAAAATAGTCAGGGAGTCCCGGGAAACAAAGTTTGAACTTACCGAATAATAGTAAAGTTGCCCGAAAATTTTATTAATGCAATTTTTATAACTTCCATTGCTGCATGAAAAGCACCACGGACTAAAAAAATTCATGATCAATAACTTGCATTTACGGCAAGCATGTCTTAAGTTTTTTTTATACTAAAAAAATTTCACAGTATTAACATGTGCCCCGCCTAAACATGCAATCCTTGTGTTATTCTTATCAGAAGCCCTTTTAATATTTAGGTGATCGAATTGATCTGATATGCAAGTTGTTAAACCATCACTTGTGCCAACTGTTATTTCAGATAATGAAAATACAAATAAAAGAAGATTTCACGATCGCGCTTAGCTGTCACCTCAGATGATGCATGTCAGCTGAAACAATGAGGTATCACCAACTTCAAGATGCGAATATTATATTTTCACATTTCATTTTATATGGTTGATAAAAAACACGTATAATTCTCACACTGAAAGCGCATTTTAATTGCGATACTACTGCATGTTTTTGAATTTCAGAACTATCAAAAACTTGAGTTTCGTGGAAATGATGCCAACTTCAACAGAACCACAACTAAAAAGGATAACAAAAATAAGCAAAAAGCTGATTGACAGTAATGAATATCATAACAGTATTAAGGAGCTGCGAAAACCACTTCTCCCTGGCTTCGATGAGTTTAACAATAAATTGGACAAATATGCTAAGAAGATGAAGTCATATTATCCAGGGAATGTGAATGTTGTGATGATGCAAAATCTAATACAGTCGTCTTATGATAAGACACCAGTCCATCAAAATCTCAGTAAAAAACTGAAAAACCTTTCGGCAAGTTTTGTTATACTTCAAAGGAAACGAAACATAAGCAATAGCTTAAAATTGGTAAGGGTCCTACTTTTTAATCTTACAGCAACGTTGAATGATACCGAGTTTTTGGTGTCCTCCGTAGATCCCATTTATGAAATCGTAATGCGCGTATTGATGCGAGAAATGGGAACGCTTTTAAAGGGAAGCATGAGTACTCTTGAAACTAGGTTATTACCATGTTCCAGCTTGCAACACGGTATAAACTTGACAATAATCACAATTTGTCGCGTCTTCTTGCCTGAATTCAATGCTTTTACAATAGCGCATGGATGGTGCATTATGTGGCTTCAGATTCTGCTGGCACTGTTATGGGTTTTGCTGAGGAAAGTTCGTGGACAGCAATCGCGTATTCATTCAGAATACTGAGAGAGCTTGATTTGTCTATGATTCTTGTATATCATGAGATTTATTGATATTCTACCCATGTGATTTCTACTTGATTATTGAAATATTTTCTGCATAAGCATTAAATACTTTGTGATAAGCAAAATGGGTGGCTCCATGTGATGTTTTCAATGCAGCGCCTGTTTGCTACAAATTATAAAGTTTCATTTTTGATAACTCCATTATTTAATGTATGAATGAAATTTGCAGTACCTATATTTGCCACTTCTTTGTGAGACTCAAACTTTGAGATCATTATTGCTTGATAAGAGCTTGATAACGGCATATGATAGGTCGTCAAACACATCTTCTATCAAATTTGAATTAAAATATTATTCAAAATCTTTCAATTATCATCCTTGTTGTAAAAGCATTATCCTGACATAGCTTGTATTATGTCGAAATAAAAAAATGCAATTCAGTTGTGACCACTGCTAAATATATCTTATTTTTGAATGTATGCATTTTTGATGCCGTTCAATAAAAATCAGTGTTGTTATGAGACATGTTGTCATTTTGTGCACATCACTTCCTTCGCGTATTCAAAAATGATCGGCTGAGATAAAAAAGTCGGCTGAAAATTTTCAGCGATTAAATATTTAGGCGGCTAGATATGTGTGTAAGATGCTCAGTGCGCTCAAGTTTTTGGAATTATACACAAACAGAAAAAATCTTCATATTTTGAAATAGAATTCCAAATAAAATCACACAATTAGTTCAATGTCGTGTCATTACTATTTACTTAAACCTTAAATAGATATACCTGCCTACACTTTGCTAGCATTTTAACTCTAAGTCTCCACGGTCAATACATAGAGAATTTAGACTGCGAGCCTCAATTGCACGACGATGGATAGGCCGTCTGTGGATAAACCTAAGCGTTAATAAATTCGAGCATTTTCGCATGAATTTTTTCAATTGCAGGCTATGTGCAAAGAGAGACTCAGGCGGCTGACTATTAACGTTTAACGTTGGTGTTAAAGTATACAACACTGTAAATCGCTGGATGCGAAATTTCATCAAATTGATGCCGAACTAGTAATTGATACGAAATTCTCGCATGTTCACATAGAGTTGGTTTGTTTTCCATACGAATTTAAACTTCCTTTCGTATACATTCGCATGTGTTTGGCAGTAAGCGGTTTACGGTGCATGCACATGTTCATGACAAAACGCTAGCTCATTCAATAATATTTAAACACCTCTAGTATCCCGGTATTTTAATGACATAGCCCACAGAGACCTAACAATTTCGAGATCTTCAATTACCTGAGCATTTCAATAAATTTATTTTTTATTCAAAATTTTAATTAAATCTAATTGTCGAAACGCCAGAAGCATAATTTTAAGCAAAGCAATGATGCTTGCGTATAGCCCTATTGTTGAACGATGCTTATAGCGTTTTGAGTGTTGTATAGCCGGGCACCCCGGTCTCGAAAAAATTTAGTTCGAAAAAATGCAATTCATTTCCGCTACCACCATCGTGTAAAGCAGGTCATGAACACTTGAAAAAATATAGCATACCAAATAATCCAGCCAGCTAATCAAAAGTTATTGATACTTATTGATTTTTATAAATTTTTGCGAAATAAAACTGACTTGTTACATTGTTGAAAGCATGCAATCCAATTTCACTCATGCTAGCTTGTCAAGGACGCTAAGGAGAACCCAAAACTCAAGTCTACTGTAAAATCTATCCAGCTAATCAATAGATATTGACATTTGTTGATATTTTTTATTGACTTTTTAGCATTTTCATTGACATTTTTAGCCACTGAAATCAAAATGTAATAAGATTTTTCCGCCTTGCTCATGCCAATCGAGGAGTTGGTTGATGCATCCGCCTTTCATTTTCCATTGTCTTTATTATCGTCAGCTTCTCCCTTACTCCGATGACAGCTGATTGGCGCTAAGTCGCATATCTTTGCAACAAATCCCTGTATCTGTGCGTGATCTTCACTTTATCGAAAACAACACACTCGTATACAACACACATTGATAATCGTAGCGCGCAGTCTTTGGCTGACGACAATGAAAACCTTTACTTGCTGTTATGAAATAGTGGAAGAACAGGCAGTGATCATCTCACATAACTAACGAGACCAATCTACACAATCAAAGTCAATGGACCGTATGAATAAAAGTTAGTGTTCACTAATCACTATACGGATTTCGAAAGAAACACTTTGTTAGCTGTGAATTAAAGTTCTCTCCGGAGTGATCACTTCGCAGTGAACACTAGGAAGTGAAGTGCTTACTGTTTACTTCGTAGTGTTGGTGTTGCTTTATTCATAAGAGAAGTAGTGTTTACTATCCATGAACACTAACACTAAACATTACCACTACGAAGTGAACATTAATTCTTATTCATGCGGCCCAATATCTCTGTTGATAATAATCTGCTTACCTAGGTAAATTACAGTCCGTTTCATAAATAGAGATTAGTTAAAACAGCAGCATTTTATAGTAAATAGTAAGTTTTTAACTATAATTGAATGAATTTGTTTCCTATATCATATTAAAAATTTTTCTTTGTTATATGTTGACCCAGTAGGGCCTAGTACTTAAAAGGACTCATGGGTGTGTTGACTAGTTGCCAAATTCGTCTCCTCTAAGTTCTTTTACTTTTCGGATGCGATTAGGCATACTGCCGATCAAATTTCTGATCATCTGTTGATCAATCTGATTCCACTCCTGCCTCACTAAAGATTCCAACCGATCCAAATCATTGCCGGGACAAATTCGACGACGAACTCGCCGCTTCAAGATAGACCACACATGCTCGATTGGATTCAAGTCAGGAGACCTTGCCGGCCAGTCTAAGGTTGGTATTCCTGCCTATTTCTATACAATTGAGTTGCCCTGGCACAATGGCATGGAGCATTATCATCCATGAGAATACAATCAGGTGATGGATCACCTAAACTGAATGCTAGAGGTTAAACATGTTCTTCGAGCACTCAAACGTGGCGGTCGGGGTTCATGCTTTCCCTCATAACATGCAGTGAACTGCGACCATCACTCCAGATGGCTTCACAGATGAGCAATTTCCTGCAATCGTCCTGACTCCTCGATGTAAAAAAACGATCAGGAATGTCCTGCCCAGATTTCAGTCAAAGGCATGGACAATCATTCGACAAGACAACACGTGACCACTGATTCCGACAGTGTCAACGTTTCATTGACCACTATAGCCTCAGTTTCTTCTGTCGCTCGGACAGATTCAGCTTCGATGGTCTCTTGCGATTGGAGTAGTTCAACTCCTTAAGTTGTCCTGGAAAGATTTGAACCTGTTGAAAGCTCAGATAAAGAGGAAGAGGGTCAGTATCGACCACATGTAGCGATTTGACCCGCGAGAAGTCAGCCTTGGTCGGCCAGAAGACCTTCCATCAGGCCACTGACAGCCTATTCGCAACCAAAAGTAAATTGTACTTTTGGGGATCTTTAATTGTTGCGACACAGTGGCAGCCGGCCGGACACTTCGGATCAAAGCCTCAGCTTGACCCCCAAGATAGCCTTTCTGGTTAGCTCTTAGTACAGGAGTTTGCATGTTACTGAGAGACAAAACAAATGAATGAATTCGATGTCTTTCGATTACACACCATTGTTCTCGTCTGCCTATGCCTTCTGCATGTGTGATGAGAGTGATGAGTCACGCTTCTGGCTAGCGATGAAAATGAGAATTGAAATCCAAACAAATTGTAAAAGATTGAAACATTATTCAGTCTACTGACTGATGTTATATTTGGAGCATAGATATGAAATTTTCACAGGAGCAATTTAAGAGCACGAGCTTTCTAAAAATATAAAGTTTGTTGAATTTGGAAGCGACTTTCTATACGAAATTTACGTTCACCAATATCAATTCTTTATGAAACAATCTGTGTATGGGCACATAGGGTGATTTTTTTTCTAAAGAAGTAAACACTGGTTTCGGCCCTTGTTCAGAGCAAGCTTCCGAGTGTTATGCAGTATTCCAGAATTTCTGGGCTAAACGACTTGTGAAAAATGTAGACAATCCTACGTATTCTGGCGCATTATTGAGATCGGTTGTTGAGTTTAGCAGTAAACATATATGAATATTTTCGTTATTGTGTAGATATTGTAATTATTCTCATGCAGTCTTGATATGCTGTATTAACATGATGGCGGATGAGTATCTTACTTTTGTTTGTCTCAATAGTTTCTGTTTAGTGATTAATTTTTTTAGTGTGGATGCGACCAATTTAATTGTATTTATGATATCAATTTTTTTGAAATAAATAAATAAATGTATTGTTCAAGGAACTATTTTTGATTGAATGCATCATAATAAAGGGTTGATTACTCCCCAAGCATCTTTCATCCAAATGCAGCTCATAAAACTTAAATATAGTATTTGCTGTCATTGCATTATTTTGCTAATGCTCCAAGTTAGGCTGCATGTGAAATCAAACTGCTATTAAAATCTCAGAAAATCGATTATTAGAATCGTCAACATCATTTGATTACAGTTCGCTGAATATATTCCTGAACTGACTTTTTTCCCTTTTATACTCTTTTCATGTCTACATGACTAAAATTTAATTGCATTTTGATTTCAGTGGCTAAAAATGTCAATGAAAATGCTAAAAAGTCAATAAAAAATATCAACAAATGTCAATATCTATTGATTAGCTGGATAGATTTTACAGTAGACTTGAGTTTTGGGTTCTCCTTAGCGTCCTTGACAAGCTAGCATGAGTGAAATTGGATTGCATGCTTTCAACAATGTAACAAGTCAGTTTTATTTCGCAAAAATTTATAAAAATCAATAAGTATCAATAACTTTTGATTAGCTGGCTGGATTATTTGGTATGCTATATTTTTTCAAGTGTTCATGACCTGCTTTACACGATGGTGGTAGCGGAAATGAATTGCATTTTTTCGAACTAAATTTTTTTGAGACCGGGATGCGGGTGTTGCATATGCATTAATGAAGAGGAGGTTTTAGAATGCTTGCTGGAGTGCTAAAAAACCAACTAATTAATTAAACTCTGAATGGATAATGTTGACTCTAGTACAAATTGATGCTATAGGGAAATTCGTCTTTTGGCGAATTATCAATAAAAACTTACAAGAATATTGGCTGCATGGAAAAAGATTGCCATGATCAAGAACGTCGCAGGTAGCCGGCCGTAGGTGGCAGCCGATTGTCAATTCGGTCATCAAGCAATTTCAATGGTTAGCGTAGTTGAATAATTTGTATTATTACTACCACTAGCGCTTCAGCTATCTCAAAATAATTTATGATGCGCCTATCAAAAAATCACTGTCGGCTTACCAAAGCCTTTAATTCGTAGCCCTAAGCAAACACAGTATTGACATAATCAACATAGACATAGACATCGATCAGTAAAATCATATTCAGATATCATTCACGTGTGATTGATCGTACAGGATCTTGCACTGGCCTGTACGACATCCCCGTGTCAGAGATTTCTGATTCAATAGCAGGCTTTATTATTGTGCAACTGCAGATGCCACATCATTATGTGCCCTTCTCATTACTAAATAATTAACATATTCACATTCCTTGTGTTACACGCATTCGAATGAACCCAAACGTGACATCATGTGACATTTTTCCGAGATGATTAAATTACGTAGTCAGTTTTCATAATTTACATGAAATAAGATGTTGTAACATTTTAAGCATTGTGACTTGAAATTGGCTTCTAAATGACGAAATAATGCGGGAACATACATTTTGCCATAGATTGAACGAGTCTGAACAATGTGTGATATAATCAGGTTCTTAGATCTGTAAGTTTCAGCCGACGAAATCAGTTCATTATGATAATTTGAAGTGCTGCATCGGGCAGACCATTCTAGAGCAATTTCCTAATAATTGTGTAATGATTCTTTGTCGATCAGCGGTCTAGAAAATCTGAGAAGATTGTAGAGGTGAGGACAATTTGGCGATGGTAAAAGCAATCCGTCCTGTAAACTTTCGTTAAGTAAACCCGAATCTACCAGAGTCTGGAAGTTGTGGTTGTCACATGATTGAGGGAATCACAGATCAGATATTTCACTGCCGATGTTATAAAATCGCAGTATATGCAATCGGCTGTCAAACTGTCGACACAATTATAAACTAATCGAGTGTTGTCATGCTCTCAGGGATACAAGCGAGCATTCCTACGGACAAAAAATGTTTCTGATTGCAAAATGGAAACCACCATCATCTTCGTTAAATTTCAGTTTAAGTGAAACGTGTTTCAACTAATTTGATTCAGAATTCTACAATCTGCATCAAATAAACGGTATCATATTTGCAATTAGCAAGTTAGTGTTAAAGAGTTAAAGAGTCTGCAATAATTAACAAATGCTGCTTTTTGCAAACACGATCTAAATAGAATAATTAACTACCGGTATTGAGGTGCATCCTCAGTTGAAAAGTAGGAACAGACATGGGGAATACACTATCTAAGACTATGCTTCTATTCAGCAATTCAGCTGGAATGAAAAATCACATAAGAAATCATTGTGAGAAATAATGTTTTGCATGAAATGAGACGTCGACATTTCATAAAACAGAAATATGGCTCCACTCTCTGAGGGTGAATGAACCTACTTCGCTCCTTTACTATTAGGTCGACAGTGCCCACAAACAGACCATATTGATAGATGATATCAGAAGCTAGGATGATTAATGCAGAGAAGACGACATGATAAGACGAAGTCAGTTTCCTATCATTTTTTCGCACAGACTGATTACGAGTCGCCATAGTTGATATTCCGCGCGAAAATCTCGCTCGATTCGTCAAAATGTTTCACCGTCGTTTTCTTCGACTTGTTAAGAAAATGCTAGGTAAAAAATAATTTCCAATCGCATTTCAATTTCCATTCCGCGATCTCGTATTGAATGCGAAATATTGTGTGGTCATCGCCTTCATCAGCTATCACCTATCTGCTGAGGATTTCCATGCGTTTCCGACCGATCATTTCTACAAGGTAATTTCAAGATATCGAATGCATGTTGGCCTGGTTGCTGAAATCGCTCCACTGAAGTAGATGTCGATGCAGAAATTAGCGGAGTACGTACGCTCGGCGAAAGATAGAAGACACAGCTGAAAAAATGTCAATGATTGCATTAGGCGTCAAGTTCCTTTAGATTTTCAAATTTGAAGTCACTCGTGCTGCAATTCTTAATAGTATTCCTTGCCAATCAGTAGGAAGCGTGAATTCTTGCACAAATTTTTAGCGCCAGAATTATGATTATCAAGACATTGTAGGGTTCCCGTTCGTCCAGACAAAGAATAGAGAAATTGCCAGGGTTAAACAAAGTGCGATTCAGGCAGTTGGCGAATGAATACAGTAAAGATTTTTAGTGGTAGGCTATTAGAGGTCAGAATGGTATACCTGGTGAAATTCGGACCGACAACGTTGTCTTCGTTGCGATGCTATATTCATCCAAGAGTTCGTCGATAATACAGGAAAGAGATGCAGGTAGGCCTACTGTGCAATTACATTGCAGACGAAGCTTAGTCAAGTATCTATTGAGTCACAGAAGCACATAAAATTGAAACCAATGTAAACATCTTCACAGCCCACTTGATTTAGCCTAGATACTTTGAATTTCTTTGCTGCATTTCGAATATTGTTATCATCGGTGCCATTGCCTAGCTAAATTCGACAGTAGGTATAAATGGTAATTTCATTTACCCATATTAAATAGTTATTTGCAGGATCGATGTGAACACCCTGAATAATGAGTCATTGGTGTATGTGTGTAAAAATAGCATTGGATTTGCGCACAAAATAGGAGATTTAGACACTCGAGGGAACTATTCATCAAAAAGAGTATACAAAACTGTACAAAAATACATAAACATGCAATAGACGATTATGGATTTATTACTATATTCAGCATTCTATGATATTTAAACTAGTTTGGGCCATTCCGAGACGCACTGATGAGCCTTTGTACAGCTGAACGCAGCCTCAACGGTCCAATGAGCTTTGTTGCCAAGGTTACTATAAGGAATTGTTCAAGTCTGATGACATCTTTCTACCTGCTTTGCATCTAAGTTACCTGCTTTGACATCCTCAGTTGTTGGTAGCCCTTGCTTCACCTCATAACCTTTCTGGCTAAGTGCAGAATGCAGCTGTGTTTGAAATATCACATAAATACCATTTGACTCTCTTAATTTCCTTGTTAAACATTTCATTTCTTTATTGTAGTAACTGAGTTACAAATGTAGTTTTACCGGACTGACTTGGTCCGGCCATACATTGTACGATCAGTAAATAGACGAAAATCTGTCATCTTATGATTTCATTAACATTTAAGCTCAACACTCGCTAATTTGCTTAGATCAAAGCAATCACATATTCCAGGTCAACTTTATTTACATTCAGAAATATCAAATAACATAATATAATGTACATTCACAAATAAAAACATTTGTGTATCCTTATCACAATTAGGATTATAGAAAGTCTTCAAGTCAGCATCTTGGCGCTTCAACTTTAATTTAATATTCCCATCTTTAGATTTCCGCCCTCGCTTTTTGCTTTCTTCTTTCCCATCATTTGAAGCAGTCCTGTCAATGTTGATTAAACATTTGTCAATTGGTAGTGGTTCATAGACTAGTTGAAAATGATGATGATGACGAATTTTTATTACACATGACATTATGGTCCAAAACTTCAAGGTCATATCACAAAATTATAAAAAGTTAAAAGCGTAAAACAATGCACTGCCGCGTTCTGTCACGCGTTTAATAAAAAGTCTCGGACAGCAATCTTGAAAAGTTGAAGGGATTGTTGAGAAAAACGCTCTGTTGGCAAACTGTTCCATATTTTAGCTGCAGTGGACGAGAAATGCTTCTTATTAATGGTTGCCAGACGAAATCTTGGTACTTGGATCGAATCAGTGGAGCTGGAGCGAAGGCGAGAGCGATTAGGCAAATCTTTGATGAATATCAGAAGCTCAGACAAGTGACGTGGCGCAAGATTGTGGAAACACTTATAGACAATAACTGCTAACCGATGGTCTATACGTCGTTGAGCAGATGGCCATTTCAGTTCCTGTAAGACTATCAACAGGTTTGATCAAACTGTTTCCTATTTGAATTGGGTCCGCATGACGTTCGGAAAAACTTTGTCTAGTAGCACACCACAATATATTTGTTTTCTCGGCGTTCAATGGGAGTTTATTAGACTTCAACCAACAGTCAATGCAGTGGATGCACTCAGATTTTTTTTGAAATCAATGCTTCTTCTCCAGATTCTCATGAGCCATACATTAAAATGTCATCGGCGAAGACGTGAATTTTCAATCCGAACCTGTCGACGATGCCAGAAATGTCAGCCGTATACAATGCAAACAGGATAGGCCCTAAAATGGACCCTTAAAGGACGCCGCAAGTCGTTGGAGACTCGCTCGAACAGCTATTCATGCATTGAAAAATGCATGATTGATTTGATAGGAAAGACTGAAACCAAGCGAGGATTGAACCATGTATACCAAAGGAGGAGGACTGACATTTTAGGAGTATCCCGTGGGATACACAGTCGAATGCAGCAGAGATATCAAGAGCTGCACGGAGTTTTAAATTCCCTTGATCGATTGAGGACAGGAGGTCACTAAGGACTTTGATAACAGCCGTTTCCGTCGAGTGATGCTGACGGTAGGCCGACTGAAACGGGGGTAGCAGATTATGTCTGTGAGGATGCGATCTCAGCTGTCTTAAAGCCAGGCGTTCTAGTAATTTTGAGATGACGGGCAAGTTGCTGATTGGTCGATACGAGGATACGTTATCAATATCTGTTTCTCCTTTCTTCAGCACCGGGGTCGCGTATGATAATTTAAGCGAGGACGGAAAGAGGCCAAGAGCAAAATATTTATTCACCAAATGAGTCAAGAATGGGCATAGCAGATCCAAACATTCCTTCAAAATGCCGGTTGGCAAAGGGTCCATTTAGGATCTTTTGTTTGGTAGAGATAGAATTGTGGAAGAAACCAGTTCAGAAGAGACACAAGATAGCATTGTCGATAGTTGGTCTTCAGGAAGAGTAGCAAACGTTGGTGGATCGTATAGCGCATTGTTGAGGACTGGATTTGGTCAATTTTGGAAATGAAATATTGCTGAAAGTCTTTTGCATGAAGAGCCACCGAAGAAAATGATTTCCTCCGCCCAAGCAGTTCGTTGAAAGATCGCCAGAGCTTTCCAGAATTTCCAGCTTCCGACTGCATCTTGGTATACCAGAAGAGTTCTCTTTTGCATTTGAGAAGTCGACGATACAGTAATTTGTAACTCATCCATGTTTAGAGTATAATATGATAGCATTCGATGAGCTGTCTGATTAACGTGCAAGACGGTCGACCCGGCGAAGTAGACTTTGTCCATGCATGCTTCATTGTCAAACCATGGATCAGCCATTCATTGTCGAATTCTTATTGTGTGCATGGGAATTATCTCGTTCACAGCATTTTCCATTGTCTTGTTGTATAAGTCTACCAGCTGATCACACGAAAGATTGTACCAGTAATTGGAATCACATACAATGGACGCAGATAAGGCAGAACGAAGATCAGTGATACTAAGATGTTTCCAGGGACAATAGCTGATTGATTGGTCGATAGGTTTAGGGACCCTGCAATCTGGATTCTCAACACAACAGCTTGTGATCAGAGAGAGCTGGGCTGACGTATGTTGCTGGAGATATTGCATGACCATTTTGGGTAAACAAAAGATCCAAATTTCCACCAAGTGTGTGAGTAGGCTTGTCAACTTGGCAAGCAAATCCATATGATGAGAACATATCAAGTACGTTGCTGCGATTTACATCATCCAGACGTTCGGTATGAATGTTAAAATCGCCAGCTAACACAATAGGTTCAGCCTGGGTAGAAGCTTCGAGTATTTTGGTGAGTTCGGCGAAGAAGGTAGAAGTTATAGGTCCCGTTCGGTAGATAAGCAACACAACACAAGACGATGAATTGGATATAACACGAGCAATAACAACCTCGCATGAACTTGTTGGAAACCCAAGAGGTATGTGTATGAGTTGGACTCCATGACGTGAGACTATCGCCACTCCTCCATGATTAACGGTAAGAGAATCATCTCGTTTACGAACACGAAGCTTGTCGACGACCTGCTTGCCACGAGAGCGTAGACGACACAAAGACACAGAATCCACGTCAAGCCAAGTTTCAACTAATAAAGTCACATCCAGATGTTCATCTTGGACTATCTCAAGGAAATCCTCCACTTTGTTATAAAGAGAGTGAATATTGTAGCGACCAAAACGGAGTTGTTTACGTGGCTGCAGTGCATGACGATCACATCGAAGAAGAGGGCGAAGAGTTTGCGGTTGATTGGACGACGAGGGCGGAAAGTATGCAATTGATCTAGAAGCTGTAGAAACACGAACTGGAAAAGGAAGAGATCTTGGCCGATGACACGAATGAGATGGGTTGCGAATCTTGAGGGCAAAGATCAACTGTTTAACGGATCGAAGAAGTCCAGTGCATGGCTTGTGTCAAAGTTGAAGAAGAGTGGCAGACAGATCGTAAAATCGATGCCAAGCGACGCTCCTGCACAATGAAACAAGACGCGCTGTGCTACTCGACCAGGCACGACCGCAGTCGTTGATCGAATGTACAGTTCGTTTCCTAAATCGTTGCACACCACGAAAAGTTCTTTTACCTTTTGCTTATTCTCATAAAATTTCATCGTAAGCTCATGAATCATAACTGATTGATAACTAAACTTATTCACTTGACCAATCGAGATATTTGGCTTAGGAAACAGTGTGGTTTGCCTAATGAAGTAATTAGTGATTGGAAGTTTGTTGCCTCATAGCTGATCATTTCATTCGGTACTCGCTTGTCCTCCTGTCATCATTGATTGAGTTGGAAAAAATCTTGTTGATCCCCTTATCGGTCGGACGCAAGCGTCAGCAACTACGGCGTGAAGAATTGCTATTGTTTGTGAACAGGTGCAGCCGGGGCAGACGCTAGACAGGCTGCCCCGTTTGCTGAACACAGATTCGAATTCTTCTGCTGACCTCAACCACGGGAAATGATGACTCATCAAATGACTGAGTATGCGAATAACACAAATTGGAAGTCTGCCAGTGAACGGATGGGTCGATCGTGATAAAACTTACATATTCTTGGAGATGATAACACCACCATTCTTTTAAACCCAAACTCGAAAGCGCCACGGTTAATACAACAAAAGTTATTAAGTAGTGTGGAGTTAACCGTTTAAAACATTGTTAACGTAAAAGTGTTATTTGAGTAAAACTGTACCAAATAATGTCGAAATTCGAAAAACAATATGTCATCTGAAAGCTTAACACAAGCCTGATTCTGAGATCAGAATTTTCTGCATCCCGTAGTTTCGTCTGTAGGTATCGGTGAAAGAGTTGCTCAAAAATTCATACTTTTAAGTCTGCTGACCACAACTGACCAGACACAACTTAAATGCTCTGCCAATTGAAAATACTAAACATATTCATCCAAATGACTTTCTTTTTTCAAATTGAGCATCTTCATCATTGAAAAATCGCGTCAGATTTTATTTTAGTAGCAATTTTTTGATATAACTTGTTGGTACTGTATCTCTTTGCACATTCAACAAATATTAAGATCTTCACAATATGATGAAGCTGAATGATAGCTCACACTATGTGTCAATTTTCATTGAAAAATTCTGTCGTCTTCATTATTAAAATCCTGAATCAAATAAAACACTCGATTTTCTCTTGGAAGGCCTACTGACCACAACCTCACAACGCAAGAAAGTAAAATATATGCCAAAATAATCTTTGGAACATAAGGTTTCATATGATGCATCGTTGATTGAAATTGAACAAGGACTTCAGCACGAAAATTACATTTGAAAATAGGTTAATTTTTTGTGCAATTATTTATGAAACCTTCATTTGTTAAGATGCTACTTTGCCGATTGAACCATGAGAGCCGATATAAAGTCCGGTAACGTGCACTAAGTCCATATAGCGACCCCGTTTGAGTTCCTCGCATTCCATTGCGTTTGTAAGGAGATCGAATGCTTGAAAATGATCTGACATTTTCAAAAACAATGTATCGAATTCCGGCAATTCAACCATTCTCTTCCTCTAATGGTTTTCTCCAATGGGTGGGAGCACTTTCGGGCAGCTCAGCGCATTCTTTTGCGAATGAGTCAAGTCTTAAGTATCACCTGTTGCCATTTTGGAAACGTCACTCGCATTTGTCTCATATTGCTGTACGCTGATGTAGACATGTCATTATTGTGGAAAAATGGAACTTGAAGATAAAAGCCATCATCACCACAGCTCAGCGTTTGAAAGTAAAATGTATTTCCAATTCCTTGCATCTCTCGTGTCGGACGGAGCTTTAAGAGATCTTGCTCAAAAGCATCACCCTCCTCTCAAATTGTGTACATTTTCTGAGTCATATTTCAACTTTTCAGCATTTCAACCATCACTGATAGATGGTCACTTGAAAGTGTCTACAGAGCATTAAAGCGTCTTCCTTATATACACCTTTATATGACTCATCAATTAAAATGATAACGTGTCAGTCTACGATTCGTTAACGTTATAGAAACATGGCAGCAGTTGCTGCAATCTTTCCCAGAGGACTATTGATTTCCTGCACTATTAATACTGTTTCCAATGTCATTTAACATACTTAGAAACCCACCAACGAAACCGCTGAACTAAGTTTCACCTTTTCTTATCACTGCTTCTTGGATTTGAAAACTTTTTTATGTTTTTCAAAGAGCCACCATTCAGTAACGGTTTGTGAATAGGGAGATATTTGTATAATACGAGTATATGTAAATAGGGAGATATCGCAAAAGCTAAATCACGCATGAAATCTTCACTTGAATTTTGAATCAATTTACACTTCTTCTTATTATCATGCAAAAGTACAATATATATATATATATATATATATATATATATATATATATATATATATATATATATATATATACAAGTATATATAAAACATGGCCGGAAACAAATATTATAATTTTTGCTTATTACTTGGCAACACATTTATAAGCTAACAGATGAGAGTTTGTAAGCATCCACATCACTCAGAGTTTGATTTGATGCAGCTGTTCGATGTTACGCATTAAGTTCTTGGATAGAGGAAGCTCATGGAACATGGTTTTGAATGGTAGGTTTTTAGAAGGTTGGCATAGCATGCTCGGAACTGGTGCATATATTCTTTCCCACCACACATGTCTGTTGTTGACACCCGGGAGTATTGCAATGTTAACGATCTTCTCTTGCTCCTAAGAGCAGTCTCACTACGCAATAGAGTTGAGTGTGCAAAATTCCTCTTATCTGACTTGTAGAACATCTACAACCTCAGAATTACACAACTGCTCGTCATTTGTCTGTAGACAACAATACCACGAAGTTCATGATCATAGCTGTACCTTGTATTCTAACTGAGTATCCAATGGACCAATCCTTCACTTCAGGGTTCAAGCAAGACTTCTCAGTGGTGTTATACTGTCACTCAGTGACAGATGAAGTATATTCTAAATCCAATGTGACTAAGTTTGATGAAATTTCAGAATTTGGAAAAGTTGGAAAATGTGGAGGGGGAAGAATAGAAGTACCCTCGGAACTTTATCACCTCAGAATGTTCTTGCACCGCAACGTTGATACTTAGCGATGGCGGTCCAGTAAATAAATCCACTTTATACCTTTCGCCCATCTCGTAGTGGCTGAATGTAATGATGTCATGTAGATACGTGTTATGTCTCCGTGCGTTACTGCTCCAATAGCAACGATAATGTTCTGGCACAATTTCTGTCAGACATGAAGGTTGGAAAACTTCATAGAGTCAAAATTGCCCAACTTGTGTCAGAGCGTTAATATCCTTCATCATATCCCCCAGATCAGCTTTGCATCCAATTACATCTGCCGCAGAATAATAGCTTGCCTCGGTAAATAATTGAAAGTGGAATAAAAGTAGTGAACGGCATGTTGACTGTCAGTCATTTATGATCCTCAAATTATGATTGAAATAAAAGTGCAACATCCTTATATAGAAGTGCCACACAATGGCACAATAGTGATCAATTACAGACACGCATGATGACCCATCATGGACGATAGGCCCTATACATTGACTGTTAAAGTTATTTCTTCATCACAAAGGGGACAAAACATAGTTTTCAATGGTACATAGCATGTAGAACATATAACAATATGAGAACATGGTAAAAAGAGAAGGGACCGGTCCCGTTTAAAACACCTAATGCAGTTCCGGTCACATAATAATTCAAACGTCTCTATTTCTAATTTCCTTCTGAAATCACATTTATTGGTAGAACATTTCGATAAATCACTTGTAGGCAGGGATGCGGAGTCCTATCATTTTGATAGGACTCCGACTCCGACTCCGGGGGTTGATAGGACTCCGGCTTTTGATAGGACTCCGACTCCGATTCCGGGTGGTAAGCATATATAGCCTAGTTTTTTGAAAAAGTTTTTACTTACATCATAGATCATAGGCTTACCTGAACCTATCTTTAGTGATTATTGCTGTGTCAATTATCAATCATTTTCGATGAAAGTTCATCAAATGTCGCTTTCAGTTGAATGCATGCGACTCGGCTCCCCCCATCTTGTTGATGTGTACTTCACACGGTTTTTCTCTAGTCTACCAGGCAGGAAAATCCCCCATCCTTCTCCAAAAATATGAGTACGCTTTCGATTTTAATATGCGTTTTGGAGAGATATCATACACGATTAACGTGAGGGAAAGAGGTAATGTTCTCAAACAAATTAGTATTTCATTTTTGTCTCTGATGTGACCTTTGGTGCGTAGGTGTGATCGAGACTAGGAAGACATGTCTTCTCTACTAAATCACTGAGTGAAAAGGCAATCCTTTTCCCACTATCACTGTTCATTCCCTCAACTATTACAAGCTTTGCATGCAGCAGTATCTCTGCACTTTTGCTTGACGTAGAAAGTTGACACCAAGACAGTGACAGCTATGTACGAGGATAAATAATTTGTTCGTATTATATTTCGGGTCTAGTTATAAGCCGGTGTAACAGTTTATTTTTACTCCCTGACAAAATGTACTCCCCAGTAAATTTTTCCTAGGAAATTTTTATTCCCCCAGTAAAATTTGCCTAGGAAATATTTACTCCCCCCTGACAAAATTTTTACTCCCCCAGTAAATTTGGCCTAGAATATTCTACTCCCTAGTAAATTTAGTCTATCCGATGCAGCTTGACTCGCTGATTTCAAATCTGTCATTGTTATCCCACAAAAACCCAGTTTTTGCTCAGTAAATGCGATTTTACTTTTTTGGAAGTCAGTTTGTGAAGTTAGCAGAACCATATTTTGTTACTGACTACTGTTTTCTTCAATTCATGCTAGTCCCATCAATTTGAGGTTCCTAAGAACGAATCTGCAATCAGAATTGTGAAATTCTATCTCATGTCAGAGATATCTAACTCCAAAGTCGTCAGATTGGTTCCGCTGAGGGAGTAAAAATTTCCTAGGCAAAATTTACTGGGGAGTAAAAATATTCTAGGAAGAATTTACTGGGGAGTAAATTTTGGCGGGAGTAAAAATTGACTGGCACACCGGAGTCCGGAGTCCTATCATTTGATAGGACTCCGATTCCAGTAAAAATGATAGGACTCCGGGACTCCGACTCCGCATCCCTGCTTGTAGGTTCCACTTTTTTCATCTTCTTTCCAGATCGTTCCAATTTCATACTCCTAGTTTCACTCATAGCAATGTAGCATTGAAAAATCCTCTATCCAACTGCGATAAAATTATGATTCATAGCATGCTAATCCAGATCCATTAGTCGTTCAACTAAATCACCAGCTTTGATATTTTCATTTAGATATGTGACAGTTTCTATATCTTTTAGCGAATAACCAAGGTCTCTTGCAACAATCCATGAAGTTGGGAAACTAGCCATCAATATTCACATCATCAAACAACTTCCACGTATTTATAACTTAACCTGCGATGGTTACGAAAATCAATACAATTGTCATCATAGTCACAATGGTCACAATTGTCGCATTTGGGCAAGCAATCTCAAAAACAAACCACATGTGTATATCTATTTAAGTTCCGAAATAAATGCTCGCATCCCTATTCTAATTCACTCACTTTAATTCAATGTCGGAACAAGCCGTTACAGCCTTTGTACACAATTGATTGTACCGAACCTCGAAAGGTGAACTCAATTCAGATCCCAATCGGAAAGCATTATTCACATGATCGGAAAGATGTTCCTATTGACATGTTTGGAACGCCGTTCACATCCTCTTTTTAAATCATCACAGTTTTCGCTACTCATAGCCTATTTTTCCCAGTTAAATGCCACTAAAACCACCAATTTGCCTAAATTGCTATATAGCAAGCGATTTCTGATGCTAACAGTTTTGTTTACGTAATCAGATTATGATTATTCATAGATATGTGACTGATCAATTTACATAAACCAAAATTCAGGTCGTGCAAAACTCTTTACGCCATAAAGTATGATACCTTTGAGAATTGGCTAAAGTCAGTTTGCTGCTTAGAATTTGTTAGTCATCAGAAAGTCAAAATTTCAACGTCACACACATTTTGCACGGGTCTGTACATTGACCAATCTATGTCTGAAGATGAGCTTTTTTGCTGTGAGTGTTGTGCATGGTTGCATTTGAATAATACATTGTTGAAATTGCATGTGCATGGATGTACAAGTCGCACCTACATGTGCATGTTGATCAAAGATTGAAGCCCGAGAAAAAATTCCAACGTTGTTATAACTTATGAGGTCGACCAATGAAGGCGCTGGACACCGAAGATCTATCCATTTACGAATTTTACTTCATTATTACATCGACGACCTTAATATTGTGGGAGTTTTTGCTACGCTTTATTCCTAGAACAAAATCCTGTTCACTTACGAAAGTCAGTCGAGCAATCTGTGCAGCTTAAAGAGTATTTGCTGGGTTTTTGGCTACTTACAAAAGTTATTAAAGTAATTCTCAAGCAGTTTACCAGCAAACATACAGTATATTTCTTTTTCAATAATGGCAATGATAAGTGGATACCGTCTTTCATCTCCCACCACTCGCAGATAGGTACTTCCTCACGTCAGCTCTAGGCAAACTACAGGCAGTTTACATAAGCAAGCACACGATTGGTAATGTATGTATTCACGCGCGTATATCAATTTGCAAAAATCTCCTGACATTTACTAAAATAAAGATGAAAGCTGGTGAGCTGACTTCAGCATGCAAATAATTAGCACATTCTGCTTCACCTGCAGTGCGATATTCATAACTAACGAGTTAGGCTGCACATCGATGCTTGCTTGTCATCTGAGATTTTATTATTTATTGCCCGAAGAAGCATTCCTGTCTGTGACAGTGATTTAAAGCGTTTTATGGCAGACTGGTCTTTTTTGAATAAATAGTTATCCTCCAAGTGCCAAATTCTTGTCCATAGTTTATTTCTGTGAATCGACCATTAGTTCAGCTTTTCCGTTTTTCATCCTTCTTCATTTCTATCGTACTACTTTCTAATTTTTGATAGTAGCCGATTCTTCCTCTCTGCATGTGTTTCAGAACTTTGATTCCATCATGCGGATAATGACTTGATTTGATCAACTTTCATAAATTTTGTCTATTTGGCAATATTCCGACCCGCATCTTTTGGGACAACATTTTATTTTTTCTTAAAAATGAATTTTGCGATTTTCGGCTACATTTGATGTATGCACGAGTGATGTCTGCAGTGCATGTACAGTACACTATTGCGATGTAGATAACTAAATATGATGCCTACACAGAAGTTACATCTTAATTTGATTTCCATTATGTCGCGGCCTAATGGTACGCAAGTGAGTCTTGAAAACTATTGTCGTGTGAAATATGCTTCTTCATTCCTGAGTTTTCTGCTGTTAATCCTTGTTTGGCGAATTTCGTAACAGATTAACAGCGATTTACAGTGTTTTATAATGTATAAATATGCTGTAAGGCGCTATTCTTAAATTGCCACTGCCTTTAAATGTTTTGGTATTAGCAGCATTGTGTTTTTCTGCTGTTAATCCTCAGAATAATTCGTAGTATCAGGATGAAAGCGATCAACAGTACATTCATCAATATCAACACTAAGTTTCATATAAGCGTAGTAGGTTAACTGTAAATTATCAATAGAAAGTGAATATCCTGCGTCTGCGAACCCTCTTTATGAGTCAAGAACTACAAGTTTCATAATATCTTAATTACTTGTTATTTGTAATGCGATGTATTTACTTATACACATATAATGTTTTTGCTGGATATTCACTCTTGTTCTTTTGCCTGGCCTCTGAAATGAATCTTGCCAGCCAGCTATTTAGTTCATTATCGCTCATTTCAAGGAAATCTGGTATCATTTCCGGTCTTTCGTTCCTCCAGTCGTTGAATACACTCATTGCCCATCGTGTACTTTTCTCCGTGTTCTTCGATTTTCCTTTTTGAATCATTTCATTTATTTCTTCATCTGTTTTAATTGCAAATCTTCTTCTTGAATTTTCAGATTCCATTTCATCGAAAAGCTGGCTTATGTTGACATTCATCTTATTCTATTTGTAACATAAAAATGAATAGGTTATACTGAACTGATTTGAATTTCATTGACAGAGATATCATATCATTGAATCCTGAAAATGGTGTAACACAGATATATCACTCCTTGAAAAACTATATTAAATTTTATTTTTCACCATGCGTATAATGTAGATATCCTGTCACTTTATTTTACCTGTAAAGCAGATTCTGCACGGGCGTGCAGGCGTCCAACGAAAAATGCATTTTTTTGGATTGCTGTACAGCAAGGAAATACAATGCGAACTTTGGTTTGAGGAACCCCTAGCACCATTGAATCATAGAAATATCAAAATGTGAGAAATCAAACTCATCGAAATCAGAGCTAGGTCGACATATATCGCTGTCCACAAATTTTCCGTCATAACATCGACACCTCCAAATTTGGATTGACTGCTTCAATTCAAACGAAACGTAGCATGTAGAGTGCCTTAACTGGTCTCAATTGATAATCGAAAGTCGCTTCACTAATGCTCATCAGTATTGTTTCATTTTTCATGAAAAATTCCATATTTTCTCTAAAAAGTGACCTTAATTCGTCATCACATCGACGGCTACTTATTGTGATCTTCGAACCAGAAGAAATGCTCAATGGATCTAATATTTTCATGATAAATAGCATGCCCTTAACCTTCCATAATAGCATAATTGGATTTGTCATTCAACCTTTTAACTTTGCCATGTACTTCAAAAAAGCACGTAAGCTGTCATCGATATTATGATTTTCAGCGTCGATGTGATGATGGAAATTTTAGTCGCCATTTAATCTACACTGATTGACATGATATCCTTGGAATATACTTGATGTACGAACTACTGATACGACATAAATATCTTATATGTGCATCGACTGGAAAAGTAGGACGCTGATTTCCCTGTTTCTACATCTACACCTTGCAAACAGCTTCTGTGCCGAGTAGTGTTAAAAGTTTCCTTTTTTATCTTTTAATCAACGATCGGGTAGCTTCTTTCAAAGGAGAAAGTGACAAAAGAAAGAACCGGATATTAATATACCAGATAATCAAAAACTCCGGTACCGATTCTGAAGATGGCATAATAAGATTTGGATGACCGAAAGCACAGGAGAGAACATCAATTGCCATGGCAACTGGTGGTATTGACGATTAAACTATACGAGTATTGTAGCATTCTAGTTTTTAATTACAGCGCAGGCTACCTAATTTATTTGAATGCAATACATGTAACTGACAATTATGCAAGGATCGATATTCTCACGAAAAAGTCTCACATAGCCTATATCAGGTTTAGACCATAGGAATCCCTCAAGCATAAGTAGGCCTAGACCCAGATAGAGGCAATTTTATCAAATCTCCATTGAAATTTAATAAGAAACACAGCACAGGTTATAATAATTCCAATATCCTGCGGATATCTATTCATGCTGCACTCAAATGCTATAGAAGACCTATGTTAGATTTTGTCAATCTCTTCAGTTACATTTTGATGCTGTGGATTAAATGCCATTGCAGCATGGTTCTTATCAAATAAGGATCACGATGGTGTAACCGCAATGAAGTTGAGTTGGAGATGTTCCTATCTTGAATGGCAATATGAAGCATGACATGAGCTTAAGCTTGCGCATTGTACATTATGGCATATTTTGTTGATGAATGGCATTTATGATTATTTATTTCTTTTGTGTCTGTTAAGCCTACTTGTACCAAATTTCTAGTAGATTGCATCACAATTTGTTTTACTGCATCGACCGTCGACTGTTACGGTGAGTCTGACACCTTGGTTAAGATATATTTTATTTAAGCATTGAACAGAAGCTTGATGATCAAATTTTGATCAAATTAAAAAAAATCTTTCTTCAACCGAAATTTATGTTTATCATGAATTGGAAGTGTCCAAAATAACTGCGCTGCAGTAATTTTATGCGCTTAGCTACCTAAAAGCAATTATTCATATGGCTATAATTCGTTATAATAAAGATAACCTATATATTAACAAGAGGAGAGACAGCGGGGTATTCACATTATTCACAGCAAAATAATTCTGAGAGATTTCATGGTCAAAAATGATTTGTCATAAACTTGAATCATCGAATTGTCACCATTTCTTTCACATTTTTCTCACCACCAAGAAATCGATATAGCCGTGGTTTTCAAGAACTTTCACCTTCATGACACAGATATTGAAAGCTTGAATTGAATAATTTATTGATACAATAATAATTGAATAATGCTTTCCTAGTTGGATAAATTATATTGCTGATGTGTGTCTGATACCCTGAGTAAAACTCCCGTCGCTGATAGGCACAGTAAATCAGCTTTATTTTGTCACTACCTGATCCAATTTATTACGCTGATTACGAATATAAGCCTATAATACTTCATTTTTTTACAACAATGCAGTTAAAAAACGGCAATACCACAACATGCCCTTGTAACCTAGGCTACGTGTCCGAAGCTAGCGGAACTACCCACCGGAACCATTTTTATTGCAGCGTGATTCTATTCCAAACAACTTCTATGCTCTATCAATTTCAGCCTCCTGATCATGAATCTGGGCTCACTTTCCACGAAGTCGCAGTCTCTCTTGAGAAATTCAAGCATAAAGTTCCGCTAACTTCACACTCGTTCATTATTATGTATCCTCCTGACGGCAATATACATTATGAAGTTTTTTAGTTTTCAACTATCTTCACAAACAGCAAATAATCGTGAAATAAATGCGTTGTATATAATACTAGGCCTACATGTAGGCCTACAGCATGCTCAAATACGAATTGCGATTATAGGCCAATATTTTAGTCGACCTATTATGTCTCTCGCTATACTTTTAGTTATCATTCTAATCCGATCATTGATTGGGAAAGTTTTCTTGTAGCCTGAAGGGACACTGTCTTCGCCAGATATTTCTGATGCTACTGCAACGTGCCAAGTGACAGAAATGCAAACTTTTCAAAAAAGATGCAAAATGGGCCTACAAACTTTTGGGCAATTTTATTTTGATGCAAACATCTACGGCAAATGCTCAATTGTGCCACTAGCTCATGGTCATTGATCCACATTTCCACAATTTATAAAATATTTCTGCTGAAATATCCGGTAACACTGATTTTCAAATCTTTTTTGCAGTATTTCATCATTAAGCTCTAAAAGCCATTTCCTCTAAAAGTGGAAAAGCTCGTGAAATTATCGACTTCTAATGCGATGTCTTGTTTCTGCTTACTTCGTTTAATTACATAAAAACGTGGAACTAAGAAATTTTCGACCACGTTGCTTCATAGTTCATCAGCTCTTTGAATACGAACGGACGCTGGTCGCCTGCGTCCCTCGTCCTGATATGGCACTCATATCATGATGTGCTTGAAAGCAGGAGACATGGATAATGTGTCCAGTCCACCAATGAGAGCAGTTACCGTATTTCTTTGAATATAAGACGCCCTTGAATAAGGGACGCCCTCGAATAAGAGACGCATCCGTGAGAGGAAAAAATTTAATAAGAGACGCCCTTGAATAAGGGACACATGAACAAAAAATAGACTGCTGTAGACATATTACATGCAGGCTATTGTAATGTGGTAGCTACATCCGCCTGAGCGATTATTAGGCCTACTTATCTTAGTAAAATAAGTCAGTCTACTAGTAAATACCGGGTATCATGACCAATATTATATAATAGATAAGGCTTCTTGTTGTTGTACATGCAGTACATGCATGTTGTACATACGTACATGCAGGCCTACTTAAGGTTACTTCATCTAACATTTAAGGAGGCATTATACGGTAGCTTCCTTTGCATTTGGAGTCATGTACCGGTCGGTAACTTTTGCTGTAAATACTACTTGATTATCGGTATTTTCGTTTCGGTAAATCCAGATCTAGTCTACATGTATAGTGGCCAACATGTACTGGTATATGAATGTATTAGATGAGTCTGTCTACAAGATATGCTACTACAAACCATAAAACTCCTTTCATTTCCAAAATATCTGAATTATGATAAAGCTTATAGGCCTATATGTAAGAAAAATTACTAGCGAAATTTGCCCATGACATAGGCCTAAGTGAGGAATGCAAGGGTTACCTAAGAGAATAGTAGCAAAAAACTAAGACATCTTTTTCTAAAGAAAGAATGAAAACTTCAACATTTGATAAATAAGAGACGCCTTTGAATAAGAGACGCCCCTGAATAAGAGACGCATCAATCAGGGATCTGAAAAAAATAAGAGACGCGTCTCTTATTCAAAGAAATACGGTACTCAAAGGTTAAAACTTATTTCTGTCATTCGATTCGTTTTCAGTATCTCCTTTAATTAATGTTTGCAGCTGACGAATAGATCTCAAGGTATATATGTATTTACCATCAGTGATGCTCATCCGCTAACAGAATTTTGTATTCTCCTACCTCATATGTAATACTTCTATTTTGATTTGATTCTAGACGGCAATTAATGCTTTCAATGAAATTGATTCACACTCAAAGTCAGTGGTTCAACATGGTATGAAGGTAACTCCCACAACCTGAGGCATGCATGCGCTTTTCGCGGCTAGCGGAAAA
Source organism: Prostheceraeus crozeri (assembly GCA_907163375.1). Classification (NCBI taxonomy): domain Eukaryota; kingdom Metazoa; phylum Platyhelminthes; order Polycladida; family Euryleptidae; genus Prostheceraeus; species Prostheceraeus crozeri. The sequence continues at coordinate 79,676 of CAJQUW010011415.1, read as the reverse complement.
ATGCGGAATTTTGCCTTGGCGGCGGAAATCGCGGAATTCTACTAATTTAAGCGGATATTGCAGAATTTTGAATTTCAATTTATGTTATTTGATTAAAATTTGTCGAAATGTGGTCTAATCATTTTGCAGCTGCCGGGCAAGTGACGATAATAGATGACATGTAGGCCTGGTAACCAGCCTGTTGGAGTACTTGATAAGGACGGCAGGATGTGACAATCTTGGTTGGGTGTACTGAACGATTTCAATACGATGTTTTCATATTACCGGGCATGTAGCCTATAGAGGAATTGATGAGAAATTGATAGGAGTAAGGACATTGTTTACTTTTAAGCTTGACACCTGGAAAGGATGCTGCTTCGCAGTAGCAGACAAGTTTCTACTATTGGTAGAAAATGTCGACTTAAGAAGTTATCAGATTTCATTCTATCATTTATGTATTAAGCCTAAACTGCCCAAAATACGCGTAACTTCTATTCGATAGAAAGAATTTTACTTCTGGGGGAGGTTGTTATTTTAAGTCCAAGTACACAATTATGCATTAAAAATGACTTAGTATTACAGAACTATAAGAATCAGTTGGTGTATTATAGTGAGCAGTAGGCAGTTTAATTTAATATGTATTATGTTACACAAACTGATTTTAAATCTCCATAGCATTGTCATGTACTATCATGCATTGTGAAAATTTAAGAAGCATTTTCTTGTTTTAGTAATACGGAGATGAACATCACAATATCACACACACCGAACAAACGGGTAGGATATGATAGCTGCTCACCTCGAAAGTCGAATATATTTTCTCATAAAGAATCGGCTGCATGAAAACACGTGATAAAGTGACATCGGGCCAATGACGAACAGTGATTGGTCAATTTAGTTATTTCAACTTAGCTGCTTTCAAAATTTGCAAAATGCGGAATTTAGCGGAATTCAATATTTTAATCTGCGGAATATATTTTAATTTCGATTGTCCACGTACTCGGATAAAAATGCCCACTTCGGAAAATTTCACATTTAATCATATTTTGAAGGCAGTAATTGCTTTATGTGAGAGCATTTTTCTCTCTTGATATGTGATCAATTGACATTTAAGGTTATGGCATATATTTCCTAGAATTTCATTTTACATGTCATTCAAAACTAATGAAGTTCGAAGATGTTCTCGTGAGAGTATGTACTTTGTTTATCGTTTTTAAAAGTCACTAATTGCATTGGGGAACATGCCCTCTCACATTTTGTGATTGCAAAAAGCTGACTCGATAATGTAAAGCTTTATATTCAAGTTGCTAAGATAGTCATTACCATAAAAGTTAGACTTGAATATCAATCCTAATAATCGACGAGTAAATAAATTATAATTGAGTTTCACTTATTTACTTTGCAATTGTGATTCACGCGTCAATTACGCGTGATTGAGCGTGGCATGTCACCTAGTGTAACAACTGAGCAACACTTTAAAATTATAAAACGATCATCTACACAGGATTCGTTTTGTTTTTTAAGTATCGACACATGATGCCAGGGAAATCCTGTTCCGACCATAAGATTTAAAATTGTCAAATGCAATGCAGATCCCTTTATATTCACCACACACAACTCGATAGAAAGGTATAGGTACTACACAACTCAATAGAAGATGCTCGGACTAACAGTCTAATCAAGAAATTCCATAGCAGCTGTAGACACCGTGTTTCGTCCCACAAAGACCCGAAATGGTCCAAACTATCTCGTAACAACAGCAAGCTAATCTGAGCTTGTCTGGATGCACAACAGGATAATCAGAGTCTGGTTATCGTGGCTTAAGCATGCGGCTTCGATGGAGTGCTAGTTCGCCATGTGAATAAGACAGAATTTCCTTACTTGAACAATTCAAGCACCACCCTTAACAGCCGTTGACACTGCATGCGTTTCACCCTACAAGAATCAGTGCGGCACAGTCTATGAAATCCACAATGGCCGAGGAAGCTGACGGACTGCACAATATGCTCCGCTTTCATTTATCCTGGCAATTCGACCAAAGTGTTTGGCTTCGACGAGCGGTTGATATTTCTATCCGTAGTCGCGATAAGAAAACATGCTAAGAAACGCTGACATACATGTGTGTTCTCTCGTTGCGATGTCCAGTCACAGTACTAGGCTACTACAAGACCTTCTACGGGAAGCACTTTGAGAGAACGATGTTGGAGCGTACAAAATCATGAGAGGAAGCACTTGTGGGTAAAGCCAATTTATTCCACAACATTTGTCTTTTCAACTTTGGGTCTCAGATTTCCGTGAAAATTTGCATATATACTCATTATTTTTACGCTGAAGACGAAAATCTTAGCGGCGACCACACCAAATAAAAACTTTCAATAGAAATCTAGCACTTTTAAAAAGCCATTTTTCTACATCTCGGTCAGAGGACAAATTGATCTCGGTCAGATAGATGTCGAATAGGAAACTCTTCGGCTTCTGCATTTGGGTTGCTGATGAAACTGGGAACTTAGGATGAATGCTTGCATGCGTAAAACGAAGTGACCAAAATGTAATGTATTGCATATAATGTCCATTGACCGTGACCCACCTTGTCCTCTGACCGAGATTTTGAAGGTCTCGGTCAGAGGACAAATTGATGTCGAACAGGAAACTCTTCGGTTTGTGCATTTCGGTTCATGAGACTGGGAACTTAGGACGAATACTTGAACGCGTAAAACGAAGTGATTTAAATGTAATTGTATACATCATGTCTTTAGACCGAGACCCTTGTACTCTGACCGAGATCTTCAACTTCAACGTTGTCCTCTGACCGAGATTTTTTAGGGTCTCGGTCAGAGGACATTCTCGTGGTTTTTGGATATTTTGAGAGGGTTAATTGATATAAATGCAAAATTTCTTTTGCATAATTCTTTTGCATGGATCCCTCCTATGCTGTGAAATTTCATCGATTCCTGACAAAATTTCTGGTTTCAGCATCCATATGAAATTTCTGGGAATATTCAAAGTCTCTGGTCGAAAAAACGGATAAAAATATTTTTAAATCAATATTGTTCACTTGTAGTGTTTGAAAATTACCGGTAATTTAATTATTTTAAGCTACCTTACCAGTAATTTACTGGTAATTTATATTCAAGTCCGTATAACTTCAAATCGAGCGCACCAATAGGCCTATGCTTTGATTTCAACTAAATACACAATTGGCTTAATCTGATTCTGATGAAGGCTTAATTTTTGCTCAACGTCTGATTCTTTGTCATAGATATTGCAATTAAGAAATGAAAAATTGACTTTTTTAAGAAGTTTGTTGGTATTTCACCCAAATAGACCATAATAATCAAAAGTTTGCCGGCAAATAAACATTGTTCTAGGGAAAGGCCACACGCTCTATAATATTTTGTAAGTTATACACTGCAGATCCTTCTTTCTATAAATATAATCAAAACTGGTTGTCAATGTTAGATGCGTAGTAAATTTAGATACATGGAGACAATAATGTTTCAAGAAATGTATTTTGATAACTATAATTAGTAATAAATATTACCATAATATGAGAGAGAGAGAGATCATCAATGGAAAGAATATTCAGCGTCCCTATTAATGTAGCCACCTGGTAAAATTGGACAATACGCGCACAGGCTACAATCATCATAAAGGTGCATAAAGGCATTGATAAGAGAGCAATAGCGATCGTCTCAGCCAATGAGAGACCAGAATTAGAAGATTTTAAATGCTTGTCGAAGAGATAGCAACCTAGCGTGGAATTTGATAAATTCAGGCATTCTTTAGTACTGCTAGGGGTTAGTGATGGCAAAGTGAATGGTATAATCACATAATTGCTTAAGTGCATCACTTTGCTAGAAGTGCAAACTGATTCAAAGCAATGGCACACGCAGGAACATGCTGTGAATTCCTTCAAAATGCTCTGATCGTCACGATTCCTTCAGATTCGAAGAATTCAGATCATTGCGCAAAAGTTTTCTCGACAATGTTGGGCCCTCAGATCATTATTAGAAAAAAACAGCAGGCGCACGAAAAAACGCTCACAAACTTCTCTGTAGAACTTGACATCGACTTTTTTCTTTGTTGTGTGATCCGGTTGATAACAGTCACTGAAGCTTCGCACAATTTGGCGTGTTTAATATCGAACTGGCTGCTTCCCGAGAAAAAAAACTTGATAAACTTAATAGGAGATCAAATAATACCGAAATAACCTACTGGGATCCTTAACAATACCACACAAACTTATGAAGTCAAGAAATACCAAATAAACTTATTAGGATTTATCAGTATCCCAGTAGGTTTAATGGGATTGATAAAGTGTGTCCTACAAAGTTTATTAGGCAGTTGTAAAAGCAAATCAACTTGATGGGATACTACATGGACGTTCATCAGGTAGTTGTGAGAACAGAAAAACTTAATGGAATGTAACCTGGAAGTCCAGCTGAACCTGTAAAACTGCTCTTTTCGGACATTCTATGCACATACTTAAATCAGTGAAGTTTTTGGGACTTCTATGCAGTGCAGTTACAGCACTAATGGTTCCTGACTATGCGCTGATATCAAGGCCAAAATCATGTATGGTCTAAAGTTGAATATTCTTGCACGTTGAGCATTGAATTATGTGATGCCAGAATAAAAGGCATATTTTTTGGACTAATTCGTCCCGTCGATGCAATCAGATTCCAACGAAGACTCCAGAATGTTCTGAAAATAAGCAAACCTTCCACCGCACCGGAAATGTACTCTCCGATGTGCCGTGCCAGTTAACCTCATGAATTTTCTGAAAATTATGTGCAGGCATGCCAGAATAACCAAGGTGGAAATAGCTAAAGATGTACATCAGAGCCCTCGGCACAAAAAGGCCCACCAATAGGCTATGTATAGATTTCCCTCAAAATCAAACCTCTGTGTAGGAAAAGTGTGCCAATATTGGTACTCTTTTCAGTTATCAAAAAGATATTTCCAGGACTATTTCATCATCAATTAATCATCAGGAATACTTTGAAAATAAGTTGTGGTTCAATGCCTGTATGAAACTATGAATGACAAAATGTCACGACAACAGTATTTTAGCGGAAAGGGAGGAGACATCAAAAACATGCAACGGTTTAAGGAAATGCTCCCTCGAAAATGAGCGCCTCACCAACAATAGTGCAAAGCCACCACTTCATGCGAAGATACAAACATGATGCTTGATGTCTTTGCAAGATCCAATCAATCTTCTCATTGGATTATTTTGAACTTAAGATTACCGGTAAAAGCATCTGATAAGCATAATTTCCTCATTTCGAATTTTAAGTTCCATAGTTTCAGGCATCACAGAAATAATGCCAAGATTGCAGTGAAGTATTTTGATCAAATTTACCATGCTATGACACTGTACAATATTGCATTGTCACATTCAGTAATCTACATGTCATACATTTTCAGAGAAATGCCAAAGAGAAGGAAAAACCAATGTCAGCGACGACGGAAAACGTTTCTTGTTGCTCACGCCTCAGAAACCCAAGGAAATCATTCGTCTTCTAGTGATGAATCAGCACAATCTTTGGTAAGGGTTCAGTCGATTTTAGTGATAATTTGGACAACCATATAGGCCTATTGTATGTTGACGATTTTGTAAAGTATTTTTCTGTTGTTTCATTCACAAATAATTTCACTCCTACGAATCTGCAATGTAGGAATCACTTGGCTATATGAATATGACAGGACATGGCTTCTGTTTGAAATATCGAAGTATGCACAACCGATAGCTACATTGACGTAATGTCTTGCGTGGAATGCATTGTGCATAGAAATGAGAAGATGCTTTGAAATACTTGACGATCATGTTGTCGTACGCCCTCTGCTTTGCATAGTCTGACGTTAACTCAGTAGCAGCTGATGAGATTTTATAAAGTAAATAATAATAGCTCATGCATGCTTCATAATTATATATCTTGTCGCGAATACTGACATGAGACAGGATATATCACTATAAAACGACATGAACAATTGAACATGTTTTTATTACCTTACCAACCTATTTCTCTGACAGTTTCTGGATCATTGCAATCTAGAAGTTCATTGTTTAGTATTTCTATTTGCTGCTTCATACCTTACCGGATAGAGTCCCTCAACTTGTATAATTGATCAATCCCGACATTTCTGTAACGTAATAAATGAGTGATTATGTTTCCTTGTAGCATATTCGGCAAGTGGAAGATGCAAATATTGCCACTACGACGTTCTTACCCCTTCGGACCTCTTCGCCAATTCCGTTTGAAGAAGTTGATTCAATGGATAATGAAGCATCAATAGGTTCTGGCATGGACTCCAACGAAGCAGAAGATTCCTTTGACGAACTTTATCGATTCTCTGGTGTAACAGTGACATGTTTTAAGCAGAAGATTGGTACTCTACAATCAGTTCACAAATTATCGGATGCTGCCGTAAAAGATATATTGGAAACGTTTGCTGCTGTGCTGCCGTTGCCGAACAAAAGTCTCTCTTTATTTCAATACCACAAATCAGTGAAGACTGCTAATGAGCCATTTAAAGTAACAATAGGTGATGGACTGTGTTACTTTTTGCCATTTCAGACTGTTGTTGAAAAGATATCACATCGACATCCAGACACAGGAATCAGACAAGCGTACTAAATCGCTATAATGATATCATGGATGGATCCCAATTTCCTGATAGAAAGAGGAATACGTTATATTTTGCTATAAATACTGAAGGCATTTCCCCAATCGATTCCAGAAATCTCTATGTTTGGCCCGCAATTCTTTCACTCATTAACTTACCTCCTCGTATTAGACGGCAGGCCTGTAATTTGGTGTTGATGTCGCTATATATTGGTCCAACAAAGCCACGTTGGAATCAGAAATTACCAATTATAGCTGCTCAAATCCATTCGGGCGTGGATATAAATGGACAACATTATTTTTGTGAAATTGTGTGCCTAATCGCTGACATGCCTGCGAAGAGTAGCATCTGCAATATTCAGGGCCATTCAGCAAAGTAAGTCGGAATTCAAGTTCATCCGTGCAATCACCCCATCTGATCTGGTAGACCGAGTCGCCCCTCCCTAGACATATTGTCTTCCACATACAAACGGCTTCATTACAGGTATTGAATGAAGTGTAGTGTATCAGGAAAAACAACAAATTAAAAAATTTGCAGTTCTTAGATATTGTTTGCATAGAAAAATCTGCAAAACAATTCAAATCTCAGGACATCATGATATGTGACGGCTCCCATAGAACACATACTTAGGCATTTCATCAGGACAGGAAAATGCCATTTGGCTAGAAGAAAATCGAAAACACAGAATACATTTTTATGGCAAAAATTGAAAATTTTGTCAATTTTTACTTAAAATCGCTCTTGCTCAGGGCAAGAAGAATTCTAAGGTAGTTGTTCTAAGTGAGCCATATGTCAATGTATATTATGCTTGAAAAAGATCATGAAACCTCTAAAACATGCTGCAAAACTCCGCACTGTTATCTCGCTTTGGATCTTGGCAGGCTACATGGTAAAATTTGAAATATTTGAAAATTACAAAATTACGTGGAGCTTTCAAAATTTGCGCACACGAGTTTAGGCACATGTATGTAAAATCACATCAATTTTCTAATAATATAGGCCCCTACTTAGTTAAGCAAAAGCTTGGAATATTGTGCCTTTGTCAAACACATTCCGAAAACATCCGTAACTAATTTACAACATCACGTCAGCGCATCACTTTTAGCGATTGTAAAAAGTAGATTGTTCAACAAGACGAGATAATTTGCTCGCTACATCAAATGATTCTACGATTTTATCTGTTGACAATTTTTTTTCAGTCCGCACTAAAAGTATCGTATCTACATTCTTACAATTTCCTAATGCACATAAAATTTATGTACACCATAATAACTATAGCTCCGGGACGGTAATTTGTGACCACTATATACACGCTTCAACGAAATGTTGATTAAATAATATTTTTTCGGTAATTCATGAAGAGGGCACACATGCAACACCTGGTTCAGGGCAGGTGTTGTATCTGCAACACCCTTGCCGGCGTCCCTGATTATCAGTCAATTATTTCTTTATATTAGCCTATTTGAGTACATGTTGGCGTTTGGTAATTCGGTCCGAATTTATACTCCCGATCCCCATCTTAGGGCCTGTTTTGTGTGAGAGGACTGCTCCTGACCTAGAATGGTCAATTGACTTTGTTATATTAATGCTATGATATCAACTTTTCAGGTATGGATGTCCTTTCTGCCTTGTGATGGGTGATTACGATTATCAATACAGAAAAGTTATATTCAATATGACGAAGACTTTTCCGACAAGAACGACTGAGATGTACCACCAGCATTTAAATCAGTCTGTTTCTACGAATTCTCCGGCATTTGGAGTAAAAGGGCCTACTAAACTTTCTGAAATATTGAAGATGCCTAGTGGTTTGTTGTTTGATCCCATGCACCTTCTCTATCTCGGTGTAAATAAGGCACTGCTTTCAATTATTCTCAAGAACGAACTTGTGGATTGCCTGATTTTGTCCTCAGGCATCGAAAAAGTGGGAGTTCCTCATTATTTTAGAAGAAAGCCCCGAAATATCTTAACTGAATTTGCGTCGTGGAAAGCGCAAGAGCATCGAGTATTCCTCTTATAATACGCGCCCTTAGTTTTTATGTATTGCTGGCGTTTGTCCCAAGAACAACCTAACGATATATTTTTCGTTTACTGTCTTCTCTCGACGTCTGTGTATACTATCGTCTGAGTACATAAATGAGTGCGATATTGTTAGTAGTAACCCCGTGGCAAATTCAAGCACGGTGCGGTGCAGTGATGAGTCATCGATGAGTCATCAGGCTGACTCGCCCCCCCCTCTGGAAGGAAGGTGAGGGAGTTGGCCAAGGATGTGTTGGGAGGAATGGATCCGAGAGGAGGAAACAGGTCCCTACCCCCCCCCTCTGGAAGGAAGGAAGGAGTTTTCCGGTAAGGGATGGGAAGGAAGGTGATAGGAATGTGGGAGGGATAGAGTGAGGAAAGGGTAGGTGTTGGTGGTGTTTGGGATGAGAAAAGTTGGAAATCGTCATGAAGGAGGGTTCGGATGGGAAAGTGGAGTTTAGATTTGGAATCTACGTGAAATTTTGGGTGGGGAAGGAAGGCGGGGGGAGTGATGAGGGAAAAGGTGGAGCGGGAAAGAGTTGGAAAAGGGTGGGTGTTGGTTTTGGGATGAGAAAAGTCGTTTTCGTCATGAAGGAGGTCTCGGATGGGAAAACGGAGGGCAGATTCGGAATTTTTGGCCAATTTTGGGTTAGGAAGGATGTTTCCAGCGACATCGAAGAGAAAATGTTTTGAAGACGTCCCCCCCTCCTGTCAAACTTCCAACTTTGGTGTTAGAGATCGTAGAAAGTCGTGCAATAGCTCAATTGAAGGCTAAAAGTGAGAAAAATGCAGTGGAAAGCTCGGTTTGGTCAAATTTTCCTGGGTTGAGGGAGGAAAATGGCAGGAAAACGTCAGAGTTGGAAAAGTCGGATGTTGGATGTTTTGGGATGAGAAAAGTCGTTTTTCGGCATGAAGGAGACCTCGGATGGGAAAACGGACTGCAAATTCGGACGTTTTGGCCAAATTTGGGTCTAGAAACTTCTTCCCAACTCAATCGGAGAGAAAAAATTCTGACCCCCCCCCTCGGCAGCGATTTTCCAACTTTGGTTGTGGAGATCGTAGAAAATCGTGCAATAGCTCGTTTGAAAGCTGGGAGTGAGACAAATTCAGTGGAAACATGGCTTGTTCCTATCTGCCTTCGTTTAGAGGTGAGACGTTATTGAAAATTTTTCAACATTTTTTCCGAAAAACGGCAGAGTTAGAAATTTTACGAAAATCGCTCTAGCGGGTGAAGCTAGCTTCGGACGGGAAAACAGAGACCAGATTTGGAATCAGCGTCAAATTCTGCATCGGCATGGTAAATTTGAAAGCCATCGGAGAGAAAAAAAATTTTCATCATTTTTCCGAAAAACGAGTTAGAATTTTTGCGATGGCTGTGGGCTGTAGAGCCAAAACGGAGCATCGGATGGGAAAATGGAGGGCAGATTCGGATTCAGCGTCAAATTCTACATTGCAATGGTGCATTTCCAGCTCTATCAGAGCACTAGAACAGGAGGTAGACGGGTTTAAAAATTTTGGATGATGGGTATTACGTCATCAGCTGATCGCCACAAACTAGCTATATAAGTGGAAACTCTGCTTGTGGAAATCAGTTCTCCTCCCGACTGGGTTGGAGTAGGTGAACTCCGGAGCTCCGATGATAGTATTGGATATCTGAAAAACCGGGTTACTGTAAGAAACCGACTTAGAAAATTTCATTGCTGAACTCAGCTAAGGCGTCAGACTTGGAGGTTTGCCAGGAGATGGCCTTCGTCTCCAGGCCATAAAAGACTCCAAAACTTTAAAGGCTTGTAACTTTGCTTCTACAAGACCGTTTGACTTGATTCAAAAAAGGTTCGGTTGCTATTGACCTGTCCTAGGTGATAGACTACTTATAAAATTTCATAAGTAGTGCTAAAAAGTTGAAAAATTTAAATCCACTAGTTTTGGAGGTTTTCTGGGGTTTTCGACCCTGCTGAAGTCAATGAAAGCATTTTTAATGATGTCTGAGCCAGTCTTCTCATGGTATAAGCGGCTTTTCACTGAAAGCGAGCAAGACACGGAGAGTTTTGCTGTAATATTCCACTGACAGGGTGTTCCTTCGGGACGGCGGACTATGCCGTAGTGATAAGTGCGGCAAGGGAGTGTGTCATATTTTAGACCGAAACCGCTGGGGAAACTCATGTCTCATGTTGGGCATTTGACACAGTTCTTAACGTAGCACTTTGAACGCCAATCGGTTGAGTCTTAGCTATCTTGTCATGGGTGGAATCTAAACATCTCCATTGCAAAATGATTGTGAAGTTGCTCTCCCTATCTACGGGTTACTATCAAGCTGATCAAAGCAACGACTTGCTTCCTCTTACCAACTCTACGATAACTTCCCCAGCGCTCCTGAGGGAATGACGTTCCCTGCAGGCTGCGTTCAGCATCTTCGGTGTTTTCACTTTTTACTGACGTTCTCCTCCACCATTCGGCCTAACTTTTGCATCATCTTGACGCCAATCCTCTTCGCCCTGCTACTGTGCTGCTCCCGGTCACTGTCGTTGATCCGTCGATCCGCTACTTCCTAATCAGCACTTTTGTCTCTATTCAGCGCCTTTTTCACCTCTGACTCACTTATCGCATGGCCTCTTCATCACGCCTCGTGTACAGCCGCGCCGACCTCCTCTGCCTGAGGGATAACTTTCCCCTACCTCGCACCACGAGGCGAAGTCTGTGGTTCCATCTGGTACTAGCCAGGCGACCTCCCTTCATTCGCAGCGACGATCAGCCACGCCAGCTTCCCCATCAATCCTCTGCTCCCCAACCTCACCGACCAGTGACCTCCTTCCCTATCGTGAGTCAGCGAGATGCAGAGGGAATTCCCGACAACTACGATCGCCTCCCTATGCCTCCCTTCTCTCTCCCCAAGGAGCGATCAGCTGAGCGGCTCGCACACCCACGCGCTCACCTGCCTGGCTCTCCGCCGGCGTCTGGCAACTCGACTCGCCCTGGAACAAGTGGATCAGCCGATCCGACTGCAGCAGCCTTCTCTTCCTCCGACCATCAGGCAGCGCACCGTAAGGTACTTGCCAGGAAGAGAACTGCATGTCGACGTGAGCGCCTTCAGCTGTTATCTGCGAATATCCGAGGATTCCACTCCAATCTCCACGCTCTACAGACTGTCCTCCCATCATATGACGTAGTGTGTCTGTGCGAAACATTCCTGACATCGGAGGCTTCGCCGATTGTCCCGGGCTTCAGCATTCACCGTAGGGATCGCAGCTCGCACGGAGGTGGGGTCGTGGTGCTTGTACGGGAGGAGATCGACGCCCTGCCGCTGGTTGTAGAATCGGCCATCAACCTGGAAGCTATCTGGCTCCGAGTGAGACGGAGCTCAGGTCGAGGTTGCTGCATCATCGGCTCTGTCTACCGCTCACCCAGCTCGTGCCCTTCCGCCTTCTTCGAGTCCTTGGAGGAAGCCATCGCCTCCATTCGCTCTGCCCATCCCAACTCGGAGATCATCATCTGTGGCGACACTAACTCTCATCTACAGGAATGGGGTGACAGTCGAACTGACAGTGCTGGTCGGTCTGCTCTTTCTTTCTGTATCAGCACTGGTATGGCTCAAACAGTCAGAGTTCCTACCCTCATTCTCGGATCCGGCAGTCGCTTAGTGATTGACCACTGCTATACTGACTTACCTGACCATGCTATTCACACCAACATCGTCCCTGGCATCGGATCATCGGATCACTGTGGGGTGTCCATCACCCTTGCCTCCACCCCCAACCGTGACCGGCCCTACTACCGCACCTTCCTCCAATACAATTGCACTGACTGGGATGGTCTACGAGCTCATTTCAGCGCAGTCGACTGGTCGCTGGTCTTCAGCGGATCGGTAGACGAGGTGTGGGAGAAGTGGCGGGAAAATGTTACCTCCGGTGTCAACCGCTTCATACCATCCAAGACCACGAAGCTGAAACCCGAATCTGCGCCATGGTTTGGCCTCAAGTGCATCCGTGCACGCGACAAGAAGATGGCTGCGTGGAGGCTTTGGCGTCGCAACCCCTGTGACGCCTCTCACAGCTGCTACCGCAAAGCCTGCACAGATGCGCGACGGACCTACGCAGCTGCACGCCGCTCGTATCTTCACTCAGTCGCTCTTGGCGTTGAGAACAAACCGGCGTCACCCAAGAGCTTTTGGAAAGCAATCAATGCTGCCATGGGTCTTCTACGTGGCCCCTCCATCCCCACGCTGCTTCACGACGACAAAGAGCTGTCCACATTGCGAGAAAAGGCTGAACTCCTAAACTCTTGCTTTGCCTCAAAAGCAAGCATCAACGACCAAGGTCACTCACCACCGTCTCTCGAGCCGTTGACCGACGATGTGCTTGAAACTGTCGAGTTTGGAAACCATGAAGTGCTTCTCCTTCTTCAACGCCTCCAAGTCACCAAATCAACAGGCCCCGACGACATCAGCGCCCGGGTTCTCCGCGAGTGTGCAAGCGAACTCGTGTCCCCCCTCTCGCAGCTGTTCCGCCTGTCACTCACCGCGGGGCGTCTGCCACAAGGCTGGAAACACGGCCGCATCACTGCATGTCTCAAGGGAGGTGCAACGAACAACCCCGAGAACTACAGACCCATCTCCATGCTACCTATTGTATCTAAAATGTTGGAAACGATCATCAACCGACGACTGCTACACTTCCTAACCGACCACAATGTGATTCTGGACCACCAGTTCGGCTTCAGGACTGGCAGATCTACTTTAGATATGGCCGTGAACGTCACCCAGCGCTGGTCGAATGCCCTAGATAGTGGTCGGGAGGTCAGAGTGGTGTCCCTTGACCTGTCAAGGGCGTTTGACCGTGTCTGGCACGAAGGACTCCTCGCCAAACTTGCAGCATGCGGAATTAGCGGCCGGCTACACAGCTGGCTGGAAGACTTCCTCCGCGGTCGTTCTCAATCCGTGGCCATCTGCGGTCTGGAGTCTACTGCTCTACCCGTGCGCGCCGGCGTCCCCCAAGGCTCAGTCTTGGGTCCAACGCTGTTCCTGGTGTTCTTGAGGGACATCGAGGACGGTCTGGCGTGTAGCTTGGACCTCTATGCTGACGACAGCACCCTGCATAGAGTCATCGAGAGTCGGGCGGATCGTGTGACAGCAGCCGAAGCCATCAATACAGACTTAAACACCATCCATCGTTGGGCAGATACGTGGTGCGCCAAGTTCAACGCCTCAAAAACTCGTGCGCTCACCATCAGTCGTGCTCGTGACGCCGCCAGTGCTCATCCACCGCTATTCCTCGCCGAGGAGCAACTGGTGGAGGTAGCACAACTCTCCATCGTAGGACTGACCATCACCAACCGTCTGTCCTGGGGCGCCCACGTGAGAAAGATCGCCATCAAGAGTGGCCAACAGCTAGGAGCCCTCCGTCGTGCTGCGAACTGCTTTCCACGATCTGCGATGCTTGCCGCCTACAAAGGAACCCTTCGCTCCCGCATGGAATACCTCTCACCTGTCTGGTGTGGTGGTCCCCTGAGTGACTTGAGGCTCCTGTATCGAATACAGAGCCGATTTCTTCGACTAATGGACCTTCATGACCTGGACGCTAAGGACTTGAGACAGATGCGGCTTCAGCCACTGCATGAACGCTGGTCTGTCTCATCTTTGATCTTCCTTCTTCGAGCCGTGAATGGTGAGGCACCCCGTCCGATCCGCGACCTGCTCCCACGACCGGCTGAGTGGCGACGATCGACTCGTGCAGCTGATGCCGCGCACGAACTGGCTCTGAGTGTGCCGTCGTCTCGCACGGCTCATCACTCGTCCAGCTTCATTCCCCGGACTGTCAGACTCTGGAACGCTCTCCCCCACGAGCTGTTCGAGAGAGGTGTGACGCGTAAAACGTTGAAGACTGTGAAGATGTAATCCTTTTGAATGTACATGTAGTTCACTCCTATTTTTTTGCGGTGGATCTCGGTGTTCCTCACCAGATGTCACTGCCATAGGAGCATCCCGCCTTGTAAAATAAAAAATAAATAACTCTACCGGTTTTCATGTCTGGCGATCAAGTCATGGACGGTGCAAGTCACGGAGATTTTCGGTGTGATACTTCCTGTGGGTGGGCGTTCTTTCGAGACAGCGGTGAAGTCCGTAGCGATGAGTACTGCACGGGACTTGGGCAATGGTAATCCTTGTGAAACTTCTCTGCGTCATGTTTCCAAGTGGTTGCGTTTCGTCTCAACGTTGTACTCTGACCGTCAGGGCGACATTTAGCTATCTGCTACAGGTTACCTCATAAAATCTCCATTGCACTTGTCTCCCGATAGTTGGTCAACCATGGGAGAATGAACCATCAGTTCTCTATCACGGAGACGAAATTATGAAGGGATGAAACGGGAGGACATTCATGCGCCACACGCAACACATCACAGATTTCTCTCTTGGCTAGTGAACAAGCTCTTGTCAGTGTCGTCAGAAAGCATATCATGGTTTGCAAAAGCAAAGTTTAGTCAAATAGTTTTTACCGCGACGCACGTTTGTGAAAATAAAGTTTAATCATCGAAGGTTTATTCATAAGTCTAGTCAGAAAGTGTATCATGGTTTGCAAAAGTTTTACTGCAGCACAGGTTGATGTATAGTTAGAAAGTTTGATCATGACGTTTATTCGTAAATCTAGTCAGAAACTTCATCATGGTTTGCAAAGGTTTTACTGCAGCACAGGTTGATGTATAGTCAGAAAGTTTGATCATTGAAGTTGTATTCGTAAGTCTAGTCAGAAAGTGTATCATGGTTTGCAAAGTTAGTGTAGTCAAATAGTTTTACTGTGACACACGTTTGAGAAAATAAAGTTTGATCATGACGTTTATTCGTGAGTGTCGTCAGAAAGTGTATCATGGTTTGTAAAAGCAAAGTTAGTGTGGTCAAATAATATTACCGCGACACCCGTTTGAGAAAGTAAAGTTTGATCATGACGTTTTATGAAACACAAGTGTCATAAAATGTAAGCGGCAGTGTAGTCAAATAGTTTTTACCGCGACGCATGTTTGTGAAAATAAAGTTTGATCATTGACGTTGTATGACTGACCGAACTCATCACAGCACTAGAAAGTTTTATCGAAACGGTTTTACTGCACAGTGTAGATTGTCTTGTAATTTACTTTCACAGTGTTAGAAAGTTTTATTGGAGACAGTTGGCAAATGTTCCCTTATTAGAAAATTCAAACTTCATGACTGTTAGATTAGCTTCATCAGGTTTACTAAAAGAAGTTTTCTACTGCAGTGAGACTGAGAGTTTAGAATGTTATATGAAAACAGTGTTCACCACAGCACTAGAAAGTTAAGCACAACACAAGTGTCATGAAAAAAATACTGTATTTGGTCTTTGATTTAACATCATTGAAACCCACTTTACTAATAGCAATGACAATATGGTTTATTTTATTCAGAAGCAAATGATCGCCGTAACTATGAAAGTTGTCCATCCGAGAAATAATCTTCCGCAGATGTCGTGTATAAAACTCAGAAGCATCAGTAACATATTCTTGTCCATAGGAACGAAATTGAAAGTCAACACTTTCCGCTACTTCACCTTGTGGAAAATGAATGTAATTGACATGTGCAATTAAGTGAGCCTTGATGAGACTGTCTTTGAAATAAAATATCAACTCCGTAAATATTTCTCGTGTGTAGTCTAAACATGCTTCCAATTCTGTCTCCTCCCTTTGAAACTCAAGGATGTAATCTTGTATTAAGCCTCCGAAGCACTCTTGATGAAAACGAATCGTGCAATCATCATGCTTCAATGTATTGACTTTAGGTGCCATGGTTGAGTCTATTGCTAAACATCATGTTTGCCTAGGACGATTTCAATAACGCGTTACAAATGTGTATGTGTACACATCGGGAACTCTAGCTCGTCTGTGATTGGACGAGAGGTCTCATCCATTCACCGCTTAGGAAAATCTTATAAAAGGCAGTGCACCAGCCCTGTTCTTCACATTTATCTTTCACAAGGTGAGTGTCGGTGAGCTCCTGCTATCAGGTTGTTTTGACTTGATACCAAGTTGAATAGTCTCTTGCTATCATATCTTCTGCTCATAAAACATATCATCGCCGTAATACCTTCTTTGCTCGAGCGTTCCTTCGGGACGGCGGGTACTGCCGTAGAGGGATTGCATTGCACGGGTTGTTCGTCGTTTGTTAGACCGAAATCTCTCAGCCGTTGCTCATGTTGGGCGTTCAACTTCATACTCAACGTGATGCTTTCTCTCGCCAGGTCGGAGTACTTCAGCCATTCGACAAAGGTTAGTCTTTATGATATGGAGTAGAGTGAAATGTAATTCATTAGATGTCACTTCAATGATTGTTCCCAAACGTTGACTAGGCAAATGAAACAATTCTCATCTTTCCTTTTCAGTGATTGAATTCTACTAGCATAATATGCTGTCTGTAATCGAACAAAAATGGAATTCGCAAAAATTGAGAAATACCGCATTGCTGCTGAGATGGAAAAGGCTACCATCGAGCAATGTAAGTGTTTGTATCAAGATTGACTCTATTACTAACATCATTAGGGTAGACATCCTCATTAAAATCAAGAGCCCTTCCCTTATTTTGTTCATGTTTAAACCGAATCCAAATTTTACCTCTGCTTATCTTTGCTGTCATTCTTTTTCAGTGCATGAATGTATTCGTAACGGGGAACCCGTCCCCCAAGGAACAATCGGGGAAGCCTATGAGTGGCTTGGCAAGTGTAAGTATCTTTAACATTTCATGTTTAGACTGTTTCAGATCCTCTGCATCATCCTTGTCTAATTATCTAATCTCTCTTTTCTCTCTACAGATATGGCAAAGATGAAGAAGTGGGAAGAAGCCGCGAGGTGGAAATACCGCGAGGAATTTCCGGCCCTACCTTCCCGCCCATCTACCTCCGCCCAAGGTGCGACCCCTTTCTCGGGCATCGTCATCGCCCCACCTCCACCGCCTGCTCCGCTCCCTGCGCCAGTCCCTGCTCCGGTCCCTGCTCCTCGTCACCACGTCCCTCCGACACCGAAGCCCAGGAATCTTCCACCCTCGGCTCGCGTCCCTCTCCTGCCTCCTCCGCGCCCATCGGTGTTGCCGGAGTTGCAGTCCCTAGATGGTTAGTATCCGTGATTGGGAATTAGGGGGCTAAGACTTCAAACTTGAAATTATGATCATGTTACTAATCTCTTTTCTCTTTTTCTCAACAGATTTCGCGGCCTACCACCTGGACGGCGACGTTCCCTCCCGTCCCATCATCATCCCTGCATCGCCACCACCACCTGCAGCGGCCGACCTCCCTCTCCTCTCCGTCAAGTCGGTGGAGAGACTGTTGGAGGAACAGGAGTTAGAGATAGTGGGAGAGGAGATTGCAATCGAGGAGGAAGGTGTGAGAGAGAGAAGGACCTACGGCTCGACAGCTCAGCTGTACGGACTGTGGGCAGGTTTTCGCGAGACCATTCTGCCTTCGGCGACACCGGCATTCTCGCTGCCCAAAAGTGAAAGCAGATATGGAGAAGACACGCCGACCGATCCCTCAACGACCCAAGTGTGAAGGTTGTGGACGCACATTCTACAACAGCACCAACTTGCGAGTCCACATCGAAGGCGGTTCCTGTGGCAGTGTGAGGCAACCACCGACAACAACAGGTAGGAAGCATCCTTCATCGCACGTCGGCTTTTCCTGTTCTTCGTGTCAGAAGACCTTTCCTACAGAGTTTGTTCTTTCTTCGCACACACTCTGTCACACTCATCCCACTGAGTTTTACACTGACAACAACGTCACTCTAAGGCTGAGCAAGTTTTCCCTTGAGAGGCTCGTTCGCGACTATGAGTTAGTAGGCTCTGAAGCTGTGCAAGATATTCATCCTTTCTTGATGAATAATATAGGCTTGATTCATCAAATGCTGGCGAGTTTAGATAGATTTTTACTTAAGGGCATGTTCTATCTCACTGATCGTTTCAATAAGGTAGACAGTAGCACGGGAGTAGTAGAGTCCACTGTGACCATTAGGATAGCCTCCTGTGCTGCTGATCTCATAGGTGATGTAAACGAGTGGATAGAGAGACATGCAACCTATCTCGTCAGCAACTTAAATAAATTTAATGAACGAGACAGCGGTCTGGTCTTTGATGGGATAGAGAAGGTAGACATTAAAATAAATCTTTTAGAAAATTTACAAGGGAGCGGTTGTTTCACCCTCCCCAAAGCACTGGCTGACAAAAAGGCTGTCGTCAATGTAGAGTGTCAGTCCCAGTGTTTCAAGTATGCCGTCCTCTCCATTCTTCACTATAATGATATAGATAGGAATCGTCAGAGAGTCACCAAGTATTGCGAATGGGAGGATGAGCTTAAGTTTGACGGGTTAGATGTCAACACATTAGATTTTAAAGGCATCGCCCAATTTGAAAAATTGAATAACATTTAGATCGTCGTCCATCTCTGGGAAAATGGTCTGAAGGGCGTTAGGTATAATAATCGCCAAAGTAACTTCGACCGGGTTGTCAATCTCCTCCTAGTCGATAGCGACAACCACCCAGAATGGCATTATTGTGGCATTCCTAAAATTTCTAGATTGTATCACCATCAGCAAAGTTATGATGACAAACATTATTACTGTGATCGCTGCACACGGCGCTTTAGGTCAAAACCATATTTTGAAGAGCATTACGAGTGGTGCTCTCGGGGTAAACTTCAAATGGAAGTCATGCCCAAAGATAAATTTTATAGGTTTGAAGAAAACGGCAATGAGCTCAGTCCCATATGTACCATCTATGCGGACATTGAATGTTACATTGAACAAGAAGACCTAAGTCATGAGCCAGCAGCCATTTCCTGTTATGAAGTCTGGCATCCATATTATAGGAACCAAAATATAATGCATGTGTGGCAAGGCGCGGAGTGCGTTGAAAACTTTCTCAACTTGTTAGATAGGAAAGCCCGCTTTCATCAACGGTATAAAACGGAGCTGACTAGGAAACCCATGTGCTTCACAGAAGCCGATAAAATCAAGTTTGATAGGACCACGGAATGTCCCCGCTGTTCATCCTTTGATGATCAGCAACATAAGAAAGTGAGGGACCATTGCCATCTCAGTGGTAAATTTAGGTCTGCCTTATGCAGTAAATGCAATATGAAACTTAGGCTCAAACGGCGAACGCTCCCCGTCATCTTTCATAACTTTAAATGCTATGATGCTCACATCATCATTCGCCATGGATTCGGTAAAATGAAATCCTGGTCATCTAAAGTGATTGCACAAAGTAAGGAAAATTTTATGTGCATCACTGCTAAAGTCCAAGTCGATAAGACGAAGGAGGGGAAGCCTGTCTTCTATGACATAAAGTTTCTAGACAGTTTCCAGTTTATGTCTTCTTCCTTAGCCGCATTGGCTAATAATTTAGAAACGCTTCCCCTCACTCAACATTTAAAGAAAGACTATCCCAACATAAGTGACAGTCTGATGCGACGGAAAGGGATGTTTCCTTATGGTTATTTTAGTTCAATTGAAAGAAACATCCCTTCCGTCCATCGATAAATTTAAAAATGATTTGACGGGTGAGGACTGTTCGCTGGATGATTATAGGCATGCAGAGCAAGCATGGTTAGAATTTAGGTGTCGCACTTTTGGTGACTACATGCTTGCCTACTTAAAGTTAGACGTCTATCTGTTGGCTGACGTGTTTCAGACTTTTAGGAAAGTCACATTAGAATAGGACGCCTTAGACCCCGTCCATTTTGTTAGTTTGCCGGGTTTGTCCTATCAGTCAGCCTTCAAGATGACGAAAGAGAGCATTCATTTACTGCAAGATGCAGAAATATACACGTTATTTGATCGTGGTATTAGGGGTGGCTTAACATTTGTCAACAAACATGTTGTCAACAGCACCCAAGACATAGGATCGACCACTCATTTAATGTACATAGACCAAAATAATTTGTATGGGAGTGCACTCTCCAAGCCTTTGCCACAGTCTGACTTCCAATGGGTAGAGCCCCATGACATTGAATACTTCTCCAATCCAGCACACATCATGGCACTGGGAGATTAGGCCGACATAGGTTATTTATTTGAAGTCGACCTCATCTATCCAGACTGTATTAAGAATAGGACCGTTAATTTTCCTCTCGCACCCGAATCTGGCATAGTCAGTCCAGATATGTTCTCTCCCTTTATGGAAGAACACAATAAGAAATATGAGGCGGAAAATGACTTACACTATAAACCCACTAGGAAGTTGTTGCTCACCCAATTGAACAAGCAGCATTACATCGTGCACTATTCCATCCTCAAATTCTATCTAGGTATGGGGATGAACTTGACAAAGTCCATCGCGCTATCCAGCTTAGGCAGAAGCCCTTTCTACATCCGTATATAGAATTTAATAGTAAGAAACGGGCTGAATCCAAGAATCCTTTCGAAAAGGACATCTTTAAATTTAAGAATAATGCCCTCTTTGGTAAAAACCATGAAAGATGTAAGAAAGAGCATGGACTATCGTATCGTAACTGATCCGGAAACGAGTATCAAGTTATGTCGCTCGCCGTTGTTTTGCCACTATGATGTCATCCGAAGACATCACTGGTTTTAAATGCTAAAATCTAAAGTAGAACTTTGCAAGCCAATTTATGTCGGTCAAGCTGTCTTGGATCACTCCAAGTTAGAAATGTACAAGTTATTTTACCACACTTTTAAAACATGTCCATTGATCCAACATGTGGAATTAGTAGGAGGCGATACAGACAGCTATCCAGATAGCTACAGATAGCTAGTTCCAACTATCCCACAAACCATCCGCTTTACTCTACCTCAAATATAGCGACGCTTGGCTGCTTCAAGGATGAGTGTGCCGGCAAACAGATAGAGGAGATGATCTTGTTTCGTCCGAAGATGTACTCCATGAAGCTAAAATCCTCAGAGCTTTCTATAAAACGGGCGAAAGGCATCTCGAAGTCAATCGTTAGAAAAATGACACATAGGGACTATCAAGATGCCTTAGATTCACTTAAAATTAAAAAAGTAGAAATGACCATTTTAAAATCACAGTCGCATCAAGTCAGAACAACGACGTTTAGGAAACGAGGTCTCTCATCTTGGGAAGACAAGCGATGCTGGATGAGTCCTAACCACTCATTACCGTACGGCCATCCAGACACTCATCTAACTCCACCCAAGAGACAGAAACTTTCTCTTCCTCCGTCCGGCGATGTCTGATGATGAATGCTTCCTCTCTGTTGTGGTTGATGTTTTGCTTTTTCGCTCCATGGCGTTTTCTATTGGGTGTTGTGAGTGAGTGCCTTGTAACATGCGCCCAACTCCTGATCACTTCGTATTATGACTTGCATATCAACTGGTTTTCCTGACTTTGTTTTCTCCCTGCACATGAGTGACTTTGTTTTCTCCGGTGATGTGAGCCATAAAAACTTTTTTTTTGCTACCATCAGCATGACCTATGTGCGGTGCTATGAAAATCGGTTGTGATGATGAATAAAATATCATGTACATACTGTGTCGTTTTTCTTTTGACATAAAGATGGGATTCTCACTCAAAAGATAGAAGTAAAAGTTTTGATCATTTTGTAAGATGGGTAGGGTTAGAAATAAAGTTATAACCATATCACTGTTTGTAAGATAGGTGAAATGTAAGTGAAGTCAGAATCACTTCACTGTTTGTAAAGTTAGAAATAAAGTTATAACCATATCACTGTTTGTAAGATAGGTGAAATGTAAATGAAGTCAGAATCACTTCACTGTTTGTAAAGTTAGAAATATAGTTGACGTTTGCAAAGTTAGAAATAAAGTTGATGATTGTAAAGTTAGAAATAAAGTTATCACTATGTCGCTGTTTGTAGATTAGGTGAATTATAAATGAAGTCAGATTCACTTCACTGTTTGTAAAGTTAGAAATATAGTTGACGTTTGTAAAGTTAGAAATAAAGTTGATGATTGTAAAGTTAGAAATAAAGTTATCACTATGTCGCTGTTTGTAGATTAGGTGAAATATAAAGTAAGTCATAACCATGTTAGAGCTTGTAAAGTTAGAAATAAAGTTGACGTTTGTAAAGTTAGAAATAAAGTTGATGATTTGAAGTCATAACCATGTTAGAGTTTGTAAGTTATCATCCTCACCAACGAATGTAACATCATGACAATTTCTTCGGCTTAGGAAACATCAACCACTTTGCTGACTCATGTCTATAAATAGCTCTGACTCATGAAGGGGTAAAGCACCAGTCATACGAATCTAATCACTCTTGTTCAACCTTTTCACCGACACGTGTGTGGGCATCATTTCATGTCTATAAATAGCGCTGACTCATCATAAAGCGATGAACCTTGTTGATGACCTTTTCACCGACACGTGTCTGGGCGATAGTTCATTGCGATGACTCATTCAAAACGCATCATGTGATTAACACGATTCTATTAACTGTGACTCATAGAGATAACGCATTAGAGATTTAACAATGTCAGCTACTTTACTGATATCACGTAAACCAGTCATGATACAATGTCCGTTGTGAAACACTGCAATATGTACAGGATGCCACTTCCGAATCAAAGCAGCAGGAAAGAGTTCAGTTTCATAAAATATACAATGATTACTGGTCTTAATGCTGGCTAGATTCACTGACATCTTCAATTGAACAGACACTACTATATTCTTCAATGTCAGGGGAATGAGGCGTAGATGAGGCATGAGTGTTCGCATTTTCTTGACGACTTCGTAACACATGGACTGCATCACGAAATGAGAAAGGTTTCTTAGGACTTGGATTTTGCCGCAGCGAAAGATTTGAAGATTTCGACCGTTGCTCATGCGAATGACCAACATTTGCGGACGACCGCGATGATAGACTGAATCGGGAAGATGGGTATACATCTGTTATAAATCGATGTCTCTTCTGAGATTCATTTCGCGCATGGCGTTGATGATGCGGATGGGGAGCATGACTCACAAATGACATGAGGGTTGAGTGAACTTCCATTTTATACTTTTCCCATGAGGGTTTTGGAATCACAATGTAGCAGTGATCATTATGTAGAATCATCTCTTGAATGCGAATAAATACAATGCCGTCTCCTACGTTAATGACACGGCAAGAGTTGGACAGGATTGCGCGATGCAACCTTCGTAGTTGAAAGCGTTCTGGAGTTATCTGAAGTTGACGTTTCGTATCATGAAATGTAACACACTGATTTTTCCATGATACATGGAGCCATGCTGATAATTTCCACATGATTAAAACCTGAGTGAAGAAGGGTATGCCTAAGAAGGAAGGAGAGAGAGTCATGTTCATGTGTGGCATGGTGAGTGTACATTTTCTTTCTTGATACGGTGGCCGTTAGGCCGTGGTCTCATAAAGACCGATGGTGCGTTCTCAGTGTGTGGAGAGTGTTACTGTAGTTCATCATCATCAACATGGACATCATTTTTAAAGGTGATGGAGATTCAACGTAAACAACCTTCCGTCCCTGCGCGGACCCATGTAGATGGTTTGAATTTTAATTTCGAGGGAGTGGAATCCTTTTCCCAAAATGGGGAGTGGTTTGCAATTGAGTAAGTCTAATTCGCTGCCCTCCTTTTCATGGATGATGATACAGTGTCTATCCATATGAACATATATGTATCGTCTTTCCATGATGGGAACTTGTGGCCGCTTCCCATTGTGTCGAACAATTTCTTTGGGAATGGTGAGATTTTCTTTCAGGAATGTTTCAAGAGTATTGAATTGTAACCGTGTTCAATAGTCTAACGGTACACACACGGCCACTCCATACTTTGTTGACATAACCTTTAGATAAGCCATCCGGTGACGGAGTTTTTATGGTCACGCCTTCTCCATGATGAGTTATCTTTTGATTGAAAGCATTTTTACCCGATGCTAAAGTAAGGGAGTTCAGTGTACCCAGTGCAAGAGCAGAGGAGTTGATGGCTTCGAGCAACTGCATGGTTAGCGCAAGGACGGAAATGATTGCCATGAGCTCAGTCGCCCGTTTTATAAGCAGACCTAGCTCCAATCACATGCGTTTCCCTTTTCTCGTTTTCCCTGTCTTTGTTACGTGACAAAGAGTTATCGCACGTGAACTTTTGACTGCGTTGGTGGAAACCTTCCCTCTTACAAAGTCGTTCTAGTCATCACAAAGACTTGAGTGACACGTCCCTTCTAGCGAACAAAGACGCATTCATTTTTCTAACAAAGAGCGCGATAGTAATGCACAAAGCGCAATGACTCATGTTGTGTCGCGCCCCTTTTCTCGAACAAAGACGCATTCATTTATCTAACAAAGCGCAATGACTCATGTTGCTCTATACACCATTACAAAATACTCAGTGAAAAGAAAACTTTATTGCATCTACACAATGTGTTGACGATCAAACAAAGTCGTGGATGTAAACACACTCATTTGAATCATGATATATTTAACAACGTATGCATTTCCTTCCATCGTCCCTACCATTTTCTCCATAATTTTCTCCTTATGTCGTGCATAAGATAGGTCACTAAGAGTAGCCCATTCTGAGCAATAGAATTCAAAACGAAGTGGCTTTTGCAAATCTTTCAACTCAATATAAGCAATGAGTCTACCCTTCACATCTTCAGGTTGTAAACTCTCTATTAATCTTTTGAAGAGAGGAAGACTTTCAGTTGCTGCCACTTTCATATCATTCATCTCTACTTTAAATGTAAGTTTCCAAGCTTGTAAAAATCCATCGAATCCTTGTTTATCAAGAGTCAAATGACACATGTGGTTACTTAAGGTACGATGCGCCATCATAAACGTTGTGACTATAGATTTCACATTGCTTCAATGACTTCCACTATGAATAAAACAGAAATAGCAATCATGTTCCACTGTTAGTTTATTCAACACCAGACAAAATTCACAAGTACATAATACACTTCATAAAATGATCATCATTCATTCACAAGGAGTAAAAACATGTTTTACATAGACCCATGCTGTTGACAATAATATAGATAAAGTTCATAAACGTCATAGAGACTACAATGCCAGCGTGAAGAGAGTTTTGCAATGTAGGTAGCTTTATTTCTAGTATTACAATGGGATGGTGGTCTGTAAAGGTGATGTCTCTCACCGAAACATATAGCCATGTCAAAAATCATTTCATCTCTAAACTTCTTTTGATCACAATGCATATGATAGTCTTGTCTTACACGATCTACCCTACATGGTAAATATAAATTATCAATGTGCAACTGAAGTGTTGTTGCTTCTCGCTCAGAATCATTTCCTAATATTTTAGCAATATGAAAACCTGACAGCCACCGTTTGAAATCACTTATCAAATACGTTTCATTTACAAATCCAATATGAATCAAAATAGAAGGATCAAGTCCATGCACATGACGTCGTGACCATTCGTCTTTGTGTGAGGACAGTAGGCAAATCTATGATATGCGCTAACAACAGTTTGATCACTTTCTCTCATTGCAATAGCATTCAATTCCTGCATGGGTGTTCCCTCACTGTCTATGAAGATGACAACCTACAATATCAAAAAGACTTCATTACAAAATAATACATTGAGCAGGAACTTTACAAGGATGTCTGTCCTTTACATAACAAAAGATCCTTCCTTCCTTCCAGAGGGGGGGGGGTAGGGACCTGTTTCCTCCTCTCGGACCCATGCTTCCATCACATCCTTGGCCAACTCCCTCACCTTCCTTCCAGAGGGGGGGGCTGAGTCAGCCTGATGACTCATCGATGACTCATCACTGCACCGCACCGTGCTTGAATTTGCCACGGGGTTACTACTATTGTTGACACTGAATTTTACATTAAGACATTTCAATCTTATCTGGTGAGTCTATTAGGTGACTCCGTGAGAACTGTAACCCTGCACTGGCTATCCCACCTTCCTGGACAAGTCCGTCGATTTGGTCCCTTGCAGAATGTCTCAGCAGTGTCATTCGAAAATTTAAACCGACAACTGAAGCAGAGTATTACCGGAACGCGCGGTTGTGCTGAGCAAATGATAAATCGCTATTTGAACTTCCAAATTAGTGATTCATCATCCAAATCCTGTGAATCAGTTCCACATGCAATTGGAAAATCGCCACCATTCAAAAGATTTAAAGTGGGTGACCTTGTGTTTCATACTAGTAAATATGACAAATTTTTGAAATGCAAGTCATGCTACGTGTTTTTGAATGATCTTCGTAAATTTGCGAAGATAAATGCTTTGAATGTAATAAACAATGACACTTCACTGTGCATTGTGCAGTGCAGAGTATATGATGACATGTCTCCAATTTTTTCATTGTCAAGTAAATTGAATTTGCCACCACATATTATGACTAAGTTGTCAAATAACTGTCCGCATTTTTTCTTGAAGAAGGGAGGAATCCGCGAGATCTCGCCAGTTGAATTTTCCCATCACGCTATTATCATGAAGGAAAAAGATTCATATTTTGGTGTTAAAGTGATGAACAATTATGAACATGAGTAATTTCCTGAAAGGTTGACTACTATAATTTTGTTTCTCATGTTTGCTGTTTTTTGCTTGACATTTTTGAAGCAATTCATTTCAACATTGGACGTAACTTCGAATGGTAAAAGTCATTTAAACGCGTAATTTTTGGAACGATTCATCAAATTTAAACCTCAAATTATCCAATATATTGACTCATGTTTAAAACGTTTCTTCTGTTTCGTATCGCATCTTTTCGAGAAATCAATTTATTGTTATAGTGCTGTGTTCGGGAACTCTCCTAGGAAAGAAATCTATTTTTTTAATTCCACCTTTCGTTTGGATGTGTGGCTTTTCATATAAATTGATGTAATCTTATCTGAATATTTGTAGAAGGTACAGCGATGTTTTGACATTATCGTTGTTTTGTAATGGCTGTGTAAGGTGTTGGGTAAGCTTAACTACAAATGCATAGCCTAGTGGGAATCTGTATAAAACCGAGCCAAATTAGTAGGAAACTGGATCAAACCTAGTAGGAAACCAGCGAAACTGGAATAAACCTACTGGGATAATTGTGAAGGTCTTGGCTTTATGACTTTTTAAAAACCATGCCATAATAGATGAGATCTTTACGGTTCCATTAAAAGAGAAACTATTGAAATCGGTTCAGAAATATGGACTTTACAAATCAAAGACACATTTTCGTCAAATGTTGTGGATTAAATTGGATTTACCCTTGTCTTAGTTTATACGTTGCGTTCATTTATTCCATGACTGGTGCAATCACTATATAATTGAATGAAATCCTTATCATTGATTAGGCACTTACTGATGTTTCCCAGCATTTGCACAAAATTCAGAAGATTTTCTCACATTTTTGCCGATTTGCATAGAATTTCAAAGATTTTCTTTTTCTTACGGAGGTGTGGTAACCCTGTTTGCAGGACCTATTGACTGCTTTTGGTGTTAATTATAATTAACCTGATTAACCTCAGAATAACTTCGCCCATCTTTAAACTGAAGTATTGATAATAAAGAAGCTTCAACGATAAAAAACAAATTTTTCATGAAATTTATTCTATATTCAGATGAGACAATCTACTTCGTACATTGAGAACTTGTAAAATTGTTTTAGAAACCTATAGCTGATTCACTGGTGTCGATTAGCAAACTTTGTAGCGAAATCATCCCGATTTCATAGGCGAAGTTCTTCTCGAACAAATTTTAAATGAATTGCAAAGATATTTGAATTGACACTCACAGGCTCCGCATCAAACTCACTTGATTTGGAATAGAAAAATGTTCTGTACATTCGGTACAAAAGTATAATTTGTTCATTTCACAGCTGTTAGTGCTCGAGGATTAGAAAAATGAGCACACATACGCTCTCAAATCATTCATAATGATTTCTATCAAGTTACAACGATGGGAAACAATAAGGTACTTAAAACTGGAATGCAAAAATTCAACAATAAATACTAAACTTTTCAGGGGAGGATAATCATGTATTGACACCAATATATATTAGGTTAATTCGATATGGCAGATAAGTACTGACCAAAATCAAACAAAACAAAACACGATGCGAAATTAAACGTCTTGTGATCATGTCACCATCTTACTGAGTTAGCTGGTGCTTCAGATATTATAGAAAATATAATAACGGAACAGCGATATGAAAGCAACCTCCTATTAATGGAAGGCAACGTTTTACCATCACCTACAACGACTGGCTTCTCATTTACACACATTTAGAGAAACTTGTTTAATCAACCATAACCCGGGGTGTCGACAATAAACTTTACACTTAGCATCGAACAAAATATTATGCAGAAAACTGGATGTTTCATTAAAGTAATAGTTCAATAAAATTGCGAGATTATTTAGCCATGGGACGAAGTTGCACAATTCACAGGGAAGACAAAGGCTCAGCTATAACAAATTGTTTCTCTTCCATTGCAACAGTGGACAGCTGGTGTCTACTAATTTCGTTTCTCAGTCTCGCCGATTGTGATGCAACTTTTGTTGATCATGGAGATCGGGAGAGCCTCTTCAATTTCAACGACATCAGTAGCCTGGGCCAGTTTGGTACGTGCCTCCAGCACCCATGCCTGGACTCATCCCGCTGCTCATGTTGGCACCACTTTCTCCACCACCACCCATTATTGGCTCATCAATTGGAGGCTGCTGGTATCCTCCTCCACCACCTATTTGGTCATCAAGATCATCCGCAGAACGGAATGTTCCTGCAGCCCCTTCGCGATACCTTTGAATTGCCAAATAGGTGAGACCAGCCTGAAAAATGAAAATGGAAACCATCAAATTTAGAGAATTCATTGCATTCAACTTCGAGAGTGCACTTAATAATTTCATAAAATAAGAAACATGTCCATCACGAAAATTCAATATAACACATGAGGTGAGTGATATCAGAACGTCTGCATTAATGAGCGGTTTCAAAAAATTGAATCTCAAGGTGAATTATTCTCGTCGTTATGCGCAGTTCCTTTTGAAATGAAATGGTGATATGTAACGCTATACCTATAAATTGAATCACTAGGTTTCATTTTTCGAGAGCTTCCATAGAAACATATAGAAACTGCTTCAATAGAAAGAGGTCGATTTTTATTGAAATAGCGATGACCTCATGAGTGAAGCTGTCTCACGTTGTCAGCACGAAAAGGTTACATCACATAATTAAATATTTTGTTTATCTGCTTCGCGCGCAGATGAATCTAATTCTGTGGGTTAAATAGCCAAAGTGTCAGGTAATGGCATGGACTTTATCGCAGTTGAAACAGCTGCTTGATCTGCAAAACACTACCATGGCAATCGACATTGACATATCATTTATGTGTTGTTATCTTTTCTGTGTGATAGAATTTGAAACAAAACGTCATTCATCATCTTGTGTTTCCACTTCGCCAATTAATATTCAAATGGTGTTTTTAAGGTTTTTCTTAGGATACTTCTTAAAGGTCACTTTTAGTGATGCCTAATAGTCACATTGGTTTTTCGATATTAGATGCACGAGGAAGATAATTCGTTTAAACACATTCATGCATTCTCTCAAATATAATCGATTTCGAATGTTGCAAGATAAAATGAATGATTTTCAGCACAGGAAGAATTAAGTATTTGCCTCATTATCATTTTGAGAAGATGCCTTGCTCAGCTATCTTTGTAAATTTTGGTACATCTTTGTAGATTTGGAAAAGCCAAGTGAAAGATGTTGATTATAACTTTTCTCGATATACAGTGTGACTTAGAGGAGATGTAACAGTTTGAAATAACTTTAATTTCGTCAATACTGCTGTCATCGATATGAATTTTTTGGGGGTCAAGTGCAAGATTGGGAATATATTTGCGTTGCATCGAAAAGTAACAAAGAAATGTATTAGGCCTTGGAAGCATCTGATCACTTGGTTAGCGCATAATAAGTCAATATATTTAATGCACAAGTCATCTCAGGACAACTTGACAACTACGGGATGCTATGAAGTTTGGTTGCCAGAAACATACTTTTTAAATCTGCTTTGTATTCAAGGTGATTCCTACTTTATGCATGTTCCAGTTTTCTTGAAAATGGCTATGGCACATGAATGGCCGAAAGAGATCGATAGGAAGTCATAATTTAGCAAAGAATTTACACTTTTCACTTGGCTTTCCAAATCCTCATAACTATATTGTTGTGATTATTCTTTCATCAAATAATAGTCAATGCAAGACAGTTTTCCTTTGCTCGTGAATGTAAGAGGAACAGTAATCGACAAAGATAATTAAGGAAGAAGCAGAACGCAAGTCATGATAAGATACCAAGTCAGAAAAATAGTATGTCTTCAAGAGTTCTGCTCGAGTTACTATTTATCCAAGTACATGTCGGGACTGGTAGCAATTAAGATTTCAAAAAAGTCGATTTATCGGATGCTTTGATCGATTAATCGTGTCAATTTGCAAAAGTGACGTTTTCTAGGTAAATGTAGGATTCGTCACCCTATGCGCTATATTCGATTATTTGATAATTTTTCGTTCACTATGTGCCGGTATGTATTTAAATAATTCTGTAATGTATTTTTCTGCAAAGTTAACGCATGCCCACAAAATGCCTATCCATCAGTAATGAAAGAAAAGACGTATTGCTTTCTACAATTTTGAAAGCATGAACCAAAACTTTAAAATGCAAAATCGCAAGTCGTAAAAAACAAACTGTCACAATAAATCATCATTTTGATTGAGGATTATTATTTTAAAAGCATGGTAACGACAAAGTGACATCCTTTTTTTAGATAGAGATCCACATTTCGAAAATATGCGTTAACTGAAGGTACTAGTCGGTTGAACAGCAAAAACACAGCGGGCCAATATCGTCAATTTGGGAGTAATTTTTGCATAAGGTTTTAAGAAGTTGGATCAGCTGTCGAACTATTACTTGGGATGATTTTGGTGGTGAAAGATGTTTGAAGTCGTTATTGAACTTGCCACATACGTTCAATAAGGTTTCAAGATCGACATAGGACTTCAGGATATCAAAAGTTCAACTCCACCGTGTTACCCCGTCCCTGTTACTATTCCGATGCGAGGTTCACTAACACAATAGAGTAGACTGCGTCGCCTCTCATATTAACTGTGAGCCAGATTAGCAGTCTATTTATATTTAGTACAGCTAACCAGTCGTCGGGAGATCAATTTATCATCAAAAGTAAGTTAGAAAAAACTCGTCTGGTCGATATTTTCTTAAATTACAAGTAAAGTCAGACGGGCCTCCGGCTTCCAGCGCTTCGAATAAATATTTCACACACTTGCATCCCGTCTGCTACCATCGACCGTTTGAAGGCGCTGGACGTCAAAGGCCCGTCTGACTCTACTTTTAATTTAAGAAAACATCGACCAAAACTTTGGCGATTTTTTTCAAAATTTACTTTTGATGTTATCCATATTTCGTCTATGAGGAGAACCATAAAGGCTACTGAGAGACTGTAGGTTTACAGTTGGCTCTTCCAGAGAAATCTCCGAAAAAATGAATCGATTAATCGCTGCCAGCCCTGGTACATGTAAATTGAGTAGATCAGCTTTTCTTGATTTTCTGATCAATTGTATGTGAGTCTAGATCAGGGGTGGATAACCTTTTCCTAGTCGAGGGCAGCATCAAGGTTGCGATAGACTTTGTGGGACGCTAGTTTCAGTATAGTAATTTAGTGTTAAAAAGATGTCGTCATTTCAGACTAGGAAAATGATGATATCATACATCTGATTTTATGGTGAAAAAAACGTTGTATTCATAGATTTGCAACAACCCTGCATTTGAGATGCAAAATACTATCTCTTTAATGAAAACTTTACTTTATGCGCCCACATTTATTCACACTTATCTCATAATTAATTTCTACAGTCATCGTTGAAGTTAGAGGGAAAAGACCACAGAGAAAAAGGACACACAGAACATTTTTTGTTTGTGCTACATTTTGCTACTGCGATCATCATATTGCGGCAAAGCCTCACCCTTTCATCAGTATCAATAATGAGACATACTATCGTAGTCGCTTTATTTCCATAATTATGTAGATTGTAGGATATTTGCAAGGGGAATGTCTAGGCTAGGATATTACTCTCTGCGGAAATGTGTCGGCAGAAGTCCTTCCTCTCTACGGAAGAAATTTTCAAGCCGTAAGCAGCACCATTGTACAGGTATCTAGGTAAGCATCGCCAGTGCGCTGTGGCAAGCGGCTGTTCTCATCTACGAGGGCCGTAGAAACATATTCCGTGGGCTGCACGTTCCCAGCAACTGGTCCAGAGGATGGGATAACACTCACGAGTTTTCTGATTCCATCCAAATATGCTTTGTAGTTGATAGCAGCATTTCCTCTCAATCTCCAGTTCGACTCTACACTGCTTTCAGATGTGTAAAAACGGTACTATCAATCAATACTTTATCACATCATATTATGTCATTGATCGATTCTTTCTAGTGTCTCCATTCTCTTATATAAAATAATAGACTCAGTGCATAAACGATTCGGTGAGTTCGTGAACTACCAGGTGGCGAAATTCTCTTACTTGACGTAGGTCACTGTGAAACACGATCGATGTGAAGAACAATACCAAACAAGAGAGATAACATTCTGGCAAACGTTCGAACGGAAAGCAATTATTGCCGTCTAGCATTCCCGAGTTGCAATCAAGCGTTCATTATCGCACACGCCATATACGCATCATATTCTATCGTACATGTGAAACACACTAATGAAAGAATGAGTGATAATATTCAAAGTGTTTCTGAGACAGGACACAGATTCAAAACTTACAAGATGTTATATCAAGTCACACTTTTAAGCCTTAGACAGGGTGTATAACGATTTCTGTAAACCATTTTCCGTGACTTTTCCAGGTGGTGGGGTGGAATGCACATCTCACAATTAAGAGATAATCAACTGTTAAATCTAAAGTTAAATTAAGTTCTTATGCACATATCAAAATTAGATTTTTAACAATAGATTAGTTAATCAACAATTATCGAATTCTTTTGCTTCTTAACTAATGATCTGATTGGCTCTTCCTAACTGCAGTTTCCATTGTATGCGCATCAACGCTGTCTGTTAGCTAACCATTCGATTTGACGCAGTGATCTTTTGTTAAAGTTAATCGATGACTTTCGTGAATTACCTGCGGATATTCGGAACTCATGGACCAATATTTTTATTACCACGACTGCGATATGGCCAGGTTCAATCCAATGGAATTGGACGATCATGATTTTGAATTTCGCTACAGATTTACGAAAGACAATGTTCGTAATCTACACTCTATACTCGGTGATTTTAGCGAGCCATATGATCGAAACATTGACATCGATAGTCTGTCAAAATTATGTGCTGCTCTACGGTTCTATGCAACAGGAAACCTTCAAACTACAAACGGCGATTTAATTGGTGCTTATCAATCAACAATATCACGAATCGTTTCAAACGTCTCAACAGTGATAGCACAACAACAACATAAAAAATTTATTGGCTTTTCTGAGAATTTGAGTTCCATCAAGAGTGAATTCACGAAGCGATCTCGCATACCGTCGGACATCGGTGCTATCGATGGTACCCATATACCAAATCATCTCTCCAGGTGGTAACAACGCCGAACTTTTTAGGGGCCGTAAAAAATATTTTACATTGAATACCCAATGTGTATGTGATGCGGACGGCTACTTTACTGATGTACGAGTAGTTTGCTGCTGGC
Organism: Prostheceraeus crozeri; assembly: GCA_907163375.1. NCBI lineage: Eukaryota > Metazoa > Platyhelminthes > Polycladida > Euryleptidae > Prostheceraeus > Prostheceraeus crozeri. The sequence continues at coordinate 45,394 of CAJQUW010011415.1, read as the reverse complement.
CTGTGGCAACACATGATGCAACTATTTTTGAAAATAGTAGACTGTGCTATAGACTAGAAACTAATGAATTGAATAGGATTTTACTTTGAGATTCTGCTTACCCATGTTGTAAGTATCTACTGACTCCTGTATTGAATCCTACCAGCAATGCCGAAAAACAGTATAATGCTGATCATGTTCGAACAAGAAACGTTATAGAAAGAACTTTTGGCCAATGGAAGCAGCGCTTTCGATGTTTAAAGAAATTACGTTTAAAGCTTTCTGTTTCGCAGAAAGTCGTTGTTGCAACAGCATGTCTTCATAATTATGCTAAAATGTTGAAAATCCCTTTGGAAGAGGGCAATGATAATGAAAATGTTTCATTTGATAATAGCAACACTGAACACAACGTGGATCTTGACGATAACAGCAGTTCAGGGAGTATTTTCAGAAGGGAGATTATCCAACAATACTTTCGTCATTGAACATTTGAACTACTTGTGGTAGAAATATTCTATGTCATTCACGTGAGGTATGTTAAATTGTAAGATCGCATATTTCATTGATGTGGTGATTTCATCGAATATATTTTGCACTTATGTAATTAATGAATGTTTTGATATTATCGTCTTCAATACTTTCCTGTTATATTTTCCAAAAAATATCTGATAAATAATAATAACTTACTTTGCTGTTGGAGGGATCCAGAGGATATCAAAAATTAATTTCAATCAAACTGGGCCGAGCAATCAATTTTGATGGCATCCGAAAGCAATCGATTTACTGCAGCTATTTGATAACACCAATCAATTAATTGCAATTATTTGTCATTAAAACCTAAACATGCTAGGTTCTTTGTTGGTATTCCATTAACTTATTCAACACCATCAGCGAAGCAGCAACGCTTCAATCCCATGGACATGTATACGTCTGTACTTGTTCATCACTGTCTCCGTCTTTATCAACACAGCTTTGAAGGCCTCAGTGGTCCACCGTATTTATTGTGCATAATTGAATAATCATTTTTACTCGATTTAAATTATTTCATAATGATTAACATATTTTTCTGTCTATACAAATATCGACCCAGCCCAGCCATGTCTAACAATAGCCGGCCTAAGCTTAGCCATGTCCAACTCGGGTGTGGCTGAGGCCTAATGGAGTCCCTCCAATAAGAAAATGGCATCAGACCCTTACTATTCAGAGAACAATACGGTGCTTAGACCGCCGCTAGGAAACTATCAAATAAATTAAAATTTTTTGCTATAAAGCTCTCAAATCAATTAAGAATGTTTTTGCTAATTAATTAAAAAACTCTCTAATCAATTAAAAATTAATGGGTTCTTTACTGAAATTAAAACTGAGCCATCCTTATGTTTATCGTCTTATGTTTGTCTAAGAGCTTGAAAAGTTATTAAAAACTAACCGGTGTAGCAATTATATAATCCATTTTTTTATTCAAAGGGTCTTCATATTTGAATTAAATTGTCAACTGCTTGCAAACAATAAGTTTAATCAAAAAGCACATCCTCAAATGTTCAGATCACAATTCATTCTCTTCAATTTCTCTTTCAGTAGCGCATTTTTGAGTCAAATTCTCCATTCGCAGCCGATGTTCTGCCTCTCGAAACGTACTTTCTTCTCTGATTGCTCGCATCCTCACTTCGTGATATTCTTCACTACAATCTCGTAAATATTTCAATGGGGGTATTTTTCAATCAGTGTTTCCTTGAAATGTTCGAGGTCGGTGTTATGGTTTCATAAGTTGAAATATGAGAACCTGTCTGGATATTTCCACGAACAGGAGTCAGAGGAGCACAGTTTCCAGAATTAATTACATCGTCTTCACCAGGCGTGTACTGGATGTCATCTTTTTCTTTTGCTGAAGTGTTCAACTCATCGATTAGTAACTTCATGAACGGACCTTGCTGATCACTATCGCAGTCAAATTCCAGAGGCTCAGTTTGTTGCGGAATTAGCGATACTATTTTCGATGTTACATTAGTGATAGACGGCGGCGATGGTCCTCCTCCCGTTTTGAATGTTTATCGCCGCTGCTTGACAACCTCCTTTTTCGCCAACCTTTTTGAATTGCTCCAAAATGTTTTTAGTTGATCCGCACCTCTCCTTGGTAGCGGCTTTTGGCTGGAAAACTCCTCCGCAATTTTCCTCCAAGCTTCATTTTTTTGTGTGGCCACTGCATCCGTGCGCTTGTTCTCTATGATATCTTTGTATTTAGTTAATATGTCGCATAGGATCAACTTATCATTCGTGGTGAAGTTTTCTTGGCGACAGCGTTTCATTCTATACAATGTCAAGCTAATCAATTGGAGACAGATCAACCGTTGCCCCATGGACGTCGATGCCGTTGCCCGCTTACAAACCCAATTCTAAGACATAATGACTCATGAGACACGATTTCTTTGATAGGGGGAAAGACTCGCTATCCTGATTGGCTGTCTCTCACTTTCTTTCGTCAGCGCGTGCTTAACAAGTCGTTAGTTAATTCGAGACATGTGCATATGGCAAACATTTGTTCAGTAGTTAAATCTAATCTTCGATTAACTAACATTGATCAATTTACTAATCGCTGATTACTTAACACGAAGATGTGCATTCCACGTGTTGATTGAACTGAGGGAACGAGTTTCATCATCCTTAGATGCTTCGGACTTGGAAGTGAGTTCCTTTATGGTGTCGACCTTTTTTTTACAGATTTTACGTCACTTACCCCTACTGGGGCCTTGGACGGTGCTGACTGAAGTCAGACTTTGTTTGGAGCGTTGTGGTGCTTTGTAGTCCAGATGCCCTTCCTGCCGACTTCCAGTGACACTTTCCGGGTTCGACCTCTGGACCATGAGATCGCTAGTCCAAGTACGCAACCACTGTGCCACGGACACCACTACACGTTGAAATTGATAAAATGAATTAAATTATGTACAACATTTTTTTTCTGTCATAGCAATATATACAAGCTATGATAAGCTTGTATCCGTCATTTTGTTCGCTGGTCAGTAATCAAAACATGAAGATCGCTCAATTTACAGGGCGTAATTTTTCAAGAAGAAAACATGTGAAAAATCAAGCACGAGGTGACCGAGTATTTTTTAGCTATCTTTTGATACATTGCTCATAGAAGTCGGTGGACTTGGATAGCAAGTGACACCGTTTAGTTATCGCAAAATCGTGACTCGATTGGCTGAAAACATCATATTCTCACTTCTTCATAGAAAATGTTGGTGTTTTGGCATCCTAAGCATTGCAGGGTTTTAGAATATATAAGTTATATTCAAACAAGTTCAATCTTCTTTCAACATTTTTCTCATAACCACAAGTTCTATACGATGAGTATTATTTGAATAAGCCGAGTATCATCGAATTATCAGTTGTAGGAGCCAGGGCATGCCAGATGGGCGGTTTAATGTGAAAAAATTTCATTTTGCATCATACGTCGTGTATCTGACATAGCAGGAGACAAAATTAAATGTGGATCCTACAACTGATTATTCAATCAATGGACGAACATGAGCAGTGAGAACCAAGACAAGCCTTCACTAATATTCACTGTCAATGTGTAAACGTGCAGCTGCAGATTCGAATCGACTTGTGTAGTGAATCACTGCTGACATTGCATGGTGTTTGTGCATTTTAGCAGTTACTAGAAAAATGTCGAAGGAAGTTTAAAAAAGAACTATTGAGCTTATTTAAATGAAATTTGCATGTTCTTTATCATGACATCGCAAGGATTCTGAAGATGATAATATTTTAATATGATAATAACATATTTATGAAAAAGTGAGAATATGACATTTTCAGCCAATTGGGTCACCATTTTGTGATAACTTAACAAAACACTTTCTTTCCCAGCCCACCGATTTCGATGAGCAATATATCAAAAGAAATCTCAGAAAATGCTCATTCGTCTCGTGCTTGATTCATTATCACATGTTTCCTTCTTCATCAAGTTTTGAACGTGATGAGCTCATTGTATGCATTGTAATCAACTGTTTCTCTGTTGCGCTCTTGCCGCAATTCGCAAGACGAAGAAATTCGCTATTATTACATTCTCTACTATCGACATTATAAAAGGCGCAGGATGCCAAAATGTCCGTCGACTCGTGAAGGCTTTTGCAATATAGCCTAGTTTTTGAATTTCGAGACCAAAACTGCTCTCTTGAGAAGGAGTTTGACTCATTAAACTCAATTTATTGTTGTATCCATAAAAACACTTCATCTTAAATCAGCATGATGAAACCAATAACCTGAAATTTACTCATCCTCAAAAATGCAGTAAAATAGACTGATTCTTGAGTAAACCGAAACAAGTCCAAAATAGACTGATCTTGCCACTAACTGATCATACGTACGGCCAACAAGCCTCTGTTGATGAGTAATGGAGTTTTGCTTAACACCATAATGACACGCTATAATTTTCTTAGAAAGTGTTGTCTTTGAAAAATAAATGATTCTCCATTTCATGGGCTGGATTCTTACTCGCGACAAATAGAGCGTATCATTGATTATGTGGTAAATGATATTGTATCGAAACCCATAACAATGGCATGACACGCATTGCACTTTAACAATAGGACCGCAGCAGAACTGATAAATTGTGCTGCCAGTCTGCATTGTGGTCTAGAAATAACTTTTCGGAACAGTGACCAAGAGATTGTTCCGAATGGCAAAAACACTATTTTTCAATCGAATGCTATGCAAATTCAAGCCTGAATTCTGACGAGCAAAATTCGGGACATGTAAATTACTTCATTAGCTGAGATATAATCAATGAAGTTCTCTAGGATATACCAACATCATTTATGACAACAAAATCGTACTATACCGCCTTCCGTTGATGTAAAAGCTCATTAACTTAGAACAGAGTTTGCACGGTTTCTATATAATTATAGTTACAAAAATAATTTTGCTTTTTCTAATTGCTCAATATTATGGCTGATAAGAGTGTGAAGTCAAAATGGTCTTGATAAAACTGACCCAGGAGTAGCATCAAAATGAAATGTAAATAACAGAAACGTTATCCGTAACATCCAAGACCTATATTTCTATTAAAATTCTTGCCTGAAAATCAATAATTTTCGACAGTTGGAAGATGGGCTTTTTTCGGTCGATTTTCACTAGCTGTCAGAGCCTGACTTGATTTTCTGGATAAATGTTCAACAGAAACAATAGGTTTAGATGCTACCTAGCACGTTTATATTGTTCAAACTTTGAGGCCTTCCGTGATCCAGTTTACTCAAAGCCGAATTTCATAACCATTTTGACCAGGAACCATGATAAGCCGTCACAAGCATTTATGCTCTAAATTCAACCGATCACCTGATTCAATTGATCGAGGGTAAGGATTTTAGCGATGACACACATCGGGCCGGGAGATTTCTAAAAGTTTCAGACTTCAAGCTTCGTGAATAGGTACTCACTGTTTGCCATACTACTTCTTCTTACTGTTTGCCATGAAAATTGGAAGTGCCTTTTGAAACAACACGCTCCATATGAAGACTTATCATTCCAATTTCGAATTGTAAGTTCAAATGCATGTACTTTTAAAAGACGTCATGTAAATAATCAAAATGGCAGCCATTATGATTTCCAGGGTAACAATTTAACAAAAATCTGCTTAGATCAGGCTAATCAGGAGTCAAAGATGCATAACCAGGGTATCACTGAAAATGTTGAAACAAAATCAGGAAAGCCGAGCTTGAGGGCAAAAATCTGTACAGTTGCCAACCCTCCTGGATAAACAGACTGAGTGGTAGCTGAAGCCCTGCAGATAGACCGATCTCTGAAGCCGTAACCTCTTCCGAAAGCGACTTTAGTGCAAAATAAGAAATATTTTTGGGAAAGTTAAGTTCTATTTGCAGTCTAATTGCTTAGATCACAAAGTTAGCCGGAATGGGAGGCTTATGTTCACTCGAATATACAAATACAGTACTTGAATAGAGCACTCCTCCCTTATAATCACGACTCTTCATTCAATAAAAAAATGGAGTTGCCCGACGCGTTTCGTCCCTCAGGGCAGTCTCAAGGGCGAATGGCACAATGCATGTAATCTTGTTTAGACATAAATCAGCGATATCTACTAGAATGGCTGAATCAGGGTATGTTACCAAGAACATGCCACACCTCATGAATAGACGTCAAGAACAGTGACATGAGGAGATACCCAGTTGACCTCAGTCATATAAAACGTAGTAAGTACCTGACCTGCGACATTCTCCCTTAAGACTGTACTAAGAGACGAACTACGTCGGGCAGCTCTATTTCTCAATCGAATAAAGAGCCGAAATTCTAAGGGAGAAACTCTTTTCCTGTAATTCGAGCCTATTTATCTAACCATTTACAAAATATGACTGCTCAACAGTGCAGTTCTGTATTTCATTTAAATACAAATTGCTTTCTCCATTATCTTTTCCAATTTACAATGCACAGCCATGGCATATTCTCCGAATTTAATGCACCGATGCCCACCCCCCGCGCTACATGGATGTAGTAAATGTAATGCAAAATAAATGATGCGAGTCAGTGGTTACACTTATGATCCACTGATGGCAGCAATAGTGCAAGGTCACTGAGTTGGGAGTGGATGATAAGAACAATTCAGCTTCGAATTGAAATTAACCTTTTCCATTGTAAAGTAACACAATGGAAGCGATACATCATCGAAAGAATCAGCTTCTCTTGATATAATCTACATAACTTGGCAAGTGTCAGGGACAAGTAATCCATTGTTATCAGAGAAACTTGAAGAAAAAAGTTACAGTAAGACAAAAATATGATAAAACGTTTGATGTGGAAACCTTAATCTTCATAATGTGATCAAATTTGTACATTTACAGAAATTCTTTAGGTTTTGCTAACTCGAGTGAACGTGGCATGTCCATCGAAAATACAAACATGTTTACTATTCAATATCATATTAAATCACTATCTTTGACCATAGCAAACTGAGCTGCGATCAATGCTAGAGCTTCTCGTAAAATGTCAATGAATTTACAGCAATATATTTGAAATTACATCTCCCTAATTTGTGTTTTATTGACTAACAAGTTTGGGCCTGCGATGGTTCTATCGTGTGATCCAATATCTCCAAATCCAAAATTGTCACACATGACTGATCTCAGCAGGTGAACTGAGAACCTTGCGAACGCTGCGATCTCTGTGAAATCTGACCACGTCAGCACCCTTCAAATCGAAGTGACGTTTTTGAAAATTGAAATCTGAGCTAAGTGGGCGGGAATCATTTCGATTAAGTTTAGGAGCTGCCGTTAAGTTCCAATATCAATCTCACATCAAGATTTTATAACGCTGACGAGTAAAAGCGAATGATTGGAGTCAATTTGTCATCGTCTGACTCATTATTTGAAATCATGTGAATGGCATATAGATAAGTTAAGTTCAATTCTCATGAAACCGCCGCAATCGATCACTGAGCGTAATAGCTAGCAGCTTCACTTGACTGCATTTGGACCTTGCCTGACTCATCAGGTGACATGCCATACAAGGTCCGCAGAATGCCATCATCTCTTCTAACTTACCCACACAATAATAGAGAAGAAACTAAATGCTATTGAAGCTCGGACATTGTTCATTTTCCAGGAATCGATTTTATCATTAATCAAAATAGCGGTGTCCGTTAACCTCCACTGGTTGGTGAGGTAGCAAAAGCCGACAAACCATAAGAACGTCCATAATCCTGAAATAGATGGAACTGAATGATTGATATATTCAGGAATAAATCATGCTGTTCAAATAATACATACAAGCCAAACACTTGGCTTTGCATCAAAAATATCAGTAATTAGGAAAACGATTCATTATTAAGGCTGGTACAAATGTAGTCAAAAAGATCGCATTTTGAATAAAACAATAAAGATAACTAACTTCAATCATCCATGTTCGCTTCAATAATGCACGATCATGTGAGCTTTCTTCATTATTTCTGTCATCAAACTTAACAAATGAAGTTCACATTGCATTTTTCGTAGAATCTTTTGACAAAATTCTCTTAACAATGACATCACTACGGTATCTTTGTCTTGAAAATTTTGAGTGAAGAGGAAGGCTATTGGCTCTGTCTGATAGATGTTAGAAATACCTCCAACTGAAGTATATTCCACTTCATGATAGATAACTTGAAATGCTCAGTGCGACAAAGACTGGTTAGAAACAGCGGATTTGCATCGCTACTTACACTGCATCCGGCAAAAGAACGAGGAATAACTAGGGCTATAAAAGCATGTTTTCTGTATTTTTATTCCATCACTTTGCAACGTTTCATTTCAATTGAGCAACTTACAGAGTTGATCATAAAAACGGACCAATCAATTGTGCCAAACTTCAACCGATTCTCCTGCCTTTCAATCTCATTTTACATTGATAAGCTATACACCATTCAAGAGCCTGTGTTCTCAGCTTTTCAATGAGCCATTGTACATTTGTATCTATCATTGCTTAAGGTGGGCAGAGGTCAAAGTGTGAAAATCGACAATCTTAGAAATCTCAGATTTTCAGTATGGAAGCAAGTGTGCATGATAACACCATGCAATAAATTTTTTTTGTTCCTGAAATTCAAGCATCATTTCCTTGTTATATAGCGTGCAACAAGTTTGCTATGAGCTTTAATTACACGAGAAAATGATATTGGACTAAAAAGAACAAATTTCATTTTTTTACCTAAAAACAGCGCTAAATGCTCTGTTTCCAATTGAACATCAAGGTTCAAATATGCTTCGATTTATTCAGAAATTGATTTACTCTATGGACCAAATTATTTTCTTTAGATGTTTGTCCACGCCATTCATATTTGTCAGTGTGGAGAATTCATCAAGACTCGAGCAAAGAAATATGCAATATCAACCTCCAAAAAGATGCAAGGGCTTATCTTGTATACTTTGGCATGCCTATTGCAGAGCAAGATAAAAACTGGGTATTCTTTTTCACGTGTGGACTTTGCACGAAGTCCCTGGAAAGGTGGTTAACGGTTAAATCGCAGAAAATGCAATTTGCCATTCCATGAATTTGGCGGAGGTCCACCAATCACCACGAAGACTGCTACTTTTGCATGGTGGGCTACTCTTGATGATGCCACAAAGCGGTTTGACAAAGTACCCCTGCTACCTGTCTGTGGGACAGCCGAGCGTCGCGTGTACACTACCAACAGTTTCAATGGCCAGAGCGAGACGAATATCTCATGAGCAGACACAACGTCCTTCATGAGCCACTGGTTGATCCAGAAAAGTCCTCTTGCCCCCGCTCCACATAAAACTTGGTCTGATTGAGTTAAATGGATGCCATATTCAGAGTTAGTGGAGGAAAATGGTCCTAAATCAGTTGAAAAACTTCTGACTATTTCCAAAAAGTTTTTTTTGCAACACAGTGTTATTTACAGATTATTTATTTGACTAATCTGACGAACACAGAGAAAGATTCCATCAGGATATAAAGGATTTTGAGCATTGATTTCAAGGTCAATATAACGAGAACATGATGGGAGATTACGTGTGGAATTTGGCTCGTGTAAGAGAGATAGCAATAGTAAAATTAGCAAAAATTTGCATTACTAACACCATGATTGTTCCTTCTGACAGAGTTTCTAAATTACAATAAGCCTATTTTTTGTGAATCAGTGTATTACAACTCATTATTGAAATATTTTTGTTTTTACTTTTGTGCGACGACAACTTCACATCAATGTGCAAACTGGTCTTCTAATCAAACCGATATTCACCAGTCGCAAGATCTCATCGATGTTTACAAACCCAGTAGAGAAGCCCTCCTTGTGAGCAGTAGGAATGTGATCTATCAATATAAATGTGGCTCGTGCGATGCGAGCTATGTGTGATTCACGTCGCGATACCTGTTCCAAAGAGTTGAAGAACATCGACACTCTGTGATAAGTGAGCATCGCCTTTATTTTCATTTCTCTGCCAAATTTGTAAGTAATTGGCAAAATTTCATTAAATGAGACAAAACTTAAGTGGTCTATTTTTATGATCATTACTGTATTAAATAATGTCGGCATCCTTAAAAGCTGCTTTAAGTGTGAAATATAGCACCTGCAATGTCGACAACATGCCATTCACAAGCTTACTAAGCTGCATGTCTTTGTCATGCTGCTTTTATCTGCTGACACAAGTCTTCGTATTTCTCTCCCGTGAGCCATGGATAGACCGTAAGGCTCATTTGTCTTAATCTGCTCTCACTTTGAATAAGTATCAAGATGCCTATTAACATGTCTCCATCATGCTCATCACTTGCTGGGATCTCAATTATGGTTTCAAGCATTTCATACTTAAAAGCACGTTTAAAAACAAAAGACATGCATGAAACCAAACAAATAAAAACCATGTTTGGAAGCAGGGCTTTAAATCATGTCTAAAATATGGATTTACGACCATGTTTGAAAACAATGTCTAAAGCATGGTCTTGAAATCATGGCATTAAAGCATGGTGCTTAAAGCAACTTTCAAATCGTTCGTATGGTGATATAACAGTTGACTTTGTTCCTCTGCCAATACAGCTATTTAATAAATACTTGAACCCCTTTTATTATTTATTAAAACTCAACCGATGGTAATGATGTACATCAGATGTTGAGCATTGTACACATAAATCTAGACTACAATTACTGACTAACAGATCCATCTAAACACAAAAACACTTATAGAAGCTGGGAAAATGTTGTTGAAACCAAAATTTATTCGTTTACTTAAGCAAATCCAATATAAAACACGCCATGTTTTATCTAACCCTATGAATAAAAAGCTAGTTTATCTAAATTGAGACCGCGGCAATAGCGATCGAAGAAGGCAAGAAAGGCGATTTCTGTGTGGCCCTGAGATGCCATGCTTGAAATGAGGCAAGCATATCTCTCAGACGAACTGCTTTCCGCTGAAAATGGGCATGAACATCTTACCTCTGCTCTAAGGACCACACAGCTCTAAGTTCTTGAGTTTCATGGAACTCAATGATCACGAAAACGGGGCCATACACAAATTCCCAAAATATGATTATTTCATGTTTAACAAAAATATTATGCCTTTCTATGAAATTCGATAAATAGTGAAAAAATATTACACAGCAATAAATGAATCAAAACTAAAAAAATGACGCAGTAGAAACCTCTGAAATAGCTATTGCTATTATGTTCTACGCAACTATCGGCAGACCGAACTTTGATGTAAGTATGCCTACATCTTATTGAAGACCACGTTTTAAAAGAAATACTTGTGTACCTCTGGTCACTACTTGCTGTAATGAATTACCTGCTAGATATCGGAGGACTACGCAAAAAGGTGCATCAATGCCTCATAAATATAGTGAAAGGCGGACGCAACTGCCCTAAGTATTTGTTGCTACATTAAGACTACCTGGTCCAGCGTTTACTAGAAAGCAAATTTAACGTTTTGCGGTACTTTTACATGTCAACATGAGGATCAACTAACAATGAATAATATTCGTGCTTTCAAATTTAATATATAAAAGTATCTTTGCTTTTTGTGTTTAAAGACGTTATGATTTATATTGTGCCTACTCTGTAAATTGGTGCATTAAATCAATCGGTAACAGAGGAAAACTGCTATTTCTAGTAGATAGATTGGGATATTTCCATTGATCAAATCTCCTCTCGCTCATTCAAAGAGCAAATAAGAGGAACTTAATTGCATCGATATTCAGATGACTAAGCAAACATAACAAGGGTGTTGAGGTGCTGGAATGTTTCACTATATTGCAACGTTACGATTGCTGTGTTACGATTAACCAGCTGTTGATAATGACGGTTGTTGAATGATAACTACACAGCAAGTATACGAACGCTTGGGTATATTTTTCAATCCATCTGACATAAAAGCATTCTGAGGAATATTTGTATACACTTAAATTGAATGCAAAACGATAAAACCACAATGGTCATTGCAACACATGAACTGGTCTCAAGTGTGAGACCAAGAGTCATCGCTTTCAAGCAGATCAGGTATTGAGATTTCACTAGCTTCCACCCTGTATGTTTTGACGATCACCAGTAATTTCCATCTCCGCTCTGTATCTCGGTAACCACCGGACAAATTCAAATAAATCAGACATAGAATGAAGACTCTTAAGATAAATTAGAAATGCATCTTGATTTTGAAATTCGAGGGCACACGTGAGGAAAAGGTTAAATGTTTATTTTTAATTCAATCTGCAATTCAAATTTCTTTTATCTGCGAAACCAATAATTCAATTTCAAAACCCCACTCACTCAATTTAATCAGAGTACTGGGATGAGTAATCTGAGAATAGATATCATAATTTTTGAATTTTTCAGTTTTATGTTTCAGCTGATTTTAGTCCGAAGTGCACTTTTCTGGATTAAAATGTACAAAACTGGAGTGAAGATTGTAAATACTTTGCTTATCTACATGCATACTTCTCGAAGATTTGCGTGTTATTTACATGTGAATACATGTAATACCAACTTCACCCGTGTCCTATCGAGTGCGATTGCAATAAATTTGAAGAGAAGCTCGGAAAAGGTGAATATTACTATGAAATATGATAACAATATGCAATAAGTTAAGCGTTTTTGATTTGAAAATCTTTTAACAATATCAAGTGTGTATTTAGAAATCCGTTCAAATTACGGACATTTCACAATTTTGAATTTAAAATGTTGAAATCTGAATAGAATCTACGAGAAAAATATTATTTTGTCTAGATCAGCGTTTCCAATTGACGAGCGGACAATTTCCGCGCAGTACGCAGATCGATTTCCACGCAGGGTTCTAAGTTCACCTCTGCAGAGATCAGCTGCTGGTAAGCATGGAAACCGATTTTTGAAAAATGAAAATAATCGGGAAATTTTCCACGGATGCTGATATTTCACAACTGCACGACGCTTTGGCCTGCACTTTATTCAAGTGCAAAAGAAATGTTAAGTGAAGATATTGAACATGCAGATAGGTGGTGGGTACATATCAGTAGGAAAACCCTGTTGTTTAGCACAGAGACAAAAGAAATTCACGGACTTTGGAAAGGAAATCTCACCATCATAACGAACGCTCTCGTCATAAAAAGCATTTTCGATGGAGAGGTGAGACTCGCGGAATTACTTTGTTTTGATATCATTCATGAATTGTCTTATTGCAACATCACCAACAAGCAACTGAGCTGTTGTTCAAAGGAAGCCTCTTCCAAAAACACGTTTTCACATGCATTCAAAAAATAGTTCATAGCTCCAAAATTCTCCATAGAAACATTTGAGGTGAGCGTACAAATGAGAACGCAAAATATCAACAAGCTGATCAGTCATCTAGGAGTATGAAATATGAATGACAGGAATAGAACCTTGAAAGAACGTTTCGAATTGACAAAATGATAAGATGATAAAATCCAGATAAGTGAAAGCATTAGATTGTTAGTTATCAGTCATTGTCTCATTGAGGTTGACAAGAACATTATTAAGTAGCGATTCATCAAAAAAATAATGCATTCATTGAATGCTGCACAATGTTTTTGGCCATCGTCATGTGCGATGATGCGACAGTTCTGCCAAACGTTTGCTTCACTCTCGGTTTCGACTTGACTCGCTAATCAAGAAAGCATCCAAGACTGATTGCGAACGAACTACGCATTTCCATGAATTTGACGTCTATTGTTTCTTTGGAAACAGTGAGACGCTTAATTCGACGAAACAAACTTCTTAGAAGAATAGCAGCACGAAGGCAATTTTTACATGCAAGCAAATCAAAGAACGTCTGATTGATGCAGATGAATGGACTCACTCAAGAAAAATTGAATCAGATTACTAGGGGTGTGGTAAAAGTAGGACCGAGACTCGGTCACCGAGTCCTAGATGAAGTCCGAGTCCGAACAAAAACCATCGAGTCCGAGTTCGAGTCTGTAGCCCTGACTTTTACTGATGAATGTTGTTTTAATCTGCATCCAGCAGAGGGACTTTAGTCAAAGGAGTTCTAGTTATTTGTGATGAGAGGAGCAGTCCACTTTGATTATTTGATTGAATACGTCAATTTGTGCGATACAACGGAAATGTCGATTATCGGGAGATCCAGAAGATGCCCGATGTTGTAATTCCCCGCCTAACAACCAGTCGAAATATTTTGCAATAGGATGGTATCCCATGCCGCAAATGATCATCTGTTTCGACTTGAAATTACGTGGAAATGAAAGTCAAGCGACGATTAACAGACAGATAAGCACAAAGACCTGATCTTAACTTAATTGAGCACATGCGAGATAATTTGAAAAGATATGTGAAACAACGCGATTCAACGACCCTTAATAATAACCATTCGAACAGCGGCTGGGCAGCAATATCGGACGAAAAAATTAGGTGTCTGTGACTTTGCATGAGAGTATGAATTCAAGCTGTAGCTTCTGCTTAGGGTGAAGTGAAGACATTGAGAGTGAAGACAGTGGAGATATTGACTTTCTTTGTTAATGAACTTCTCACTTTGTTTTGAAATTGTGATTTTTATAAACATTTCATTTATTCTTTGAATCTGATGCCTTCAATCATCATTTCTTATAAGCAGCTGAAATTATAAAAAATATCACTCATCTACGGATTAAGTGAACGCCCAAGATATGAACACAAATGACTAGAAGAAATAAGTTGTTATAAATGATTTAATGTGCAAGATTGATCTGAAGCAAGCATGATTACTCATCCGGCTCAAAGCTTATGTTCGGGTGCATATTCTTCGGATACTCGGATTCACATCCAGCCCTGTTTTCATCGGATATCATACATATAAGCAGGTACAACACCATGAGCTGATGCGTCATTGTAATAATATTTGTGATAATCATAATCTTAGAATCCGTTTTCAATGTACACCACTCCAAATCAATAAAAATCTCCCTTGCGCGGAAGCGACTTAGATTTCCACGCTGCGCGGACAACTCCTGAATTCCGCGTAGCATTGGAAACGCTGGTCTAGATTGACATGAAAACACTTCTCTTTAACTTAAATAGCTGCAAATTAATGAAGACCCCTTGAAAGCATTCAAAGTGGAAATAATGCAATATTCGACTATTGTGTTGACCGTTCAAATTTTCAAAAGCTTCCTCCTTCATTATGGCGAAGCCGCGAAGTTTAGGTTGCAAACATCAGCGCATGAAGTTCAAAATGCTTACAGCCAAGATTACCAAAGACAATGGAATATATGCGCCTGAAAATTTGAGTGAAATTTTCGAGTGCGAGAATTGAAGCTGATGAACAACCGATTTGTTGTTGCAGCGGTGTGGGTGGACGCCAGCTACCGAATTCTCCTAACCCCTACGCAAAAGGAAACTGCTAAGGCAGCGCTTCGGGAGACATATGAGCGAATGCAGTCTCAGTTACCAGGGTCACCAGCACTGTCGGCTGCATCTTCCCCGTACAGCCCTCCCACCTCGACGCAGAAATGTCCAGGTTTGATGAGTACCTGGACTCATTGGAGTCTGAATGGCGAGCCCCTCCTGTGGGAGATATCGAGGAAATGATGAGGGAAATTGAAGGACTCTTGACGAGTGACGGCCAATACTGTTTGGGAGGTCATCGATCTGTACCCAATACAGATTCAACCAGCTTGTCGCACCCTTGCATCCATCCCGACGACTCAAGTATCGGTGTAGCGATGCTTTAGCCATCTCCGGCTCCTGATGCGGGACAACAGGGCTTCTCTAAAGTCCGATTTGACTGAGGCGCTTCTCTCCCTCCGCACCAGCAAGTTGGTGTAGTGCTTGCAGACGATATGAAAGCAAATATAATTTTTGGATTAAACTTGTCCTTTTATATTTTAATGCTATATAGTGTGAAAAAGAAGCTTATCACTCGTAGGGCCCTGAAAATCAATCTAATGTCGAACTCGAACTCGAATTGCTTGAGCTCGAACTCGATTTAAACTCGATCGAGTTCACATCCCTGCTTTATAACGCCAAAGTTTTGTTGGTTCTTGTTTACCGGTTAGCGCTTTGATCATATCGCTCCTATCTACATTCAAATGAACACGAATTCTCTACGACACAAAACAACTGTCAGGAACAGTTGCCAGTTAAGTTGTTGGTCGCATTTAGGCAAAGAGTGAAAGATTATCACCTCTATTCGCATGAAGTTCCGCAGACATTGACATCCACATCTTGCAGTAGACCTATGTTGAAAATCCACCAACCCAGTAATAGGCCCTATGTGGTTTGAATGTCTTAATTAATGTAAGTTCGCATACTACGATAAACTATGTGCGCATTACTTTCACACCAAACTGTTTTTAGCAAATTATGAAAACGATCTATAAGTGAATTATTCATCCAGGATAAATGTCGGTAGGCAGACCTTGGAAAACGTAGCTGCAAACAGACTCATGGGATAGAAGAGTCTCATAGGCTACCAATCATCGCACGCCAGTGACCAAAAGGCAGTAAGATGCTAAATTTAGAGCCCATACGCTTTACCACGTCGGATGTGTTCATGTTCAGCGGAAATAAAATGGAAGAGATTGAGTGAAACAGAAGTTTCAGTTGATAAGAGCACTGAAATCCAAGTGGGTTGGGCTACCTATACGTTATCATATAACGGATGTAAAAAATCGATATTCTTAAGTTCTTTAATAAGTACAGGCATGCATTTGGCAGCCATATAGTCGCAGAACCATATACTGAAGGCTGTGAAACATATCAAGATAATTCATGAAAATAATTGAATAAGCATTTTGTTGATGGAATTCTATACAACATTACAAGCGAATGAGGTTTGAAGTAAAAAATTGATTGCTGTGTTCAAATGTACAATTTCTGTAGGTTCATCGCAGTGTTTCACTCATTAAATAAGTGAAAGCGTTGCGCTAAGGAGTTCGACAGACAATAACTTCAGACATCTTCTCTGCTTAGCAAAAGAAGTCCGGACGAAACCAAGCATCTGCAGCCCTGTAGCCTCCAGAAATGAAAACGACGTGAAACAAGAGCAAGATATAAATCATTATTGATTCATGCTTAGCAGTCAGGATGTAGGATACATGTTATAGGATTCTATCTTAGCTTTTTGATTATAAGTTTACACATCATCGCCATTTGTAAAAAAACATTACATTATACTACATCTAGTCTAAAATTTCTCACATTTGAGGAATCTGAGGAATTTGAGAAGTAATCACAGGTCTGAGAATGCTAGAAACGCGAAGGCGCTGTAGGCCTATTTGATTTTGCTTTTTCATGTGAAGGCCAATGTAAAAAACTTGCTTTACTGAACAATGAAACACTTGATACGTTGAAATAAGCTTATAGCCCCTAGATCTGGAAACCCTTGATTATAATAATGGGTGTACGTCATGTTCTGATCGAAGTAGGATAATGATTTTATCAGGCTGATTAACCTGGTTCAGATTATTGTCTTCATGTGAATGTACAATACTATCGGTCTAATAATGACAGCATAAATTACTCCTTTAGTCTACTTTGAAGTCACACCATTATCAGATTTTCTAGACGGAGCAGTGTATTTTTCTCATATATTGTTTCCCATACAGTGGGTGTAGAACACATGCTGGTGAGGGACTTACTGAATCACTACTACCTATTTATATTTATATGTATATTTAAATGTACATTGTCATGAACATTGATAAAAAGTGCGTTACCAATTTAGCCACATAGCTACATTTTTACACTTATACGCACACGCATCAAAAAGTGCACGTAACAATCATCACACTTCTGGGCCTGAACTTGAAGGTTAATTTAGTAGGAATTTACCAATTACCAATACATCGAAGATCATTGGCAACTTTTCTATTGTATCGAAAGGGTGTCGATATTGTTGATTTTAAAAATGTTGTATTTTTGAAAAGTTTGAAAATGAGAATTTTAGCTAATTCATTTTCATTATATGCATGTAGTGTCTATCTAAAATATAAATTGATGCAAAATTAAAAATTCAATAATGGTTACACAATCATACATGGCCACAGTAGATCCTAAAGAACATAGCAATTGCAAGCATTATGATTGAATGCTGGTCTGATGACTGATATCTGATTATATCACGAAAAACGATAGGCACTTTCTTTTTATCTAACTTAAAAGAGAATGTTATTATCAAGTAACAGACATTAAAGTCTTTATGTAGAAGTTGCAATCGTTTACAATTTCCAATATTATTATTGTCATAATATTCAAGCGAGTGTAAAACCAGCCACAAACGACAGCAATTGAGTGGCTTGGTGAATGTCGGGCTTCAAGAATGTTGAACTGGTATATCTGTGTTTGATTCTAGCTGGAAGGTCAGTATTTCTATGGCTGCGCTGAATGTGCCTACAGCTTAATTTACCTACACGCATGAGACTGAAGCCATTTTCGATGGCCAGAACTTATCAGTGAAGAAAAAATGGGAAAAGCTCTTTTGATGCTGCAATTTGCATTTTAATCGACATGATTATGAAAAATGCGAAGTCTACTGAGTACTTACTTAGCTTAAAGACAAAAATTTATACGTCTGCATTGACGCCAAGCAATGCATGTTTCTCTTTTTCGAAATCACTAGCAAGTATAAGCTGGATTTTTCCATATAGAAATCACATCAGTAATGAACATTCACTCTATTGGTTGAACCACAACTTATCAATTAACAAGTACTACTGCAAAACTCAAAAGGCAGGGTTGTCGTCACTTTCATTTATCATTAATGTTTTTCTCTTGATAAAGAATTTAGTTTACATCAAAAATGTACGTTTAAACGTCTGATTCAATGGTATTTCCGTGCCTGGATGACGCTCAGGATCGGCTCATGAATGAGTCGTGAGGAATACTTCGACAATTTCGTGAACTGATGTATTCTTGACATCAATGTGTTCGCAGAAACCGATAATATATATCTTTAATTGTAATGAAAACTAAATATCACATTATAATTTTAAAAAAAGGCTCACCTGAAAATGCAAGATCACAAATTGTGACGAGTTTTCGTGTTTGTACGGATGAAATTTGTTCAAACAATGCGTCGGTTAATAAAAATCCAATAGCAGCGATAAATGCTATCACTCCAATGCCAATGCCATAACCACAAGCGTTCGCATCTTTGTTCATCAAGCAGTATTTGTATTCATAACCACCGGCGGAAATACACCCGAACACGATAATCGAAAAAAGCTGTAATTGAAAAATAATACTATCAAACAAGCACAATATATGAGTATCAAGCAGATCACATAGTACTACATCCAGGTACTGATGTAAGTAGCAAAGAAGCCATTGCTGTTTTCTTACTTTGGAACCAGCAACTGTCAAGAATTACAAGAACAAACGTTATGAACGTGGGCAATTCACGTTAGCGAATCTGGCCAAAAACCATAGGCCCCTACGCCTAATAGACTGTTCAAAATTCTTAGCTTATTGCACCGAGTATGATTAACAGAAGGAACATTAATTATTTATGTCGGCCTACATCACCTCAAACATAGTTCGATCACATGGAATCATTCTGAGCGCACTAGGTGTCGACCGGGTTTCAAGCTTCTTGGGCTATTTCTATCAGATTTTTCTCATATACCAGGATAAAGTGATATCTTTGTATTACAATGATTCCTCTATCATTCAAATCCAACCAATTCCGTATAAATTATATTATATTAGGGTTTAGTGAACGTGGCAAAGTGAAAGAAACAGAACATTAAATTAGGTCGAAAAAGTAACAACGATGGATTTCCCAAAGGTAAATTCACTTATAAATTCAAAGCTCTACGTGGATGCAATTTTATGCCAAAAATTTACAAAATTGGCTAGAAATTCGAATGAACTAGTCGCCCATTCATCACCAAGTTAGGCACACTGTTGGTGAAATAGCATTGTCTGAATATGGAGGGACTTACAACATCCATCATTAAAATTCCGCTTTCCTATAACTCCCAATGTGAAAAGCAATGATGCTCTGATAATTTAGTATTCTGTAATATGCCAGGTAACAGAGAAGATCCTGAACAACATCTTTACGAAAGATTCAAAGTAGGCCTAATTGATAAAAGACAAATGTTCCGGAAGCACAAATGTTCAGGAGTGAATATATGTGACGATTCCAGAACCGTTGAAACCATGGTAGCAGCAAAAGCCATTGTCTGATGTCCTTATTGAAAAGAAAATAGATGCTTCATGGTTTTAGCTGCTATAGCAAAGTACAGTTATGTCGGCACATACACTGTTCAAGGTCACCCCCCACTTGGCCCATTTACAGTGGAGTGAGCATGAACAGGCACTTTACCATATTTTTAATCATAATTTCAGTAAGTGCAATAGACTCAAAGTATAGTTTAGTTAATTCTCAAGCATGCTATACTGAGATTCCATATTTTGTGGCAATCAAATGATAAATAGCGGTACAGTGCCATTTTTTAAAGCACATCTTCAGGGTGTCTACTAGAAATTGGAGGTGGTGTTAGAGCACTATAGAAAACAATTCCAAGCAAAATAGAGCATCATTTTTAGAGAAATAGAGCACAAGTATTATCAAAATTCCACTATATAATGAACGTAATTATGATATCGAGTACCGTGTTGCCCTACTTACACTATTTGTACGCAACATTGAGCATCTATTGCTTGTTTGATGTCACTTTTGTAAAACTGACACAAAACAGGCCTACCGTCTATCACATGAAACATCATTAAGAAACAGCTGTAGAAAAAATTACAATAAAAAATGCAACCTTTATTACAATGTTGAAGAAAACCACAAATAAGAGATAACCTTGTAGCAAGGAATGAGCGCCACTGTTAGGGAGACATGTTGATTGCCGGTGTTGGGAGAGAGGTGGTAATAATTGTCGAGATTCATAGAGCTACAACTCACTCTACGCTCTCAGTATGCTATGTTTCGACTCGTGCGTTGTATCCATTCTCGATTCTGTAGGCATGCAGAAAATAGATGTGGGCTGTGCCGACTAAGGAAAATAGAGTAGAAGACAAAGGGATGATTTAATGGATGTATGGTGCATGGCAGAATGGACAGCGAAGACCTATTGGAAAGCTTGAACTAGCAGACAATCGAGGAAGCCATGAATCACTGTATGCTTCAATGTGACGTGGAAAAGCAACAGTGATTATTAGGTGGAGACGGCAATGAAGAAAAAGCCGATTAGACAAACCCTAAGACCTGGGACTTATGACTGCGGTCTACTATCGGCAATTGGGCCTGAAAGAAGTTGACGAGTTTGATAAGGATGGTTGGGGACATTCTATGAATATAAATTGTCAAACCGAATGGGGCTGGAGAATGGGGAGCCAGACGGAAATACAAGAAATCGTAAATTTGAAGCGATGACTTCATCGGGGTGCATTACTTTACTATAAATTGTTCTCGGACCAACCTCATCAATCTACATGCACATGTATGTCCGTGCGTTCGCTTAGTTATCAGGATTTTGACCTTGATGCTTGGAAGATCTGACCTAGAGTCGCTGAAAAGTCGATCTTTTACTTTTTGATGTATCTCTCACAATAATGACGATAATTCTGAAAACAAATCAAGTGCAAATGTTATCAAGGCTTGAAATTTGGTCAAAACTCACAAAATCTGAAAGATGAACAACGAAACGTAGACAACATCGCACTATTGCTTTGCACTTTACTGACAACGTTGCGGCATGACAGCGAGGTAAGAGCTCTGAGCTTCGTTTCGAAACCAGCAGCACCAAGTAGGGTGCAACAAATTAAATTATGATACGAGAAAAGACAACTTCAAACTGAACAAAATTCTAGTAGGTCTACCATTAAGTTTCCATTACGGCAATTTCCAGCATGTCATGCAGCGTCAATTGAGAAGTTGATGAAACAATCAGTTTGGATCCTTTATTTAATTGAGACAATGAGGACATTTTCACACAAAATGTAGTGAATTTAACTGGCTGATAACTTTGTATTCAAATTAAGCAACAAAGTCATGCCTTGCGTACGAAATTCTAAATTCATATATGCATCAACTGCGTGCACAACATGCTATACGTCACTCAACAAGAGTGCAGATTTTCTTTAATGTCTCAAGAAAACCTCCGAGAGATTGGAGTATATATAAGCTGCTCCAACGTTAAACAGCCCAATGAAAACTCGAGGTTGACTTACATCCAATAAGTAGGGCTGAGCGCTGTGCACCGGTTCTCGGACCGGTTAGTTTAGAGACCCTAATTTCAATGATCTAAGTCTTGATTGTCTGTCACACGACAGTCTAGAAGGCGAAGTAAATTATGTTTCGACTAGGCTTTTATAACTTTCGGTTCACCGAAGCGGCTAGCGCTCAGCCATACTAATATGTACTTGAATCAGTACAAATGTTTGTAAGGAAGTGGTACAATATGATAGCCTTAATATTAGGGGACCTAAAAAGATGTACAGGGTGACTCAAAAGTCTTAATCGGGTTTCAAATCAAGATGTCAGTAGGTATTAACACTATAAACTTAATTTTTCGCTTATTCTATGGAGGAGGAACCAGAATTTTAGTAGCAGTTCGCAATTATGAAAAGAATTGGGTTGTAGGTCCAGCCGAGCTCATTCAAATTATGTAGGTCAGCCGATTTATCAGATGTCATGAAAAACGTCTTTCGCCTACAACTTTTTTTCTGATTGACTGCAGCCACAAATAATTTTTATAAAATCTGATTCATTGAGTGGGCCACAAAACATAAACAAGCCTTAATGCACTAACGTCCATTGAAACAATAACGAAGGTAGATAAAAAGCAGCAATGAAGAAAGATAATAAAGAAGAAAGCTAAGCTAACAATTTCCATTCATATGTGATTGGTACTTGCTATGATGGTTATCAAACTTCTACCTTAGCACACTAGTTATGCATGACGTTTTCATGCAATGTCGTTGAATTGAAGCGTAGGCCTAGATATCTGTGAATTTCGACGACTTTCGACAACGTTTTTTCATGAAGATGGCGCACCGCCTCATTAAGGTCTGAAAGTCAGAGAATTTCTCAACATCCAATTCCCTAATCGATGGATTGGCCGAAACGGTCACTGGCCACTGGATCAACTGCCCAACTAGGAGCCCAGATCTGACGCTTCTTGATTATTTTTTTTGTGGGGTCATATCAAGAAAATGGTGTTTAAGAATAGGCCAACGAACAGCAAAGAACTGCGAGTGAAGATTACTGAAGCAGTCCAGTCCGTGACGGAAGTCACAATCACAGACTTTTGAAAACTTCAAAAAACGCGTCATTCTTCGTACCGAAGTTAGCAGAGCTCATTTCCATCATATATAAAATGCAAGCCTTCTTGGAAATTCTGGTTCTTCCTCTACAGCATAAACGAAAAATTAAGTTCATAGTATAAATACTTGCTGAGAAACCTCATTCTGAAACCCGATTAGGACTTTTGAGTCACCCTGTATTTTGAAACAGTAAAAGAAATGGAGCACATAGTTCTCATCACAACATTAGTCTCCACAGTACGTACTAATAGAGCACTTAGTAGACACTTTGTCTATTGTAAGGCGATCAACAGATCAAGAGAGTGCATGTGTTTAATAAAGATCATACTGGTGTTCGTCGTTTATCTTTTCATTTATTACTGCATTCTATTTGCAGAAGTTCCTGTGACTAATGCGGATGAATAAAAAAGAGCATCGACTGAATCGTGCTACGTATGGAGTAGAAGAAATTGTGCTTGAAGTATACATGTAGAATATATGGAAGCATGGAAGAAAATTTTGTCTACAAACTTTCGGATTAGTGGACTAGAGCACTTTTGTTAAAATCTCGAGAAATAGAGCACAATGACTACCAATAGAGCACAAGTCTCAAAATATAGCACTTAGAGCACTTAGTAGACATCCTGATCTTTAGGAGTGTTTGGAGGGGAGAGCCACCTGAGTTTAAGGGGCTATAGAGAACACCATTTCCTCTCTAGGACCAACTTTTTTTGCCCTAATCACTAGCTATGGATACGGACACAGGGTTCCGTATGTTATTTTCCCATAATAACCGCTTCATTTTGTTAGAGGAAATTTCCTGAATAGAGACGAATTTGTCATTTTCAAAAGTTCGGGGATGTTGTGGACCACCATTAATATTTGCAAAATTGCGACATTGATTTAATTATGCTCCACAACAGTAAAGTTTAAGATGTTCCCTACACATAAGAGCGATTATCTTATTTGATCGACTGCTCAAACGGTTAAAATAAGTTGTTAATGATATCTAATCCAAGATATGCCTTAGGCGCAGCCCTCCACAAATACGAACTCAGGGTTCGTACGTCTACCTGGAGACAAAATTCACAAACTTTCACAAACCTTTTATTCGCAAATATAAAGGGGTAGATGCTATTTCGGCAAGAGAAGACCGCAACAATGCAGCTACAAGATACTTTTGACCAATTATTATCGAAACTTATGCTTGCATTCCACTGATTACAACTCGATTCATTCCATATATTAACCCATCATGAGAAAAATATTGATGTAAGGAATTCTACGACCTTCATGTGTGACTTAATGTGTATTCAAAACATATTGAAGAATATGATATTTATTGACAGAAAAACAAACAACGAAGTATGACTTATTACTGTGCTTAAACGCAGATATATAAAACAAATATTTACCCATATAAGACTATTTGATCGGAACATCTCAATTGCGTAGAGGAAATATAAAAAGCAAACAATACAAATGATTGTTCTTGAATAACCCAGATAGAAAAACTGTTAAAAATCCTGTCAAAAAAACATGCATTTAAAGCTTTAGAAATAAAGCAATTTTACTATAAAACAAATATTTACATCAAAATTATTTGGTCGGACGATCACGATTACAAAATTGAAACTTACAATAGCATCAATAATACAGCAGAGCTAATAATAATCTATATCCACCTATCAACTCAATTGCAACAGAACAATTGAACCAGTTGAGGTTTTCAAGAATAAGTACCGCTAGATCAGCAGGATACATCATTTCAATTTTTTGAAAATCATTTCATTCTTTATCTCTTCCTTAAACTCATTAGCTTCCGATGTAATGCGTTTTACTGCATTAGAAGCTGCTTACCTTGCTGAGTTTCAGCTTTCATCGCTTAATTGGTGTCCGTCATTGTTGTCTGCAACAGTTCAATATTGCTGATAATGTGCGAGCATGTGCAGATAGTTCAAATACTCTTCCATTTCCTTTCCAGCGATAGCCCCTTACAATCTTTTCTTCTAATACTGCGTGTATTTTTGAGATTATTTGACTGAAAGTATCAAGGAATTGGTGATTTTGATGTTCATGAATCCGCCTGCCCGACTGCATGAGTCCTTGATTGTGTTCAGCGCTACAGCAGAGTTGGAAAAGTCGGAATTGGAATTAATTCCGACCCGGAATTAATTCCATTTTTCATCGGAATTGGAATTGGAATTGACGATATTTAAATCTACTGGAATTGGAATTGACTTTGATAAACCTCAATTCCACTTTTTCGATAGACCTGTGATAAATCTATTTGTACAAAAATTGCAATCACAGAATTCGGCCCTTGTGTTGACTGCACGCAGAGATAACAGAGAGAGAGAGAGAGAGAGAGAGATAGATCGACAGAGCTAGTTTTATTCTATTGTTGAATAAAGGGTGCTAATTATGACTTTGATGGGCCTACGGCCACCGTACGATGTTAATTCAGCAATTAAGCAAACAATGAAAAGATAATCATCTTTGTTCAATCTGTTATGTAGTTATTTATCATGTAAGATAATTAATCAAAATAAAACAATTGTTGAATTTAGTTATTGATTGGATAAGCACAAAAATTGGAGATTAACTTAATTGTTGTACACACGAAAAACAATCGGTTTGGAAAGAGGAAAATTAACTCTGCATTAAAGGGCAGCCTGTCGTTTCAAATCACAATATAGACAGTGTCAACAAATTATTCTAATAATTAATGATTCAATTAAAATGGCAATGACATAAAATAGTATTCAACTTCCAATCACAACAATTGACAATATTGATTTTCAAGACTATAGTTATACAAATACGATACTCAACGATAAAAGAAATACTTTAAACTTGCAGTTCACTTCTTGATGTTGAATTCACTTCAATTCGATCGGACTCACTTATACCAAAATAACATCATAAATATCATGAATGTCAGTGTCACTTATACCGTCAATCTTCAATCGCGCTCGCTGATGTGTTGCCGCATACGCTACTGTGTTGTTGTTCGCTGGTAGGCAGTTGAAGTTGTTACTTCTGTAGTCAAGTTACACCGCGAGAGCACGGAGTTCTTCTAACAGCTATTGAAGATGTCGTATGTGTTGTTCTTGGTAGTTGTTGTTGTTTCAATTTCTCATCGTCTCTAATTTATGCAAATTTTTGACACTTGACGATAAATCCACTTTCTTTTGAAAATTGAAAGAGTTTCCTTTAATCTCTGCTCGTTAGTTTTCGACCCGACCACATTTCGTTCTTATCACGTAATTTTTAATCTCCTTTTTTAACATGGACCATTAATCAGTTTTCATGATATCATTTTTATCGTCGTTTTTTCTTTCATCAACAATCACGTTACTCGCACATTGAATTTCTTTCTTCTGTCAGTCTATTAATAGATTTATTCGCATCTCTCTCTCTCTCTCTCTCTCTCATAGAAGCAGATAATAGTACACTAGAATGAAAGTTTGATATCTTGCCTATGTACAATGATGGCACATGGAAAAATCTATGGTTTGTAGATCAGATTCGATCTAAAACATTGTATCATAGTCAAACTATTTGCCAAGTTGGTTGTGGAAGTTGTTGGCAGCAAATTAATGCAGGATTTTTATGAAGATAATATTAAGTGAGATGGTGGCATTGTTTCATGTGGTATAGCCTACTATAATAATAATAATAATAATAACGTTTTATTGATCATACGCCTCAATAATGAAAATCGTGAGGCTGACTAAAATTACACAATGAAGTAAGTCGATCAATACAAAGTAACAAGGAACAAAAGAAATAACACCAGAAAAGCTAGTCATGCAAAAGACTTGTCAGTTGGGGTCGGTTCATAAGTAACTTGAAATAAGAACTTAAACAGGAAAACCACTGTTTGCTAGTTTAGCCATGGATACAATGAATGATTTGCTACGACGAACTGTTCTGCACAACGGAATCGAAAATTTTCCCGAGTATGATAGGACGGATGGGGACATGTGATGAAGAGGATGTGAAGGATCCTCAACCAAGGTGCTGAACAACCGAAAACCCTGCACAGCTCGCCTGTACTCCAATGGAATGAACGCAGAACACTGGCACAAGGATGATCCACAGATTATTTTGTGGCAACGCGATTGTACTTTCTCCATTTTTTGAACATCCCGAGCAGCTAGGCTTGTAAATAAAGGTGCACAATATTCCAAGATGCTGCGAATACATGAATAATATATATCACACAATTGCGTCACATTCATGAAAGGGTTTAGCAGGCGAAGAGTGTAGATCCTGCAGGAAGCCTTCTTACATATAATGTTGGTGTGAAACTCCCAGCTCAATTTTTGATCAACTGTCACACCTAAAATTCGGATGGAGTCACTAAGTTGAACATTTGGCAACATCATTGAAGAATCCAAATAATTTCCGTCAGAGGATATAAACATTTGCATGCATTTTTCACGCTTGATTGACATTTTGTGCCTTTCACACCATTTCTGTATATCAGATATCGCAGATGAAAGGGGACTACAAGTAAGATCGTCTGTTATGGCGGCGCATAACGTAAAGTCGTCGGCATAACTCAAAAGCAGCTTATTACCAGATGTAGTCACACAGGAATGTATGTCTGCGACGTAGAACCCAAACAAAAGCGGACCGAGCGATGACCCCTGAGGAATTCCACTGCTTACACATTTCGTTGAGCTGACTTCGTCAATCCATCTCACTCTCTGACGTCTACCAGACAAAAAATTGTGCACAAAGACTGTGAAAAATGCGTCAATATTCTTAATCATCTTGTCAGTAAGCAATTTATGTGACACCTTATCGAAGCCTTTTTCCAAGTCGATTGACAGCATTTGAATACCTTTGACTTTGCTATCGTCAAGCTGCTTAGCAACAAAATTCTCAAGGTCAAGCAATACGCAGGCAGTAGAACTTTTTGTGCGGTATCCGTATTGCGATGAATTGTAGAATCTATTAATCTCATTTTTGTATCTCTGAAGGACACTTTGCTCTAGTATTCTTTCCGGAATAGGTAGTAAAGATATCGGTCTTGTATTGTTGAGATTTACAGGATATGACTTAGGTATAGGCAAGATATTCGCCAACTTCCACATGTCAGGCATGTTAGCAGATTCAAGACAGCGATTGAACAGCACACAAAGGGGCTCACAAAGGTAAATAGCAAGTTTCGACCACAAGATCGTGGGAATTGAATCAGATCCGGTAGCTTTCTTTGGATTGATATTTTGCAATAACAAGCAAACCTCAGGAACCGTAAATTGAAATGGTACCGTATAACAAGGCAGATCATTACAAACATTGTCGCTCGAAGTAAAGTTCGCAGCATAAAGTTCATTCAAAGTGTCCAGTAAATCAGGAACACTTTTCGACGGATATGCACTTGGTAACCAATTTTTATTCCTCGAGTCATTTGTCACCGATTTATAGATGTCCCAAATAGAGCAACCTTTCTTTCTCATGCTTTCACCCCACGTTTTCTTTGCATTCATTATTTCTTGTCTTACTTTATCTTTATAGTGAATAAACAATGTCCAATTACGCGATCTATAAGCTAGATATCGCTTATTGATAAGCACGTTGATCGTGGTTGTCATCCATGGTTTATCATTTTTACCTCGGCTTATGAAATCAACGGGAATGTAAGTCAAAGCAATCTGCAGAAAATGGTAGAAGCGATCACAAAGGCAATTGATATCCTCATCATTGCTTAGAACATCTCTCCATGATATGCTGCTAAGAAAGTCGATTGCTCTCTTTAACTTTGATTCACGAAGATCAAACACAGGACGAACAGCAGTTGGATAGGTGAGTCCATCACGGGGTCTTAGAAGTACAACACTATGGTCACTTTCACCAAAAGGAGGGAGCACAAGGGCGCTGTTATATGATGAAACCATTTCCTCGCTGACGAAGACTTTATCTAAGGCAGCCTTCCCACGTGTAGGTTGAAGCACAATATCCTTGACGTTGAAGTTAATTTCAAATGAACCACAACCGACATGGTTAAAATCTCCACAAATTATAACTTTCGCCGATGGATATTTACCAAGATAATCGTCCAACACAGATGAAACATATTCACAAAGTTCCGCTTGCCGGAAGCCACTGAGAGATCCACCATGAGGGAAGTACAGAGATATAAGTATTGCACTAAATCTTTGATACCCGATGCACATAAAAAGGCATTCGATTTCATTGGATGGTACGTAAGAGTTGATATCAAACACATGAAGCTCTGATCTTGTCCACAATACAATGCCACCACCTTTTCGATTTTCGCTACGATCCGATCGATGTAATGAATAATTCTGCAAGCTCACAAAACTATCAGGTACAGTCTGATCAAGCCATGATTCGATGCAAACAAATATGTCTGGCTTGTGTTTTCGAGAAAAGATAGTCAGTTCGTCCATTTTATTCTTAACTGACCGTGCATTGAACAAGCAGATTGATGGATAAAATCGAAAATGTTGTTGTCAATTGGAGGACTTCTGAACAATCCTGCCACGTTTGAGAAATATTTCTTCACCACTCTCTCTTCGCCTTCGAAATTCCTCCAGGAGTAGTTTATCTTCTTCCAGTTGCAGTCGCGTCAGGTCAGGTCGAATGTAAACATTGTCTTTTCTGTTGGTACTCGCACTTGTACTTTTCAACTTGTGAGCATTACGCAGGCATGACAATTTACTGTCGAGAGTCTTGAAGCGAATACGCAAAGGCCTTCGCTTGGCACCCAGCTTACCAATTCGAGATATCTCAGCGATAGAGCCACCGGGAATTTCTAGTTTAGTGCACAGATCGTCAACTTTCAATTCATGAAACATTTGCCGCTCAGTGTCATTAGTACTGTCTGATTCCGGTAATCCGAAAGCTATTACATTTCGCCTTTTTTCAAGCCTCTCGTTCGCATCATTAATCGTATCTCTGACAATTTTGCCTATGTCCTCGGTCAACTTAGCCGACATCTGTTGCTTCATAGCAAGTAGATCGCTTTCTATTGTCACCAATCTATTCAAGATTTCACGGACGTTAATATCATTACAATTGTTGCATGAATAGGAAATGTGACTTGAAGCGATGATAGACTTGCAGAGGTTCGATGCCAGGTTGCAGCATTCCTTCCTTGTATGGAACTGCTGGTTACAACACATACATGTGATCGGGTCGCTTTCTATTACTATGTTGCATGCAGCACAAACAATAGGCGTCTCGCTGTTCTTCCGCGATACAGGCATGACAATGCAAATGTGGAACAACACTCAGCCAAAGATGCGCAGAACAGAAAATCGCCCAAATTCAGAGGAACCACAGCGAGAAAGCAAGAGCCGACGAAACACAAAAATTCTCCACAGTCCAACGAAGCCGACGATATAAAAATTGTCACAAATGCAGGGCAGAACACACCAATATCGAGCAAAAACTGCTTCCGACGAGACAGCACAACTGACACGACTGTTCAGATTTATCGTCGGTAGTTCCCTGGGTACTATTCGGTACTATTCGGTACTATTCCCTGGGTTGGTATATTGTGTCGATTTGAAGCAGTCATTAAAAACTATTTTTCAAAATTCGAATTAGAAATTGGTCCACAAAGTCATAATTGAAAGTGGGCGGTGCACTGGTTGTGAGAATATCTCAAGAATTCAATAGAAAAAAATTCTAATTATAGGATGATTTCTCCTTCATACGGTTAAGAAACCTAGCGCTTTTGTCGAATAAACACATTGAAAGCTTCTTCACCGACAATAATTTCTCAGATAAGTGAATAGTCGCTGGAACTTTTCAATTAATCATTAAATGACACATGTGATATAGTGTGATGATATTTTGAAGCTGATATTCGAAAGCATGTAAAGATTTTGAAAATTGTTCAAATATAGTGAACAGGGAGCCCTTTCAAGTAAAATGAATACTCTGAGATTTCTTGACCTCTGATTTCAAGCTGGAGCAATGTATGTTCTGTAAATCGACATTGCAAGTTGCATATGTGACTGATTATACTCTTGATAGATTATTGGAGCGATATTTCAAAATGATGAACGTACAGAACGTTTTAAAGGATTTCTTTCTTTGTCATCCTGTCGCCGCAGTATTTTGTACATTCACTATTGCTTTTGTGTATGATCTTTGGACAAGGGGCAGCAATCCAGATCACAATTTGGCTTGATAAATATAAATACAAATAAGAAAACATGGAAACCAGCTAGCACAATTTGCGTTTTGCCCCAACTTAGTTCCCCCGGCGTGTGCCATAATTTTCATGCAATTTCTATTCTAGGACTTTCTATGGTACTGTTAATTTCTATGCTCTCTCTCTCTCTCTCAGCGTTTGATTCTTTGCTGACCGCTAATTTTCTTTTCTCTTTTTCACAAGATGTTGAATATCTCGTTTACGAAACGAAAATGGCGTAGGCTGACCGGCTACATATATACATGTACATGTATACAAGAAATATGAACTATGAACATGAGAACGCACATAGAAACGACGCAGGGAACGGCACACAGGAATAACGAGGATAGGATGCGGGCATGGGTTAGATTGAAGCGAGGACACTTTAGATACATTAACATATGCGCGTCATGCAATTATCGGAATTGAATCTCATTATGGAATTGGAATTGAAATTTCTGCTCTGGAATTGGAATTAAAAAATTTCAGTGGAATTTTTCCATCTCTGGCTACAAGCGCCTCTTCGTCCTCGTAGCCTCCGTGAACATCTACGATGACTTCATTCAGTGCAAGGCCTGATTCAGGGACCACATTACCGTGACTAAGAATAAGCACATGACTTGCTAGATTTGATGAACACTTGTACTTTGGATTTCCAAGCTCCTAAGTGGTTTTCGATTTTTGAGGCATTCCTCGAAATTCATTTTGTGACAAAGGGCAATGAAACGACGGAATGTTGGTTTTACTGTAAGCTGATAAAGTCTCCATTCATTCCTCACTTCATCGCAGATATTCTTGATTCAGTTCCTGATTGTTTGATAAAACGTGGGAGTGTTCACCACAGACTTCAGTTGCTCCTAATTTGTTGTAGATAAACAGGATATAATCAAGTGTTTTAAAGATTACTTGCGACTTGTTTGTAGCGGTCAGTTGACAGGGTAGTACTTCAGAATTCCTTTTGTCATGAAGGATATTCAGAAAATGCTGTTTCAACCATTCCCATTGATCTAAAAGTTGATGTGAGGCTGGCTAAGGGCTTAGTCACCGCCAGGAAACAAACCGTAGCATAAGCCATCCGGTCACACTCGTTGCTTCGCTCGAGAGAACCGTTGGCTTCTTACACTCGAGCATTTTAGGGAGGGTATAAGTAGACCTACAAGCAGATCTGCTATGAATTGCTCGACGTCCAATGTATCAAGTTTTTCCACACTTCTTCAAAAATGCATTTTGTGCAATGAACATGATTCTACTTTCAAGAACGTGATTCCAAACGTGGATTTGAATTGCTTCCACAGTTCTGATTCAAAGGACGTGCTATGGTTTGGTTCGCGCATTCCAAATTCACCTTATAAATTCTCTTACGATATTCGCAACAGTTAGCGTAAAACCACATTTGATGATTTTGTGACGTACATTCGAATTTTATTATCTTAATGACACCGGAAGGTTTCACTTCGAGATGTTTGAAATAGTAAAAGTAAATCATCTGCAGAAATTTAACTTTGCTATTCCAAAAAATCACAAACTTTCACAAACTTCTCGGAAAAATCATGAGGTTCACAAACTTTCAGGGCCTTGAAATTTATTTTCAAAATTCACACACTTTTACAAACTTTCACAAACCGTACGAAGCCTGGAACTTCGCCTATTACTCCTATCACTCTATTTCACCCAATGGCTCGGCTTGTTGCTAGGCTTCTTGTTGCTTACATCACTTTAACTTTCGGTGACCTTTCACAACTGTAACATACGTGTATCTTCCTGTTGGCTGTGTTTGCGCTTGAGTATGATGAAAGAAACTAATTTTTTGGCAAATTTTGTGCATTGCGGTGAATTGTGGGGTAGGCCATAACACCCCACATTCGGTGGCCGTCAACTTCCCACCACAATTATACTAACAAAATCAACTGTTGGGCGATTCCATAAATTACGAATATTTTTTACGATTTCATAGAATTGAATTTGGCGGCAACTTACACCCATCTGCTGTTTCCTAATACACCACGATAACTTAATTCAGCAATGACAAAGTCCCACCTTATCGTACCTGATACCAATTAATGTACAAATTAGAAGCTATTACCACTACTATTTTTTTCATTGAAGGTAACTTCATGCGGCTGTAAAATCAAGACCATGTTCATTTCAATAAGCGCTTGACTGTAATACATTACGTATTTCAAGCTTCACAACGCCACATCATTAGAAATTTCATTTTTTCTTTTTAAGTTGGGGACGCAATGTTCCGCACAATGTTCACCAATGCGTTACGCAGACACGACAAATTTTTCTTTTACTTTTTGTTTTTTTAAAAAATAGACGATGTATACGCACGCAGCTTCCTGTGCAAAGCAAGCTTTTGAAAATAATATATTATGTATGGTTGCAGATCACAAGGACTGGAAGCTTAGTAGATTCAGCCGTAACGCACGGACACAAGCATGTGACGCAAGGACAGTATCTGTGCGCTACGATTCTATAAAACTGTCTTCCTCAACATTTTGACAAAAAAATCAATGGTGGGCCCGCCGAATTAGATTAACTTCTTCAGTTTACTAGTACTGAAGATTGAATCAAAATGATGAGACATGCTGGAAATTAGCATGTGTGCAAAAAGGAATTCCTAATACAGGGTGGCGCACGTAAACCGCCGGATTTTAAACTTTTATTACTCCTCAAATGTTCATCCGATCGTCATGAAATTTTGACTCACACTAGTTTGGAGTATAGGATTTATGATGATTATACCTGTTGTACTGAGAATTGTCAGAAAATTCTGATTCTATTGACCGAATGACATGTAGTAAAATTGACATACCAACAATGTATCTTAACATGTAAAATTTAATGATAAACTTTTCCTTTATTTCCCCCACGTCTTTATCAATAATGACCAAAACAAATTAAGGTAAATGTCATAGAAAACATAAAACATAAGAAAAAGTGTTAGTAGTCATCGAACTTCAACGTGTCCTCCTCCATTCTCGAGGACGGATTCGAGTCGCTTTTGGTAGGCCAGAGCAGTCTCTTGACACATCTCAGTTGTCACTTCTTGAAATGCTTGTATGATGCGGTCCTTCAGGTCTTGCATGGATGTTGGCCGTGTATGGTAAACCTTGGACTTGACAAAACCCCACAAGAAATCGCAAGGCGTCAGGTCGGTGAGCGCGGTGGCCAGGGCATGTTAGGAGATCCACGTCCCATCCATCTGTTAGGCATCTTCTTGTTCAACCACTCACGCACAGGAAGTCCCCAGTGTGGAGGTGCACCATCCTGCATGAATATGATGCTCCTGCCTCTTCTGTCCGATTGCACCGCTGGTCAAAATTCCTCCTGTTGCATCCTGAGATACCGATCCTTGTTGACGGAGGTGTCGAAGAAGAACGGTCCGTAGATACCTGATTGACTGATTGCCGCCCAGACGGTGGTGCGTGGCGAGTGCATAGACTCGTGCTTGATCCAGTGAGGGTTCTGGTTGGCCCAATAACGACAATTGTGGCGATTCACACCACCATCCAGATGCAAGTGAGCTTCATCGGACCATGTTAGTTCCACTAAATGGCTCGGGTTGGTCTGGATGCGCTGTAGCTCCTGTTCTGCGAACTCCATTCGGTTTTCCAGATCTTCTTCGTGTAATCGCTGCACCACCTGGACATTGTACGGATGCCATCCATAGTCATGGAGGATGCGCTGGATAGTGCGGCGACTCACTTGAAGAGCATTGGATGCACGACGGGTAGATGTGTTTGGGTCCTCCTCGAAGTGCTGCACAACTCGTTCCACATTCTGCTCCGTTCGTTCAGAAGATGACCGGTCCCGCTTGACAGTCACCACGCTACCACTGGTCAACAAGTTTGTGTGCCACCGCTTTATGGTACGGGCATCCGGTGCTATCGCGTTCTTGCCATAATCTGAATGATGAAGCCTTTATAACTCCACTGGACTCTTCAGCCATTCGTACCAAGCCGCGCATTTTGCTGGTTCTGCAACCGAATAATCATCCATTCTTCTATGTTCGATTCTTTTCAGATAGTGATTTAATCGTCGAATGGTATTTTATATGACATGGAAGTAACTGAACAATATTCACTTCAAGACTGCGCACAATTCGTTGTGCAGAATACGATTCATGCTAAGTTAATTAACTTGATCTAGATTTTCGATGTCAACAAAATGAGAACATGTCATTCGGTCAATAGAATCACAATTTTCTGACAATTCTCAGTACAACAGGTATAATCATCATAAATCCTATACTCCAAACTAGTATGAGTCGAAATTTCATGACGATCAGATGAATATTTGAGGAGAAATAAAAGTTTAAAATCCGGCGGTTTACGTGCGCCACCCTGTACTTTACAGAGATAGGAAAAAATGGGCGTCGCTTGCGGATTCCTCTGAATTCCATCAAAGTGCTTCGATTGCCACGATTCCTTCAGATTCGAGGAATTCAGATCATGGCACACAAGTTGTCACCATAATATTCGTCCTTCCGATCATTATTGAAGATGGCAGGCGCACGAAAGTAAGTTCACCTGATAACTTGAAGGAGCATGCAACCCAAATTTCATGTTGAGCTGAAATCGTTCCCTTTCGTTTGATTAAGACAATCCCTGAGCCACTCACGTGACAGCGATCAGCTGAGGGAGCTAGCGTCTATTGTAATAAAGTGATGACGTCATGAACACATCGGGAGAGAGCGGAAATCACTCGACTACGTTGAGACTGCAGTAGCCGTGAACCTGATTTCGAACTGAGTTCCTTCGTTTTTATTTCAAGGATTATTGACCGTTTATGTGGAATTGGAATCTCATCTACAGGTAAGTTCATTACTAAATTTTGAGTTACAATTTCAGTCACTCTGGTGTATGTAATAAATAATAATTAGTGAGACCTAATATTTTGAAAAAGTGATAAGTAGTCTTGGTATCTGTTTTCTGTATAAATGATGATATAATAGCAAACACGATTCTGTCTAATCTGTTACACAGTAAAAATGAATGAACATAGCATGTATTGTTACAAATATTACAAAAGGACGAATTGAAATTTAAGCTCTCTGATAATCGTGGTTGATCCTGTCAGAAAATAAAATGTCTCGCCACTCATAACTTTTTTTTCATGTACATTTCGACAAAGCCTCCTTTTCGTGGATTTCCTCCACATCGGGGACTTCTTTTCTGGCTCTTTTCCATTCTGTCTATGACTATTTACATGTTGGTCAACAACCGCCAAATTCAGCCGTATTCGCATTGACTCTCTGGGAAAGAATTGGCGTTTGGGGCATATTTTAGAATCACTTTGGGGCATATTTTAGAATCACTTCATGAAAGCTTTCTAACTTTGACGTATGGATGAAATATCTTAATCTTTTAAGATCATTTACAAACTTTTTAGCAGTAAAATTTTTTTGTAGTGAGCGTCAGCTGGAGAAGTAGGAATGATCCATGCTTTCTGGCGCTGTTCTTCTGTTGAATCATTGTGATCGCATTTTCCATTTGACCACTCCTGCTCATCAACTGTATGATGCAAAAGACCATCATTCTATGCCAACGTCGTCCTGATGAATTAAGCATTAATTCTCCGTACAGATCGCGTTCAAATGAATCCAGTGAGAAATGAATAAAGCATATCACACTACGAGCCCTCGGTTTCCATGATTTTCCGTCAACAGATACACGATCACACCGTTGAATCCACTCTTGACGTAAGATATTGTCCTTTGGAAATTTATAAAATGATAGAGATCTATCATCATCATTTTTTTCTTCAACATCCATACACCGAACACCCTACAATCTAGGATAGTAATGAATTAGACACAGATGAATTTATAAAACAACACAATGGATGGTAAACAATCCTTGAAATAAAAGCGGAGGAACGCAGTTCGAAATCAGGTTCACGTCTACTGAAGTCTCAACGTAGTCGAGTGATTTCCGCTCTCTCCCGATGTGTTCATGACGTCATCACTTTATTACAATAGACGCTAGCTCCCTCAGCTGATCGATGTCACGTGAGTGGCTCAGGGATTGTCTTAATCAAACGAAAGGGAACGATTTCAGCTCAACATGAAATTTGGGTTCCATGCTCCTTTAACCAACTTCTACTCAGCATTCCTCACTGAATGTAGCTGTGTGCTTTGGCATGTCCGAACCGAAGTGATATCGCAACACGCACGCCACCAATGGCTTGTCTCCAAATGGCTGATTATTGTGAGCCATTTCCAATAGTAGGTGATATATGAATTATCCACAGAAGGTAATGCCATTTCACCATGTGCCATTTCGATGTTAAGGACAGATACGATAATTCCATTCTAGGAAACCGAAGTCGCGCAGATGAATCTAGTTCTGTGGGTGTGCCACTACAAAATAATTGGCTTGAACTAGATGAGCAATGTTCATACTACGCATGTTGTCGAAAATCTGGTACAGATTAAGATCATTTTCTACCGAAAAGGATGCCTTTTTTGCTTAAATTCAAATAGATCATAAATGATGGATGTTTGATAAAATCCTGAGAGTATGAAATGGTCTGTATTTTGGAGAGTTGATACAAAAAAATTCAATACTGGTGTTACAATATATCAGGTGTCATTCATGATTCAAATATCCCTTCTTGTAATTCAACTATCGGTTTTACATGTACGCGTCAGAATATTGGAAAAGATATCAAAATATTACTCAGAGCACAATAAAGTTCCTGGAAATGAAAAACAGCATCTAATTTTAACTCGACAAAAAATCGCGTTTTTAACACCTTTTCAAACTTGCTCTCTTTTTAAAACTACAGGGATTTAAAAGTTGAAATTTACGTGGTGAGTAGGCCAACATCAGACGGAGATCTACACTTTTTAGTAATCAATGCATAGCTCGCTATGGTTTCGAAGAACCATCAGTGTGCCAGTTTTACTCCGTTTATTTAAGTATCCCACTTCCACCCCGGGTGATGGTAATAGGCCTACATCAAGGTGCTTTGCTCACTAGGGTACAACATTGCATGTTCCCCTAGACCCAATTGGGCTAGGAACACTATATACTAAAACATCTACCGTTCGCATAGATTGACAATTCTTCATTTAATGTAAAATCATCAGGTAAATGAAGTGAAGAAGGAAAACTGCGACAGGCGATTTCCATTTGTA
This sequence comes from Prostheceraeus crozeri, assembly GCA_907163375.1. Lineage (NCBI taxonomy): Eukaryota > Metazoa > Platyhelminthes > Polycladida > Euryleptidae > Prostheceraeus > Prostheceraeus crozeri. The sequence continues at coordinate 6,910 of CAJQUW010011415.1, read as the reverse complement.
TGAGGCACAAAAGAACGGTAGAAGGACGGAAGTGTTATGTACGCGCTATCTATGGCTGCGAATATTTATGTTATTAACCATCTCAAGGTCACGCTTGTTTATAACAGCATTGAATCTAAAATAAAAGTTATCACAATCGCCTACCGTGTGATAGTGAAACGGTGTGTTTTTACTTACCCGCATGTACTTTAATAAGTGTATAACCACTCGTACGGCACATAATTTGGCGACTGGGGGGGGGGGGGGGGGAACGGGTTAAAAGTGTTCTATGCTGCCACGGGTTTCATTGATTTTGCGGAAATAATTTTTTTATTATTTTCTATAAAGTTATTTCTGGTTATTTTGTGATAGGGTTCATTTTTTTTATTTAAAGAAATGAGTCTTGAAAACCTAGGCTTAGGCTCGTTCGACGTTAAATCGGAAAGTGCTAACTCGAGATGGAGGAAGTATTTGCGGAGTTTTAACTACTTAGCTGTAGGTAGAATTATCACATCAGCTGACCAGAAAAAGGCTTTGTTGTTGCATCTTGCAGGCAGTGATGTACAAGACATCTATGAAACTCTTGAAGCCGCTGAGCCTAAAGTTTCCAGTTGTGCTGTGATAGTTTAAACACGTACTTTGCACCTAAAACTAACAAGACTTACGAGCGCCATTTGTTTCGTAAATTACAGCAAGACAACGATAGTGTTGACCAATTTATCACTAGAGTGAAGCAACAAGCAGGTCTGTGCGACTTTGATAACCCAGAGGAGGCGATCATTGACCAAATCGTAGAGGGGTTGAGAGCCCAGACATTACGTGAGAAAATTTTAGAGATTAAAATTAAGATGATGTTGTCCAAAGGTGCCGAGCATTTGAAGTCACAAGAGCCCAGGCTAGGAACTTTCAGGAAACTAGTACAAAAATGGTGAATAGCGCTCGGCGTTTCAAACCTGACAGGGGTGCAGGTGGAACGGGCAGGAAAGGTATTTCCAAGCAGGAAGAGAATAGACATTTCGGTAGGCCAAGCTCCAAAGGTATGCCTAATGCCTTATGTTACCGTTGCGGTCAGACTGGACATATGGCTAAGGATCTTAAGTGTGCCGGGTGGAAAATAAAGTGCAACAAGTGCAGGAAAACCGGACATGCAACTGCATGCTGTAGGACTAAAAGCAAAGTGAACTTGATTCAAGAGAATAGGCCTAGTACGGATGAGAGTGCAGGTAGTGGTAGGGATCAAGCTTATGCTTTCGCAGTTGTCAGCCAATCGGAGGCGGATTCAGCGTGTTACAGGTCGGTATTTAGTTCTGATGACAAAGAGATGGTGACTTGTTCTGTGGGTGGTTCATCACTTGGTTTACTTATTGACACAGGAGCTTCCATGAATATAGTCGATGAAGAGACATGGAACAGGTTGAAGGATAGTGGGATCCACTGCGAGTCGTGGAAGGTTGAAAATGAAAAGATTTACTCCAATGGCCATCGAGAGGGATTGAATGTTAAAGGTAGATTTACGACCAAGGTCAGTGTAGGTGACAGATCTGTTGACGCTGAGTTTCTTGTATTCGTCGGAGAAGACATACCTATTTTAGGGAAAAGGACAGCCAGCGAACTAGGACTTGTTTTGTTCAATGTCAACTCTGTGGGAAGGAGCTCTGATCTAGATAACATGCTCTTAAAGCATGAATCATTATTCTCAGGATTAGGAAAACTGGCTGATTATCAGCTAGATTTATCCATCGATAAAACAGTTAGTCCTGTAGCGCAGAAAGTTCGTCCAATCCCATTTCAGCTGCAAGAACAGGTTAAACAGGCACTGAACGAGTTGGTCGAGGACGACGTCATAGAACCCGTGAACAAACCGTCTCAGTGGATAAGTCCAATAGTCGTGGTACCAAAGTCTGACGGCCGTGTACGTATCTGTGTTGACATGCGACAGGCTAATAAGGCAATAGAAAGAATCAAGTACCCATTCCCCTTGGTAAATGACTCAGTTACAAAGCTTTGCACAGGAAAAGTTTTCTCCAGACTTGACATTAACCTAGGATTCCATCAGATTGAGTTAGCTTCAGAGTCACGTAATATAACCACGTTCATTACCCCATTCGGTATTTTCCAGTACAAGCGACTTATGTTTGGCATCAATGCCGCACCAGAAATATACAATCATATCATAAGCCAGCTTCTTGCTCAGTGTGAGGGTGTTGTAAGCTGCATGGATGACATAGTGGTGTTCGGCTCGGATGAAAAGGAACATAGGGAACGTCTGGAGAAGGTTTTAAGCAAGCTTAAGTCGTCAGGACTCACTTTGAATAGAGATAAGTGTCTTTTCGGATCTAAATCTTTCGACTTTCTTGGCCACAAGATTTATCCTGGAGGTATTTCTGTTACTGAGGACAAGGCGGATGCCATAATCAACTGTAGAGCTCCAAAGGATGTGTCTGAACTACGCTCATTTTTAGGCTTGGTTGATTACTGTGGGAAATTTGTTCCAAATTTAGCCACCATCTCTGAACCTCTTAGAAAGCTTCTGAGGGGCACCCAGTTTTCTTGGGGTATTGACCAAGAGCGAGCTTTCAAGACTGTCAAGGAAGCTATAGGACGTGACGTGAAGCTCACTGCTTACGACCCGAAATCTCCCAAGACGCTGATAACTGACGCTAGTGGGGTAGGATTAGGGGCCGTCCTCATGCAGGATGTAGGAGGTGAACTCAGACCGATCGCTTACGCAAGTCGCGGATTAACTGAGGTTGAGAGGCGCTGTTCAGCAACTGAGAAAGAGGCTTTAGGAATAGTTTGGGCCTGTGAATACTTCAAGACATACATTCTCGGAGGTCCCTTTCATTTGAAGACTGACCACAGACCACTGATATACTAGTATTTTCCAAACTCCAAGCCTTCTGCACGTATTGAGCGATGGGTTTTACGACTTCAGTGTTTCCAATTCACGGTTGACTACATTCCTGGCCATACGAACATCGCAGACTTTCTTTCCCGTTCTTCGAGCAAGCCGTCCAGAAGTACTGATAAAGATGACTACATATATTTTGTTGCACAATCTGCCGTCCCGAGAACCATAACTCCCAGAGAGATTGAGGAAGCCTCTGCTGTCGACGAAGAGTTGAAGCTAGTCAGAGAAGCAGTGTTAGATGATTAGGATTCCTCTCCTGTCCCTCCTTCTTATAAGGCAATTCGGAATGAATTGACCGTCTTAGGTCATCTTTTAATCAGAGGTACCCGCTTGAGAGGTAGCAGCGCCTACGCACTAAGGTATGGTGGCCTGGTATTGATAGGGAAGCTGAGAAGATATGCAAGTCATGCAAGGCATGCGTTCTTGTCTCTGTTGAAAGGGCTAACGTTGAACCTTTGTGCCGTAGCAAGTTGCCAGTAGGACCTTGGAAAGCCGTCTCCAAGGATTTCTTAGGACCCTTTCCAGATGGAAACCGACTCCTTGTTGTCGTTGACTATTTTAGCCGGTGGTTCGAGGCCAAGTGGATGGTTAAGACGACCAGTGATGATGTGATAAGTACCCTTGATGAGATATGGGCGATGCATGGCTACCCAGACACTATCACTTCTGATAACGGTCCACCTTTTCTCTCAGAGAAGCTGCAAGGCTATTTCAGTACCATAAATGTCTATCATCACCATACTACACCTTTGTGGCCACAGGCTAACGGCGAGGTAGAACGCCAGAATCGTACTCTTATGAAGTTCTTAAGAATTGCAGCTGCACAGAACCTCGATTTGAAGCAAGAATTGAATAAGTTTCTCCTGATCTATCGTACCACTCCTCACTCCGTGACCGGAGTACCACCATCTGTCATGCTTTTTAAGAGATCTCTGAAGACGAAACTACCTGAATTACAGGCTGTTCAGGAACACGATCCATTTTGTGTTGATAAGACTTTAGGCAGTTGCGCTGAAGGAGAGGTTAGAGATCGAGACTCGTTGTCGAAGGAGATGGGTAGGATGTACGCAGATTCAGCCCGAAATGCGAAACACGTTGAAATGCCAGTAGGATCGAAGGTTCTACTAAGAAACGAGGTCAACAGTAAACTTGAGCCACGTTTTGAAAATATGGAGTACACTATTTTTAAGGACGAGGGATCGAAGAAGACAGTTGTTTCCGAGACGGGAAAGGTAAAGAGTAGAAACTCATCTGTAATGAAACCGATTCCTGAGCCTTCAGATTATTCCCAATCTTTAGTTGATTCTCCACGAACTACTGATACCCCAATCACATCGTACGACAGTGGTTGTCCTCAGATTCTCCCAACGCAACAAGTTACAGAACCTTTGATAGTTTCTCCATCCATTCAGGCGGATAGACGGTATCCTTTGCGAACTAATAGGTCTCGCCCAGCAACATTCAACAACCATGAATTATACTGATGTGATATAACGAATTGTATGGTTTTTCAGGTTTCTCTTGTTTTATTCTTGAGCTGTAAGGTCTACTTTTTTGTAACCTAATCGTAATTCAAGTTAGCAACTAATGTAAATAGAGTAAGTACCTAATCGTTGGACAATGGACTATCGTGAGGACATCAGAATGAACGAAGACGAAGATTGTGCGCCGCCGGATGTGTTCGAAATCTCAAAGAACTATGTATTCGAAATCTCAAAGAACTGTGTATTCGAAATCTCAAAGAACTGTGTATTCGAAATCTCAGAGAACTGTGTTTGAAGTTTCAAGAAACTGTGTTAGATAAGGAACCCCTTCACGTCTTCATTGAAGGGGAGAGATGTAATGTACGCGCTATCTATGGCTGCGAATATTTATGTTATTAACCATCTCAAGGTCACGCTTGTTTATAACAGCATTGAATCTAAAATAAAAGTTGTCACAATCGCCTACCGTGTGATAGTGAAACGGTGTGTTTTTACTTACCCGCATGTTCTTTAATAAGTGTATAACCACTCGTACGGCACAGGTAGAAGGCAAATAAAAACGTGCAACAATTCTGAAAGATGTGCTTGGCAATCAGGGCAACGACACCATTGAGGAAGAAAAATTAGTTCTTTCTATATCAGCAGCTTGCGGCTATGTTGAAAAAATGAGGAGGTATTGCGCCTTCGGTTTGACGTCTCCAAATCAGCGACAATCCTGTCCCAGCTACATCATTGGCGACTTGCAGGATACCGGCGGTGGCTCGATCTCACGGATCTTGAGGCACATCTTTGAAATTCTGGATAGTATCCAGACCTATTACCAGCAGACTACCAGACCTACTCCCAGCAGACTTACAAGCACGGCCGGCAGACAATCTGGGAAGATCGTGTGGTTGAATGAGTGTTGGGTTAATGATAATCTATAACAATGACATTGTGTCTAAACACATCAAATTTATATGATTGTACTGATGAAACTAACAACTTTTAAGTTGTTGACTTATTGAATTGAGCTTCTGTTGGATATGATGTTCATGCAATAGTGATAGTAGCACATGAGTATCAAGACACATTCTTATAGCTTACAAATATTTATCTAGTTACAGACATCTTGTACTACGATTAGAAAGATATTTATCAGTAAGTAAATCTGTTAATGTCAGTTTCATATCACCAAGTTTTATGCTACTTTTGGCATCCAGAAGTGGATGCAATGATTTCAAGATAAATTTAGGAATTTTTTGATAATTTATGATTGTTAAGTCCTTAAAAATTTCTGTGATCAACTAACTTTATGTAATTCAGATATCTTGATAACGTCTCGTCAGCTCTTGAAATTCAATGTCAAGCTTGAATATTGTACGAATTATTTTTAATCAACCTAGTTATCCCTTGATTTAGTGGTTTGCAACAAGGTTGTGTAACTTTGGTTGGTCTGAATAATAAGGACTTTTTATCAAAGGCTTAATCTTTCTCAATGAGATCAGACATTTCAAATCAATTCTAATCACATTGCGTTTGGGCATCAAAACTGTAGATATACTAATCACTTTGCCTTCAGAGGTTGTGAATGAAATACATATAGCGGACACAGTAAGGAATCACATCAAAAAAACCAGTTGAGGACTATTACTGCTCAATAATGCTGTGGAATACTGCACTGCATCACAATCTCATTAGACCTGTAATTCTAGTAGCTCAAATAAAAAAAAAATTATTTAACTTGGTATTTCCAGAAGCTTTTCATGAGAATATTGGCGGCGAGACATGTAGTTATTCATAACTTCTATTATTACTTTTTCTCGGGAAAACAATTCATCACTCACGAGGGAAGTAAGCCTCAAAATAACTTGAGGTTTAGTAATGAACGTCATAGGGTCAAAGGGCGTTCCAGCGCCTCCTGCACCAAAAGCTCTGCCAAAATCCATTTCGATGATGTTGACAAAGCGACGTGGAGATATCACCTTGACAAACGAAAGTATTTTTGAATGTGATGAGTAAGTTTACCTAAATAATATTCAAGGCGTTAAACTATTTTAATGCAATTACAATGCAGACTTGATGAAAGGAGACATTTTGTGCAATGTCTTCATCAGATCATCAAAATAGAACCAAACCATGCTGAGACCAACGATTCCTTGATTCATCTGACACAAAATTAAATTCCGTAAACGTTTCATGATTTCTTCTGTGTATTGACCATAGACATCGGATTACATCCGATGTCTATGGTATTGAAATAGATGTGCTATCGGATGTGATGAAGAATGTCAACGCCGCTGGAAGTCAGTCAGCATCAAGTGCTGTCAATGTTGCATTCAAAGCAGACTTAGCATGTGCGTGCAAATGTCTGTGTGAACATGCCTACATGATTACCCTCACTTTGAATCTCGCAGTCTTCCTATAATGAGAGCACTTCCTTTAGCGTGATCATGTCATAAGATACTCTCTGCACAAACTGCTGCTGCAAACATAGTACTTGCTCTATGAACCTGACCAAAGATATCGATCACAATAATATCTATCATAGACATCG